>JARLTB010000021.1:20100000-20462500 GCA_030141615.1 Unio pictorum
TGGAGTTGAGATAACACAATTGCCGTTAGTTTTTCAAAATATAAGTCAAACGCAAAGAACAAAATGCATCCGTTACATTACCAATGTTGGAACCACTGGTACCTGAATGGTATAGTGAGGACTGATTCATTTGAAAACGTTCCATCGGTCAGACATTGTTGAACTGGACGATGAACAGAAGACATTGAATGCTACTCGTCCTACCACTTACAAGGTGGCCATACTACATCGAATTGCAACGAAAGAGTCAAAAGATTATCAAAAGCTTTTAGACTATCACATTTTGTCTGTAGAGAAACCCTCTTTGCGGTGTCTGACTTTTGACGTGTGAACTAGTGATAACACTATTTGGATATGACGACGGCGTACGAACAGTTTTGTGCAGAGAGTATACTTATTAGCTCAGACAAAAAGAGCGATAACAACAGGTTATCATGCCACAATGTTTATTAGTTGTGATACAATAGATTCCTTGGAAGTAAATCGATGACCGTATTCAAAGGGTGGGGTAATATCAGCACCTTTTAAAAAAAACTGTCCCATGAATTTGGGGTCTATGTGTGGTGCGTGTCTTAGTGACTTCCTTATGGGATTTTGTTTACTAGCTGATTCCATGTAGGCTATTTAAGAACAGTACTTACCACCAAATAAAATATGAAAGTGGTCCCTTTAAATGTCTACGAAAGATTCATTCTGTTAAAGCCTTGCATTGTCATCTGGATAATTCTGTACCTCGACTAAAAGAACGACTAGTCAACTTTTAGATCTGAAGATGTGTACGATGACGTGTGTGTAGCTTGTGACGTATACCCTCACTGGACAGATGTACGTGACTGGAAAAGTTGGTGTTTTGAGGCTTGGACAAAATATGTGCCCAAGAGTTGTGATCCTAAAATTCAACGTCCAGTCAAACAACTAACTTTGAAACCTGTGTTTTGTGACAGTGTCAGAAGAAGAACCCATCACCGAGGACAATCACTCTCTTTAGGACAGAACTGTCATGGAGATTCCCGAATGACCATTCCGGGAGGCCATCTGTGTTAGTGTACCCGATGTAGAGACTGTAAGAAAATTACGCATTGTCCCTAGGAAACTTTGGTTACCAAAAGCATGTTGTGTATTTTATCACTGTACTTAACCATTTGGCTTTAATTTATTTTTTCTTTTGTCTTGCTCCATTTTAAAAACTAAAAAAGCATGTACTTAACAAATTATAAAACCTCTTGTCTTGTCTGTCTTTGTGTCAAAAGTAACATTCAATACACTACTATGGCCACTGTACTATCTCTGCTCCCTCGTCTTCCACTTTCATGGTCATCGACGAACACTGCATGTTAATTTTGCAGGACCCAGTGGTTAAGACAAAAAAGAATATGTCAAACCTTTAATTAAACATAAACATCATTTGATCAATCGTCCACCTCAATGGATCGTGTGGTGTTACAAAGAGTGGCACTCGGCGTACATTCTCTTTCGAGAAATTCAAGGCGATTACATCGTGTTTGTGCAAGGCATTCATGACGAAGACGACGGGATCGTGTTTGACCCCAGTCAAACCCATCCGGTCATCTTCGACGAAATGCTAAGAGAAGACGAAAGAGAAATTAAACTGTGGTTTACGCGCAAAGGGCATCGTCGTAGGAGCAGTGTCATTTATACCACTAAAATTTTTTTTCAACAATGTAAAGCGCATCGCACCATCCGTCGAAATGCTCATTACGTGATTTTGTTTAAAGCCCTAGCGATAAATAGCAATTGCACGTCAAAGCTAAAGAGTTAGGAGCCCCTTACCAGACAAATGCGTACTATGATGCCATTCAAACCCCACATGGATATTTACTCGTGGATAAAAAAACTGCTAAACCCAATTATTTGCGATCTGTTTTACGACTGGTACCAAGCTTCTCGTGTACACATCTCCTTCGACATAACCAGAGGGTCAATGAAAACCTTGGACACGTTGTCTGCCGCACACAACGTCAATATAATATCCCATCAGTTTCTTCTTACCGTCAAATTGATTCGTGCCTTGCACGGCATCAGTCGCGAAAAAAATCCACAAGTACGGGTAGTGTCTTAGAAGCCACTTTCAAAGAAGTCTTACGATTGTTTACGGAGACAGCACTTCTATTCTTGTATGGCATCATTCACATTCCACATCAAACCAAACTCCTTTTTGACAGAAACAAAGTAGACTTGACGTAATTGGCCAATCCTCGCATCGACATTCAAACCAAGAGCAAACCATTTTGAGACATGGAGGTAGTGATTTCTTAGGAGGTGTCATTATTCGCGTTCTCTTAAAATGGTATCACTATGCACACAAAGTCATCCCTAAGTAAAAGAAGCCACTAACCAACGTACCCACAAAAAGAAGAAAAATAGCAACGTGTCAATGATCACATCTTTAGAAAAAGAAAATCCTCAGTAAACAGCTTCTACCCGCATGAAAGGCTCTTCGGCCATTACGTAACCTTGCATTCACAAACCACGACCTACTGCGATGGTGCTTGCGTCTCCAGTAGCCTGAGACTCTTCCATTTGTCCATTACTGGTGATGCCAGCCAAACCCAATTTGACAGTCGTTCTTCCTTATTCATGAAACAATGGAAACCCGCGCCTCCAAGAACTTCTACTCCAGCGGCGACACCCTCCTTCTCTTTAGCTGCAGTGGCATCTGCTCACAAAGTACCTGCACCCCAAATCAAAGTCCAAGAGAGATCGGGTATGTTACAGAGTTTACTGGATTTATCTATGCAGAACTGTCCCGATTTAATCCGTTGCGACCCCTTCACGACGCGTGATGGATGCCATCAAGTTGATACGACGTATAGAGAATCAGTGGCGACGCATTCCAGTATAAGAAAGACATGATGCTAACGATGGGATGTTATTTTTGTGCTCCTGAGCCTCAAATATGTCACCCTTATAAGTCATCTATCTTCTAACCCCAAAAGAAAGAAAAGGTATGGATTGTTTGTTCAGCCAAACATGGGAATGTGTTGTTCATCCTGTCCAAAGATCATTCACCCATGCGAGAACAAGCAATTCAAACCGCCTCCAAAGACGTCGTCAAAAAGTTAAGTTTAACAGCTTATGTGTTGCTTTCTTTTCAATCTTTGATAACTCGTTCAATTCCTCCAGAGCATGCTAGTTTAAAAATATTCATCGATTCTTCCACATATTTCTAGTTAAAAAAATTATCGTCGATTCTCTCACATAATTCTAGTTTTTAAAATATCAGTTTCTGATTTGAATATATTAGTGTCTGTTGTAAACGTTTTCCTATGTATTTACTTATGTTTTTTGATATTTCAAATTTCTTTAATCTTTTCATATCTGCTTCAAACGTTGTCTTAAATCACCAAGACTAACTTGTACCGCATATATTATTCATCATTTCTCGTTGAACTAATTCTTTCGTATCAATTATTGATCTTATCTTATCATTTGTCGATCTTATACTATCATTTATTGATCTTATCTTATCAATTATTGATATTTTCCCTTCAGTTCTTGCTTGATTCTTGTCGTTCATGTAATACAATATGTTGCTATTAAGTTTATTTGACACATTGTAATAACTTAGAACAAAATATTTTCTCGGTAATAACATTGATATATTTTCATTACTGCAGTAAATGGATTGTCAAGATAAAAAGTCTTTTCAGAGAATCCCTTGTGTGCACAATACGTTTCTTGTTGAATTCTAAAAATTTATGGAACTTAAATCTTTAATGTTGAGTTTGTATACTTGCTATTTATTTTCTGAAAGAAGTCATCATCCTAACGTATGCATTACACACACACACACACACACACACACACACACACACACACACACACACACACACACACACATACACATACACATATACATATACATATATATATATATATATATATATATATATATATATATATATATATATATATATATATATATATATATATATTAATTAATACTGGACATCTTTGGTAACCCGAATCTGATGCTACTGTCTGCTATGGATTGTGTAGTACAGGCAGTGTGCTGTACTTTGGTTTTGTAGCTCCATTTTGTTTCTATGTCAGGCATGAGATAGCGTATATTTTCCACAAGCATTTCTAAAACTAGGATTAGTATTAATGCATCATACTGTTTTGGCCGTGTATGTTAAAGGTTCTGGTATCAGCCTATACTTTGAATGCGCATTGATTTCGCCAGGGTAATGAACTTATTCGCTTTGCTCACGGTCTTGTACTGTTTACTTCCTAACATCGAAATTCAATTAGACTAGGTAAACGCTGCCCTTTGATCTTTGGGTCCATTAGTATTATTTTCTTTTTGTTCGTTGTGCCTTCCACTGTTGAACTGCTTAATTAAGTTTTCTTATTCAATATCATGATTGTTGCTATACCTATAAATTTCTTAAATATCAGAATCATGATGTAGTTGACCGTGAGTGCTGTAAGATAAACAATGTTAAGTATGTTTTTATTTTTTATTTTACTTCCAACTGAAGACGATATAGGTAGGACTCACGGTACTAATTCAGTTCCCATAGTAAACCTATGCAAACACCATGATATTAAAAATTCAATAACCTAATATTTTTCGTGCTCATGGTTAAACCTATATTTATCAGTATAAATTAAACCTAGATGTCAGCTTCAGTGTAGAGAAAAAGATATGAGCCGTGGTATTTTCAGGACCTGCATGTATTTGCAACACGTGCTTTCAATTCCGCACCAAAGAGTCAGGTGCTAATTTTAGTAATGAATGTTTCCAAGACTGTTAAAGAATGAAATTCCATCAATAAAACAATAACACCTTTTTCCACTTAATACTAGAATTAGCTCTCAAAAAATTCTTTTTTTTTCTAAAACGTAACTTACATTATTAACCAGCTATGGTCAGCCAAACCCATATATATACTCTATTTTATATTCACTCATTTCCAGGCTGATTCCCTTTTTTCCTTTTCATTAGTACCGTTTGTCTAATAATGGCGCTGTTCTAGCGAAACAGATCACTTCTTCGCTTAACCGATTTAACTGCTTTTAACGTGGAAAGCTTGGCTTTTTATATACATCGATAATAATCCTGAGACAGGAGTGTCACCATCTATCATACAGTGAGCTACGTAAATTTGCATCACTGTATGATGCTACAGGCTTATTAAGCTCTTGTACTAATCTCTTTGCATGATCATTTCAAACTTCTTTTGAGCCCTTTCCAATTTGTTTACCATGTGCAACTTTGAATGGATCATATTTTTCATTGGTAAGGCTACCTTCTCGGGTAATTTGTCTAATTATCTGTTTCTTCACAATCGATTTATTAAAAAGAAAAATCGGTGATTATAACCATGGTTTAAATATTAATTGGTAATTATTCAGCATTATTTTTTTAAAAAAAAACAGTTGTCGAAGAATACACTTATTTTACAGCTATGATGAAAGATGGAAAAGGAAACATTTGAGTATTAAAGTTAAATGAAATAAATTATCAAAATATAAGTGTAGCTACGGGGGTATAACTATACGCTATCATTAAAAAGACATAAATGAGTTATAATGAATTAAATGGTTAATGTCAGCCTTGTCGAAGCGAGGAGCCGAAACAGTTGACAAATAAAAACAAGCATAAATTTGAGAAACAGCCAAAAGATGAGAGAGAGAGAGAGAGAGAGAGAGAGAGAGAGAGAGAGAGAGAGAGAGAGAGAGAGCAAATAATTACAAAACAAACAGGAGGGTAGAGAGCCCGGAGTAAATAATATATTACTGAGGAAACACGATGACAAAATTATTCTGATTAATGCACTGAAAAATTGGCGTTAAAATGGAACATCAACTTAGATACAGCTTTATTATTGTATGGGGTTCTATTTATTGACTTTTAGTGTAGATTGGTAATTTTTACCAAACCAGATGGTGATGTTGATAAGAAATTATATATCGAGCATGTTTATTTGCGTGCTTTGTTCTTATCTGATCCTAAGCAGCTGAGAAAATAGTGTTACTGATCAAATGTATGGAAGTCAGCGATAACATCTTAAAAGGATAGTTTGCCGTAAAAAAAATATGTACGAAAGCGTTACCGCTTTGAAAAATACGAACATTGTCACTGACGACATTTTGAAACATTTTAATTTCCTCTTTTGTTTTCTTGAAATATCTAATTGCATATCATAACATAATCTCCACTAATCACAGGAATTTATTCAAGTGTAATCAAGGGACACATAAGATGTAATTACAAGCATTGGTTGAGGGACACATAAGATGTAATTACAAGCATTGGTTGAGGGACACATAAGATGTAATTACAAGCATTGGTTGCTATACTGTGCTTCACAACAATTTTCACGTAATTTTCAATGCTTGTTGATCTTTTAAAAGCTTACGTATTTGTATGTGACCCCGTTAGTCAGCACGCAATACAGGTAGAGGACACTTAAGCCTAAATGATAACGCCACAATACAGTATATAATACCATTCAATGGCATGGAATCATCGGTGTTTACAAATGTATTCATCAGAAATTTTACCGCAAGTACTACAACATATGACAATACATTGGCTACTTCAGCTGTTCTACGGAACAGCATTATAGGTCGGGTAGTTTCTTTGATTGTTGAATCGTTATTGAATGTTATTTATAAAACATGTCATTTAAGAAAATTCCATTACACGAACATTTAGCCTTTTGATCGCCCGCCAAAAAACCTACCAGTATTGGAAGTGTTAAGAGCCCCATCGCACCCATTGCTCCCAGAAGATGTATTTTCTAGGTGGCACATGGACATTTTGTGCATGCCAAAAAGTAAAGAAGGTTATCAGTACATCTTATTGGTGACAGATAGTTTGTCACATTGGTGTGAAGCCTTTCTATTACGTTCTCAAACAGCAACAGAAATCGCCAGTGTTTTGTACAATGAGATATTCACACGTTATGGTGCACCGCGAACACTTGTCAGTGATCGTGGACGAAACTTTGTCTCCAATTGTACTCGCACTTTGTGAATTATTTCAAGTAACACGTCATCATACCAGTTCATACCACCCTCAAACTAATGCTCTCTGTGATAAAAAAATAGTACCATCAGCCAAGAGCTCCGCGCGTACTGCAATAAACACCAAGATGATTGGCCGTCCATATTACCCAGCGTATTTATGGCATTCCGAATGAGTCCAGCAGTTAATTCTACTGACTACTCACCCTATTATATAGTCTTTGGGAAAGAAATGACGTTACCCTTAGATGTGTCTCTTACACCTAAATAAACTGTCCAGAAAGGAACACAACAGTACATAGATCAGTTAATTCAAAGATTAAAAATAGTTCAAGAAATAGCTAAAGCAAATACACGTGAAGCGCAAAACACAAGCAAACAGAGGTTTGACCAGAAAGCAAAGGAACCGTCCTTTCGCGTTGGAGATTATGTACATTTACAAATCTCACATATAACTGTAGGGTTATCAAAAAAGCTCTACCCTCGTTGGGAAGGTCCATATTATATTACTCAATTAGGTCCAAATAACACCTACAGATTACGCCGTTGTTCAGACAATAAGGAAATGAAATCACTTGTACACGCAAACAGGCTTAAGCACTATAAAGATCCTAGGGATTATAGACCTCCGACACCGGACATAGCCAGTACACTCCCACAGTCGACTCAGGCACCACATGATCGAGCAAGCAATGATCACGCACCAACCAACAATGATACCGAATGGTACTCAGTTGATAAACTTTTGAAATCCAAATGGATTTCCTGGAAGAAGCATTACTTGGTAAAGTGGACCAATGGATCCACGCCATCATGGCAACCAACGGAGAATGTTTCTCAGGCATTAAAAGAAGTATTTCACAGAACACGCACCCAATCGAATACACGTCGCAAACGACTAGGTCGAATATTTCGTAATTGAATTCAATACGAAATTCTGAAGAAAAACCCCCCAAATTCCTTCGAATTTGGGAGAGAAAACTATAGTCCTATCGTCCATTCCATTCTTTTCTCATACCTTCTAATTCGTTTTCTTCTTTCTGGCGCCAAATCGCTCAGATCTCTTTCTTTCTCTTAAGGTATGGATGGAATATGGATTTGGTTCGAAGGTATATGTTTCTTTTTAATTCTGAATTCAGAGTACATAGTATCAGAACAATCAACAACAAAAAAACAAAACAATTTGAAGCATGGGTTATCTCCAGCATCTCCCACTTTTGTATAATTCAGCCTATAAGTGGATTCACAGTTTTAAATCAGGCTTACACGGACTTGTTCAATTGAACGTATCGAATATTGTTACAGAGATGTCAAATGTAGCTACATAATGACATTATTTCACAGTTATAATAGGTCTTTAAACGAATACGGTATAATATAGCAATCTCATTAATGAATGGGTTAATTCAGGAAGATGTTTTACAACTTCAAATGTGTCAAAGAGAGTAAATTTGCCTTTGATTAGTAAAATAGATAAATGCCTATTTGGAATACTGACAATGAGAAACATTACATTATTAGTAAGTCACATAAATATGCTGACGCAACATAATAATAAAATTATCGGTGTTATTGTTCCATATGGAGGTGATATCTCCTCCTATACTAAGCAAGTTGATAATCAATTATGTATTTTTTTTTTAAAACGAGCGACAGTTATTGGACTAAATTCGAAAAACGTTTGATTTTAGAGCAATGCTCGCCACTATAAAAAAAAACGTTCATGATAAATACATTTATCGCATTGATATTGTTTCTACAAACTTAATAGCCATCTGGTAAATTGTTTTAGATAACTCCCTCACCATTTTCAGCCTAAATTCAACTATATCAGCATCAACACAATAACCGTACATACCCATAAATATGTTCCGCTGATGTTATACAAAAAACATATAAAAGAGAAAAAGAAACAAAGAAAAAGGACACAAAAAAGAGTACACTAAAACAGAAAAAGAAAAATAAAGATTACAAGAATTGTATGTTACTATTTTGTGTTACAACCGTCTGATAAGACAAGTGTAGAGGTAGGCTTTGTAGAATTTTATATTGTTATACTGTTTAAGTCTACGTAAACTTTTAATTTTTATTTAATGTCGTACCACGCTATTTCACTGTATTTTATGAAGGTATGTAATGTTGTGAAGTTTTTTTTCATTGTATTTTTGGAATTTTATCAAATATTTTGCATTGTAGTCTTCATTGTATTTTTTAATTTGACTGAGTATTGTGCAGTATACCTTTTAGTTGCATTTCTTGTATCTTGCAATGTACTTTCTAATTGTATTTTCTGTATTTTACCTAGTATTTTGTAATGTATTTTGCAGTATTTTACGTTGTATCTTTAATCTTTGCGAAAATGTCTCGCAATGTTTTGTATTCGTTGTGTTTTTGAACTTTCACCTTTACATTGTTTGGTGAATGTACTCTATTTTTCTTTTCGAGCCTCGATGACTCGGCTCCAATGACCCAGAGGGTATTGTTAGGATAGATTTTTTGGTAAAATTAATAAGATTGCAATTTTCTTTAAATTGTATTAAAGTAATGTTTTATTCATTTATATTAAAGTAAGTTTCTAAGATATATTTAGAGTAATTTCATTTATTTTTAAAGCACAACTATATATGTTAATGGAATGAAAATAGTTGCTGCGCAAGCGAAAAATAAGCAATGTATATTGCCGAAAACTAGTAAGATAACTGAAGCTTTACCAATGTACAATGTGTGTGGAATTATGTTGCTAAAAAATAATAGTGCCATTTCGCTGATTCAGCGAGAGCCCTAAGTTTCTCAGTAAATATATTCTACAAACCAGACATTAGCGAATTTCCAGCTCGGTTAATAAAAGTGGGTTAAGTTTTCTTTAGTGAACTTCTTTCTAGTGACGCAAAACAAAATGGTTCTCAACAAACGGATAACCATATTTGGCGTGACGGCGCCAAACGAATATAAATAAACCACAAGTTTGAGCCTTACCTTATGTCAGATGACGTAAAACAAAATGGTTCCTGCCTGATGATGAGTAGACATCTTTTGCTGGCCGATATACTAAGGGTATGACCTTATTTAGTCCTGACTTGAGCCAAATGCGTATAAATAAGTCGCGCAGATCGCCCAAGTAAGTTCCTGCACCGGCAAGATAGCAATATGTTTGTCTCTTTATTGCAGGTAAGAATGTACATGTCGAAAACTTCTTTAGAAATAAGTACTTTTTAATGTTTGAGATTTTAATGGTAAAATTGACATGTTAGCAACATTGTTAACGTAATTCTTTTATTTATAATATATTGTAATATAATGTTTAAATGTCTTAAAGAATTCATATTTAATTATATTTATGTAATTTTTATTGTAAAAGTTGAATTCGCTACCAACTTCTTGTTTAGATTTAATGTTGAAATAAAGTATTCTTTAAGCAAGAAAGAATGATATCTAGCAACATATTCTAAATCAATATTCTATTTTAAAATGAGTAAAATCCATTTCGTTAAATTAATTGTTGCATTAATTACAGTTATTACATTTTATACTTTGGCTCTCTTGATATTGATCGAGAATTAACTATTTTTATAATATTCTAAAATGCAGAAATTATACGAATGAATGAAGTTGGAAAGCTTAAAAAGGAAAATATAATTTTATATGTATTTATTGAATTTTGATGTGTTTCTAGAATGTAGTAATATATGTGTGTTAATTATTTAAATAAAGTTCCAATCCAAAATAATCCTAAAATGTTCTTTTAAAGTCATTTAGAATCTAATGTTCCGAATGAATTTCAGATCCTCTAATGTACTAGGATGCTAACAGTACTGCTATATGGTATTGTCCAGAAATACTTTAAAAAATTCAGAATAGTCATAGAATAATCTTTTTGTCCAATAAGCACATTGTAGTTATAATAATTAATCTAAACAAATGTTTTCTCTCAACAAATATCTAAACACAACATCAAATACCCCTGCAAACTGAAGTTACAGCAAGAACATAGGAAAATAAAATGAAAAAATTGTCCACCTCCATGTAACTGTATACCACCAAATGGAGTGATAAAGCATTTTGCTCTTACTAGCGAAGGTAGAAAGAAAAGGTTGTATGGGACTGCCATAACATATTTTTCATAATATCTTCCAGGAAGCAGTGAGTGCCCTTAGTTCTCGGGCTTTTGTCTTTACGAATAAGAGTTCTCTTTCAGTGAAAGGCCATCAAGAACTCCTGAGAGCGAGCGAAATCCATCTGGAGATAGTGACTACTGAGATATCATCTAAATCCTTACGAGTAGAAAACAAGCTCTTCCTGTCTTTTATTGTTCTGCAAAATATAACCCAAGTGCCCAAACTGAGCAAGAAGTCTGTCCTGAACATTCAAACAACGGTAGGACATACGAGTATAAGACCAGGAACGATATATATGTGGGGAAGGCTGGGGGACATATGTGTTTTGTGACTCTTCTAGGATGAACGGCATGACGGTTTTTCCTCGTTTCTCCAATACTTCTTGTGTGACTAGCCCTGTTCTTCCATAATTATCTCTGCTGAGCAGTATGTGGTCGCATTTGAACCTCAATACCAATACTTGCAAGGGGCCATACAGAATAATACTTATTGGTACACGATAACATATATCTTAAAACGGGAACCTCCACATTAAAAAAGGGTTGAAAGCGAACGCATGAAAATAGGGAATAAATGTACTATTTTGTTTTCCAATAAGCGTGCATCGTTCATAAATAAAGACCCTGTATGTGAGTAGTTGGGTAAAGTAGAGCAATGGGGAGCTCGACCTGATCCCAGACCGTATGCATTGATTCGGCTTGATGTCTTATGACCGATGCCTGCCGCCCGGTGACCAGGAGCCAATGAACAGTATCGTGAGCGGTAACTGGTGGTCTGTACCCGGTAAAGGTAAAGTCAGTTGCAATCTAGATCTGTTTTACGAACTCTCTTTAGAAATAGATTTAGCACTTCGGATTACCATCGTGGGGTTGAGTAAACTACTCATCACTGGCCTTCGGTACATGGAAAATGGGGGCGTAAACATAATAGCCTAGTTCTATCACTACCGGGATTAAAGCTTTACATGTCATATGAATAGTGCTATTTATGTTATTTGGATTGATTAGCATTAATGTGACTGATTGTCGAACGCCGTACAACATACAAGCACAGTTCTGTTGATCAAAAAATCTAAACTTTTCATGGAAGGAAAATTTGAAAGATATTTTAGTTATATTTCAACGGTTATAAAGGGTTAAATATTCCCCAAACGCTTGTCATTTTGATCTTTTATTTGTGTTCATGTTTTATAAAGAGATATATAATTATATCAGTGGGAGAAAAAATATATTGCCACATTGGTGATGTGACTTTTATCACTACTGTAGCAATATCACTTTTAGAACCATTTTCTTTTCTGTTTGAGGAAATACATCTGACCGTGTGCATATTTTTCAACTCGATGTTCCCACATTCAGGCCTATTTCATTCTTCTTCTGTTTCTTCTTCTTTTTATCTTTTTATTCTTTCTTCTTTATTTCTTCTTCTTCTTCTCCATCTTCTTCATCCTCTTCTGCTTCTTCTCATCAGGATGACCAACTATTAAAATGTCAGGGCTGTAGACACTCTAGCGTACATTCATGTAATCAATAAAGTGACGCAATAAAAAACACTAAAAGCGAACCCCGAACAACAAAACGTATATTTTAAGTATTACTTTTAAAAAAGTTGTTTCCCGCAGGATTATTACAAATTAATAACGACTAAACTTACATGAGCTGTTTCTTTTAGATATTTTGTGTTTCTTTTTTTTTATTTTGTCTCCAATGCAGTATGGTATACCGTCTACATTCTACGACAAGCGAACACATTTGTAAGGAAAACCCTTGATTCAATACAGTGGTTAATTGTATAAGTCTCAACATAATCATGTTTAGAAACGATGGAGGAATCGGGCAATAATAAGCAATGATTGCGAACCACAATTAAGAGAGACTTGAAAGTTGATGGCAAGGTCTGTTACAGAACTGTGCTGCAAGTTTGGCAAAGTAAAATAATTATACTTGAATGTAGAAACGAACGATTTCATACTCTGATGTATGTCGGATGCGGCCGCTCTGTGATATTTATACAATACCCCAATCCCCACTGTATCAGTTTGTGAAAGAAATCTGTTAAAAAGTCTCTTCATTTTTGTAGGAAAAAATGTCATTAGTTAAATATACAGTTTGAAGTATTTAATTTTAACACCTCGTGTTTTATATCGAAAAGACCAGAGTTTATGAATAAAATGCTTTTTATAAATAATAAAAGTGAGATAGAAAATGCTTTTCAATATCGCATATTGACTTTACATAAACACAGTGTCCGTCACAACACTATCAACTATCGATATATAGAGCAGACTTGGTTATCTAAATGCCAAATGAAAACGTTATAATACACCATATTATGGCGAAATTAATTGTATCCATAAATTCCTGTGTATATTAATAGTCTAATTTATTAGATTGACTGTAATACGTCATGACATAGCGCGATCTCAATGAAAAATAATTTTAGTACTAGGGTACTTGAGCAGTGTGGTGGGAGAAAGCAGCGGCATTATAAAGGATTGCAATATAATACTTATAATTATTTAAATTCAATAGAAATCATGTTATAAATCTACTTAAAATTTCTCAATTTGATTCAGTTTTTGGATTTTAAGTTCCAAAGTTAATATTGGTTAAGTAAAATATGTAAGTGATTGTTTTAGAATACTTTGTTGTTTTTTGTTTTTGAACCTACCCTATAAGTAGGTGTTTGCTATATTTCTATTCAGTTTGATAAGTTATGTAACAACGATTTTTTAAAATATATTTGTTTGTTTTTAAATGATTGGCGATTTTTTTATTTTTTTATTTATTAAATTTTTTGTAAATATGTATTCGTCATGATTGAAGTAGTTTTCTGCCATTTTCGTTTCTTCTTCTCTTTCTCTTCGTCTTTTTCTTTCCTTTTGTTTCTTTCTTTCTCTCTCTCCTGTCTATTGTTTCCATTTCCATATACTAATATGTAAATAAATGATGATATATTTGATGTTTGATTTTTTTTTCAGTTGAATCTTATTTTTCCTTCAATGGTTTTTCCTGTATTGTTACTGTTTGGGTTCATGTTTGCTTTGGCTCCAATTGGGATGTTATTATTCTTGCTTTTTGTTGTCTTGCCTGATGTTGCTGTATTTGTGTTGGATCACTTGTTGTCATATATCTAAGTGATATTTAAACGATTATCTAAGTGATTATTTTGTTCTGTCCCATTTGCCTTAAGTGGTTTCCTTTGCGTTGCATCTTTTTGCGTCTCTGTCTGTTTTGTCTCCACTTGGATTGTTGTTTCTTTCGCTTTTTGTTTTCTTCTCTGTTCTTCCTGTAGTTGCTTTGGTTCTGCTTGTAGCAATTTAGTTTGTAAGGGATTCGATATTGTTTTCACCTGCTATTGTTGCTCTGTTCGTGGTAATTCACTGTTATCTTAGGTTGTTGTTATTCTTTTTTCGATTGTTTTGGTACTTATTAGTTCATTTGGCTGACGCTGTTCTGGTTGTTGTTGTTGTTGTTGTTTTATCTGCTTTACATGGTTTTCTTGTTGTTGCTGTTTCTTTTGCCCTTGCGGATTATTTGAATATAATTTAAAGGGCATATGGCCTATTTCCCCACATCTGGTGCACTTTCTACTATAGATACAGCCTTTATATCAGGTCTTTGCTCTAAAAACCATACATGCGATAGGATCACTTTACATCTTTTAATTTCTCCTTCTCTATTTCCAGTATCCTTATCCCATCCATTATTGTTGTCGAGTGGATTGTTAAGATTCTGTAGAGTATTGGTTTGATCTTAAATATCTGCTTAAAATGTTCTACTACAGCTTTTATAGGTATTTCCAGCGAGATGTCAGTTATTCGCATTTTTCCTGTTTTCTTCTTGAGTTTTATGAGCAATGGAGTGGGTTATTTGACTGTAATTGTGCCCTTGGCTATCTGTATATCTCCATTTGGTATTAATGGTTGATATCCCTTTCGTCTAATTATAGAGCCATTGTAACCCACTGGGTTAATTTAATACATGTTCTTGGTTTAGAGTTTTCAACGCCACTAGCACTTCCGCTGCACCGGGAAAATGTTCTCTTTGCATCTTGGTCATATCTAATTCTTGTGCTATCCTGCTCCGTCTCTATATGTTGTAACTTGAAAAATGTAGAATACAAGGTCGAACTTCTTTTTAACTTAGATGTTCATACTTTGCCGCTCTTACAGCTATCTGCCAGTGCAATGTCTGCACTCATATTTATAGACTCTTATTCCCGTCACATGATCTTAGGTAGCCAATCAATGTTTGTCCTTTTCAGGGCTAGCCATGGCGGTAACCAAGTCAACTGTTCAAACTGCATGAAAAAATCCCTCTGAACACACAATTTAGACAGAATTAAGTTGTCCTCTCAATGTCCATAGTGTGCTTTTATATATATATATATATATATATATATATATATATATATATATATATATATATATATATATATATATATATATATATATATATATATATAATGATTACGTAGAACTGAACCAAACGGACAAGTAAATTTCGATGCGAATCGAGTATGAGTACAGCGTACTGATGATCCAATGAGTCGTATTACGGTTAGAAATAGTCCCTATCACAGGCACTCTACATTTATTTTGCACATTAAAGTAAAACAACTAGTACTACATAACCAAGAACTTTCAAAAATTAAAACATTAGTTCTAACTATATTGTTTAAAAAGTCTGACAAGATAAATGTGATCCTTCGGCTGTGCACATTTATTACATCACTATCCTGCATCTCTGCTGTTCTGGTAATACAACTCCGTCTGATATTTATGGCTTCGATTTTCCAAAATAATGGAAGGTAAGATAATTCATTTCCTAAGCTATTCATGTGAAATTCCAGCATGACACACGCATGGTCCAGCATGGAAATGAATAGGGCACAGTAACTGCTAACTTCTGTCAACTTTATGTTGGTGTCTTTCAACTTTATGTTGGTGTCTTTCAACTTTATGTTGGTGTCCCAGGGCTTGTAAAACTGTTGACGTCTTTAGGTGTATTCCTTGACGAATTCATTAATACTCATGACAGCAGCGTGACATTACGAGGACCAGAGCAATGTTTTATACTCACATTTACTGTAAAACACAGAGTACACATATATAAACGATGCAGACGGCGATCTAAACAATGGTGGGCGGGTGGCATACGTTCAGGAATGGGAATAGTAATTCATGCATGTTAAATGTTTTCAGTGACAGATCAAAAACATAATGATTAAATATGCCAAAGTCGCACTTTTCAAACATCATCTCACATCTCAATGTTGAACATCAAATAATCTTCACACATTAATAGGACAACGTTTGTGCATGCAAAACATCTATTCATAATACCATTATGGTATTACAACATAGCGAACTGCCTCATATTTTTCTGACTTTGTTTCATGTGTTTACATTAGCATTATTATTACTCTTATTGGAAAAGAAATTTAGTTTTTAAGAGCACCAAGCATTTTGGTTTGTTGAGTTAGGTATTACAACATGTACAAGCTAAATTATTGCGAAATTGTGGAACTTCTTTTTATCAATGTGGTAATGCAGCTTTTAATCGCACTGTCACGAAATCAGAAAGATACCCATGTAAATAGACGGATTTTACCTTAAACAAATGTAATTTAAAGAAAATCGATGTTTTTTTTAGATGCAAGGATATATTTTACTCTTGAAGTGAAAACAATTTGTATTGTCACTCATGACAGCACAATGTTTCCCGCTTTACTCTAGAAATACTTCGTTATATCTAATAAAATATTTTCGACATCTGAGCTTATACAACGTTGACCTAATATTTTAATGCAAAACAAATTCATGATGGAAATGCGTCAAACCTAACCATTGATCTTTATAGGCGTTCAGCATGAAGAAGTTAGTATTAGGAGTGTTCGGCCTAGTGTCATGATAATGTGACTTGGTGGGACATCATGCTACATGTCTGCGGCATGATGTCCCATTGCTATACGTTACTATAAATTGCCACACTGCAAACATCGTACCAATATGAATAAATAATTGTTGAAGCTACGTTAAAAATCCTGATCACACACTCAATTCAATTCTTCACTGTAGGGTTTGTAAGTTAGCTAGAAATGCATTATGACGTCATTTACACACTTTGCATGCATCCTTGTTAGCATGATACAAATTATAAATTATATTTGCTGAACGAAACGAAATTTTGAAACCCATTAATATGCTCACATTGTACTACATCATGGAAGAGACCCCAACAGGCACCAGTCAAACCAGACTAGGCGAATGCTGTCCAGTCATTCAGGCGTTGACGTGTACTGGCTGAATCATACTGTCACTTAGAGGGGAGGGGGGCATATGTCCCCCGCTCCTAGTTATGGAGGCCCACCTGGTTGCGGTGAATAAAGTTCCGTGGGTTTAAATAAACCATATTTAAGTCTAACAGTCTAATGCTTTGTCTAATATAGCTATTATAATTATATAGATATGAATGACAGTTAAGCACTGTTTTCATTGTTTTTGAGGATGTAAATGTTCCCCATAATTTGGCGTTGACATTATGTAATACGTTTTCATGACAAGCGAAACTGTGTTGTCCTCGTAGATTCCTCCAGTTTCTGGAAAACTGAAAAGTCTGTAACAATAGAGAATACTATTACGCAAAATAATGCAGCAGTATTCGAATTGTTTGGTTTACAGTAATGGGAGGATGGCGTTACTTGCAGCATCAGTCTGACTAATCGAATAATTATTTTCAGGCTAGTAACTTGTTTCTCGTAAATGTGGTCTATATTAATGACCCCGACTCTTCTTTCAGGCTATGCCATTGAAACTAACACCAGGATATGAAGAAAATAAAAGAAAAAAAAATTCATCAAAACAACAACAACAAAACAAAGTGCCCTATATTTGTGACACTAGAGGGCGCTGAGTTTCAAAGTGTAACAATGAAATGGAACGTGAAAAGAACTGAAAGATTTATTTTGAACATAGAATGTCATGATAATAGTTTAGTTTTACGACGTCATACATCGTACTGACGTAATCCCTACTGTGGTTTCATAACTTTTGATTAAGTCAAAACTATCACTGGGGATAAGAACAAAACATTCGAGTAATGAAAATAATATTGATGGAGACTTGATGGTTAGATCTTAGACCAAGACCAGTCGCTTAATATGTACATACATCCAGTGCTTGTCTAGACTGCTTGCTTTTTCGAAATACCTTCGTTCTTGTAACGTTCAAATAATCTTACGAATGAATAGGAAGAATAAACGTTCATGTAATGGACACTTATTTCCAGGGACAAATCTATTGATATTCTAATTTCCTGTCAACGTGGATTTTATTCTATAACTACGTATAAAGTAACATTTTATTCCCTGATCATGCATGTAGAAAAGTAAGGAATTTTGTAGCATCATGTCAAGTTTTCATTAAATAACTGTCTTCTTTCGTTCCAGTCTGAATCTGTCCTTTCCTGCTTCAATATTCCTTTCTTTGATGGAAGATTATAGCACGTTCAAAGTCATTGCCGTTACTAAACTATTGGTAACTTCATAGACCTATGCATGCAACCTACACTGGGAGTATAGTCTAATTTTAAATGGAGTTTG
Source organism: Unio pictorum (assembly GCA_030141615.1). Lineage (NCBI taxonomy): Eukaryota > Metazoa > Mollusca > Bivalvia > Unionida > Unionidae > Unio > Unio pictorum. Next base: position 20,118,720 of record JARLTB010000021.1, read on the forward strand.
CTGTCACCGGAAGACATCGCTTCCGAAACACTACCATATATAAACCCAAGAAATATTAAACAGTCTGCAAACTAGGGATATGCAAATAGTTCTGCAAATTATGTTTACAATGTTAATTTATTTGTATGAATTATGTTAATTTAATTGCAGGTGGGAAAAATACGCTCCTCACAGCTCATATTGTTTCAGAACAAAACCGCTGCAATACAAAATTGAAGCCTATATTTTTCGTATCCGCGGATTAGTGCATAAGATCAGTGTTTATTTCCTTAATGCATGCGTTGAAATTCAATCACAAATGACATTAACGACGTATTTCATTTCAACGTCACTAGTATGTTATGACGTAACCTCGCGTGATACCTTACAAGGTCCAAATATTACAATATGAACGTTACAATATGGCAATGGAATGCACAAGGATTGTAAAGAAACATCAATGAATTAAAACTAAATAATTAATACTCGGCACAAACCTGACATCATCTGCATTCAAGAAACTAAACTTTCTGTAAACTCCAAATCATTACCACTAATTCAAGGCTACTCCCCAGGCTATTTCAAACATATAAGAGAACGGTCGGGGTGGTGGATTGGCCATATATGTAAATAACAACATTCCTAATGCAGTAGTAATCCCCATAACACCAATACCAAATAGCAATACAACAATACAAATACAATCCCTATTAATACATACAGGGAAAAGCGAATTGCAAAATTCAATATCTATTACCTATGGGGAGATAATAAAGCAAACACCATCACAGCACTTAGGGAAATAATTCAATATAAAAGGTTCGAACAAACGATCATTTGCGGAGATTTCAATGCTCATCGCGTGCAGTGGTGGTGGGAGAGGTGATGGACAGTAGGGATGAGTGGTTAACAGAATGGATCAGCGAAGCCAACCTGACCATACTTAATGATGGTGCTAAAATCCGATACAATCCTGTGAACGGCACCATGACCGCCATCGACCTTACCTTATGCACGCCTAAATTGACACAGGTGGCAGACTGGAGAGTGGATCAAACAGACCCCATGGGGAGTAACCACTTTCTAATAATTACCACCCTGCAACTGGAAGTGCAGTTAGACTCAAACATCAAAATCCCCAGGAGGAACTATAATAAAGCAGATTGGGCAAAACTTAAAACTCAATAAATAAATATCAACCCAAATACAATTAAAAATAAAGACATTGATATATACTATGAAAACCGAATTAAGATTATAAAACAGGCGGCCACCATTAGCATACCAAAAACAAATAGCATACCAAATAAACTAGAAGTACCATGGTGGACCTGTCAAATAAAACAAACTCGGAAAGAAAAACAAAAAGCCCTTAATAAATTCAAAAGATCAGGTAACACATCAGACTTATTAGAATATACGAAAAAATACAAACAACTGAAAAACCTGATCAAGCAGTCAAAAGAAAAAACTTGGCAAAAATACTGCACCAGTATAAATATAAGAACCAACTCGAAACAGGAGTGGGATAAAATTTGAGCAATTAGGGGCAAAAATACCCAAAAAATCCCCACAATACGTAATGCTAATAACAGCAAAGAAAATGCTGACATATTAGCCCAACACTTTAAAAAAATGAGCAGCGATTGAAACTACACCAATGATTTCCAACATTATAGGGAGAAAAAAAACTGAAGAAAAGTGTAAGATATTATTTCAAGAACTTGGACTAAACTTTTTTAATCTAAATAAAGAAATAACACTATAAGAATGGGATCAGGCACTAAAAACAAAAAAGGAAACATCACCTGGGGAAGATAAAATACGGTACACTATATATAAAAGTTTACCCCATAACATCATTAAGTCTTTCATAAAACTATTAAATAAAATATGGGAAATAGGAAAGCTACCAAAAAAAACAACAAAAAAAAAATTGGAAAACTGCGATAGTAATACCCATTTTAAAACCAAACAAAGATCGCAATGACATCAACTCATATCGACCCATTTCACTAACCAACAATATATACAATATTATGGAAACCATAATTTCTAAAAGGCTAAATCACTACCTTGAATGTAACAAACTAATATCTGAAAACCAATGTGGATTTAGGAACCAAAGGTCCACTATGGACCAACTCATAAGATTAGAAACCGCTATAAAATTGGCATTTAGCTCTAAAAGAACAGCGGACAGAAATTTAATTTTCGGTGTTTATAGATCTGGAAAAAGCATTCGATCTCGTATGGACCAAAGGCCTAATAGCCAGATTAAATCACTATGGCATTACGGGAAGGACGTAAACTTCACTGAAAATTTCCTCACTGACCGCAAAATAAATAACTAGAGTAGCAGACACTTACTCCGAAGAACATACCCTTGAAAATGGAACCCGACAAGGGAGTGTACTCAGTCCCACTCGTTTCAATCTTATGATAAACGACCTTGGAAGAATTCTGGCATCACCCTAAGTTGAATTATTGCAATGTGCAGATGATTGTGGACTATGGAGAGCAGGAAACCCATCCAACCACAAAATTATAACAGATATTCAAGATAGTTTGAATAATATAGGAATATGGGCAAATAAATGGGGATTCAAACTATCGCACCAATAAAAACAAAAAAAAAAACAAACAAAACGGTAGCAGTACTATTTACCCCACATAACAGAAAATAAAAAAGAAATACCCTAAGCTGACAATACAAAATCAAGAAATAACATTTGTAAAAGTAGCCCGATTTCTGGGTATGTATTATGATGAACATTTCAAATGGGCACATCACATAGATGAACTAGTACAAAAATGTAATCAGGACTTAAACTTATTAAGAAACCTAAAAGGTACCAAGTGGGGAGCAAATCAAGAAACAACCCTAGCCTTATTCAGGGCATTAATAAGATCTAAACTAGACTATGGCTGCCAAATATACAACACAGCACCCAAATCTCAATTAAATAAATGAGATAAAATTCAGAGAAAATCCCTACTGATTGGCACTGGCGCACTGCCATCAACCTCACTAGCTGAACTGCAAATCTTAACCGGAGAACTGCCGTTATATCTAACAAAGCAGGAACTTATTTAAAATATGCAGCCAGACTTTCAACACACCCAAATACTCACCCAAATTACCAGGCAATAAATAACTGTAATCTATCCTTCAGGGCAAATATAAAAAAAATCACCCCCTATAGGAAAGCTGGTTCATGATTTAAAACATCAACTTTCAATAGAGTTATTCCAGGCCGAAAATACTATCTCATATCGCAAGGAGCCTTGGAAGAACATAACACCAATAGTCAATATAGCAGAAATTAAGATTACATATGATAAAGAACCTTGGAGTATTATAAAACCTATAGTAAATATCTCCCTTTCAACTAAAGGAAACAAGGAAAACCAAGCAAATTATCTAAAAACATTAGCTTTAGAAGAACTTAACAACAAATATCAAAATTACCTCAAAATATACACAGATAGATCCAAAATAATAAATTCTTGCAAAAAATCTGCAGCCATGGTAATACCTGAGCTGAATATACAAATGGGGTGGCGTCTTCTTGACTACTGCTCCATATACATAGCTGAATTCTGGGCCGTCTTAGAAGCACTAAAATGGATTGAGAAAAACAAACCAAACAAGAGAGTTATAATAAGTGATTCGCTTAGTGTAATAACCTCAATTCAAAATAACACCACTAAATCAAGAGAGAATTTCCTATTAAACCAACGCAATAATGAAACAAATAAACATGTGGATTCCATCCCACATCAATATACAAGGAAATGACTCAGCAGACCAGATAGCTAAAGAAAAACTCAATGAACCAGATTGCATGCCACTCGAATATAGTCAACATGAACTATACAGCCTACGCAACACATTAATTAACAATAAATGGCAAACCGTTTGAAATAAAAATCACAAAGGAAGAAAATTATATAATACCATCAAGGAAGCAAATAGAAATAGAAAACCACCTAGTTGCACAGGCTATGAACAAACAATAATCAATCGAATTCTCTTATGAAAAACTAAACTGGCAAACAACAGTGGAAAATAAGTAGGACCCTTCTCACATAACATAAATGGAACAATTGCAACACCCCAGAAGATTTACACCACATCTTTAATGATTGTAGAATAACCAAGAAAGAAAGGAACAAATTCAGATCCGAACAACAAATCATAGCCGCCCCATATACATACCCAAAAGTAATTCAACTAACAAATATCAATCCCCAAACAACATTTAAAAATATAATTGAATTTTTAAAAACAACAGGGCTACTAGAGAAAATTTAGAAAATAGGAAAATAAAGAACATAATAGGGAAATAAACTAAGGAAGAAACATATTACTAGCTCAAACCAAAAGTAATCATCAAAAATGAAAGCCTCTTTAAGGGATGGAAGCACCACCAGGAGGTAGATCTCAACCATCCTTTTAACCCACATACACTACGGTGAGCATGAGATGATCAAGGCTCGTATACTGAGCAACCAAACCGGAAATTAAAGATGCGAGTAACCCTATAAACAAAATAGGGAGACCAAAAGGATTACATAAAAACTAGTACTAGAGTATTCCCGGAGTAGGGAACCAAAATGAAAGCCTCTTTAAAAAAAATGGAAGCATCACCAGGAATGAGCGGGTAGATCTTAACCGTCCTTGGAACCCACACACACTACGGTTGGCATGAGATCGCCGAGGCTCATACACTGTGCAACCAAACCGAAAAATAAAGACGCGAGTAACCCTGGAAACAAACTAGGGAACCTTGAAAAATTACTCAAAGCCCTCTGAGCAATCAAATCACTCCAAAAAAAAAAAACAAGTCAACAAAGTAGATGAAAGATAAAGTAATAGTGGTAAGCAAAACACAAATGAAGACAATTAGGGAATAAAAAACACCATGTGAAAGGCAAACAATAAACAAACAAATAATAACAAATAAGTTTTTTTTTTAAAAGCACCCCATACAATAAGTATAGGAACCTCATATTACCTTCTCTAACTTTCCTCTCAATACATCCTCATTGACAGTAAATAATAATTACCAAATACCTATCAAATTCTAAAGTCAGAAAGCCAAATTTTAAATATAAGTAGATGGTCTGAGACTAGACTATCATAAAATTCTGTCCTGATATTATGGTCCAAATTTAGACAGTATAAGGTAGTCTAAAAGCCCAAGACTACCAGGCCCCGCAGAACAAGGCTGCAATTAAATTTTATCTAACTTTAGGCATATAGACCCGCAACTTAACTATAACGGCTGGGGCGTATGGGGCTGTATACTGTATTAACCCAAAACAACACAGAGTTCATCCAATTTTATTATTTTTTTGGAGGGGGGGGGGTTGGATAAAGGGACATCACCGCTGAACCAAAGCCGGAAAAACATCAGGAGAGAAACAACTTCAAAGAACCCAAGACTAAGGAAAATGATGACTGGTCCGAGGGAACAACCATATGTTGGGATACCATGAAAACAAGATGGTAGCCTGACATTAGAGGCTACTCAAACAGACAAGAAAAAGCAAAACAGAAAAGAATCCGATTGCTTTCATTGCCTGGTTAACAGGGTCCTCATTTGGTACGAGAACACTTTTCGAACAATCTATTTTACGAAACCTGACTTGATCATTTTGTTTTGCATACCGTTCAAAATTAACAAGCTATTTTTACCAAACAGTGACTATACTTATTTCTTATTTATGTCGCATAGACATCTTGGTATTCAAACTTTTTAGGGACTTACTACATGTACACTTTGTATTAAAAATATTGGAAAGTTAAGATAGTTAAACAATTTTTACGACTTTTTTTAATTTGATTTCATTGAATAGGTGGCTCACACATTATTGGTATTTTCCTGTTCATTAGTAATAATTGGACCAGATTTGAATTAAGCACGGAATCACGATGTTGCTGTCTGTACGACATCCATGGACGTAATGGTACCTAACATTTATTGCCACAACTCAAATTGCTCCAAAATGTCGGAGATGTGAAACTAATGTCCAATACCTCCACTTGTGCCATTGCACACCGTTAACGCACATAATTGGCTGTTAGGGCTGAGTGTGTGTTGGGTCTATTCCCACTCACCCAGGGTCCTCCATTCAGGTCGATGGTTAATTAACAGCAACCCCGACCTGACGACTAAATTAAATAGTACTCCTTGAGTACATAAATGCCTGGGGGAAGCGGTACCATTCGTCACCCCCAGGAGAAATTAAATATCCAGCTTTGCTGGAAACTTAAAACAGTGCTGCATGCCCCTAATGGGCGATACAGCACTATTGTTCAAATTCATCATCATCTAACATATAGTCCGATGCTAAAAGTTAAAAATAAAATACTAGGTATTTTTTCTTCTTCTATGACATGTGTTAAACATTCTCAGATTCTGCAGTAAAGACGTATAAGAACAAATAGTAAATACAAGACATGTATGAGATAAGTGTCCTAAAATTATCTAAGAATCGTGTTTCCTTCAGGTTTTCTTCAACCAAGTTTATAGCACTTTTGCAGTGGTTTTTTCGCGCATTCCTGTAAATATATGATCGAGTTTTGAATGCAGGATGGTTCTACCCTACCTCACAAGTGACCTTTATCCTGAATTGTGGACTATTGTTTACACAAAGTATCAGAAACTTCTCATTTCTGTAATTAATTAAAAATGTATTTAACAATAGTCATGGGCAGTGCTTGAAGTTAAAACTCCAAATCCCGATGTTACGTGCAAACATTCGCATATGCCAAATCGCCTTCAACAGGTCGTATCTCGCTGATTATCTAGAATGTAATGCATTTTTAGTTTATTTCGGGTCGAAAAACCCGTTGTTATAATTAATTTGTTTTATTACAATAAATTGCTTTTCCGGTTAGAGGTCGCATAATAGGTATTCGATATTTGGATTTACTATTTTGGGTCTGTCGTTTCCATACCTCGTGATTTTATCCATTTTGCATTCCCGTGGGTGACAAACTCGGGTGAAGCGAATTCGCCGTGGCGGAGATCCCTCAAATAGCATCTACGACAACAGGAAGAGTTTATGTTTTGCTTATACAAGGTTCGTTTGGTGATATCAAGCTGTTCTTCTGCTTCAATTATTTTTTTCGCGTCAATATCTTTGAAGGTCCATCAAAGTTCTTCAATTAATAAAGTCACCGTCAAGTATAACAAACGCATTTCAAGCAAAACATTTCCTTTACTTGTACAACAACCACGAAGTTATAGATAATATTTTTTATGGGGAATATTTATATCTGCGGTTATTGTTTGCATACCTTTAGATTTACCTAGAACTACATTTATTACGCCTCTGCATAGTGTCACAAACTATCGTTCTCTTATTTTGACCAAGAACTGTTACATGGACATGTGCGTGTTTAATGAATATCAGTCAATGTCATTCTTTTGCCGGTCGAGTCAATGTTGGTTTGATATATTTGCCAATACTTTTATCTCGGTATATTCCTCATGGTAGAAGCGTATCCTGCGATGTGGTATTTTACACAGGCTAATGCGATGATTGCAAGCAGGTCCGAAGTGGGTATTTCTACTCTAGGGTGATCCCAACGGTCGATTTCTAGTTGATTCTGTGAAATTAAAATGGATTGCTTACTAGTGATTATTACTGCCGTTTTGACGGAGATATTCGTCGAGAACAGGCATAAAATCAGCACTGATGTTGGCACACACTCAATATGGTCCAAGAGACGGTCTTCTGATTCGACTCTAGATAATTCTGCAATTGCCGCATTCGGCTTGTATAAAAATATTAGTGGTCTTTAAATAAAAATGTCAAAAACGTTATTAGAGCTTCCTGCGCAACATGTATTTCACGCGTATCTACTCTTTGAAACCTTTTAATCATAGAGGATAAAGCCTCCACAAATTCTAATAGTTTAGCATCCACAGCAGGATCTTCCCACGAAAGGTTCTGTTTTATTAATTAAATACTAAGAGATTCCCAGAGGCCAGTAAACGTTTAGACAAGGAATAAATAATATCCGTATCTGTCAGCTGAAAGTCTAAACTCGCCTTGGAGATTAAGCCCATCAATATTTACAAGTGATACACCAAATACGCCGTTAGTGACTCCTACTCCGTGTTCGGCACAATGTGTGCCGTAAAGCCATACAAGTTTGCGTGACAATGTGGTTGTTACCAACTAAGACCTTGAAATCAGGCTTCAAATGTTCGCTATTGTTTCGATGCATCATCGATGGGTTATTGGATCCGTTGGATATTGATTCCGTTCATGATGAGATTTCTGCCGATTTTATCACCGGTTGTTTATACTTTCAAGTTCATATTTGTGTCGACATAGTCTATGATAAAGGCAATCGACACGCCAATCTTTGAATAATTTTGCACGGTTTTTACGCTACTCCTTCTCGCGGTTAAGAATAACGTCTTTGATGTTCACGTTGAACGTTTCCACTTTTCCAGTCAGATCTTGAAAAATCGAACTTTCTCGGGCAACACCAACAACAACCTTGTTGCTAAGCTCAGTCAAATCTGCTTTAATTGCTGTTGAAGTTGCCATGTTCACGCGTCTGTAAATATCAACAGTCATTTCGTATGTTAACAACGTAGCTTGCAGTCGATAATGCAGTAGAAACGAACGAGTGCTTTCGAGTGTGCGAAGTACTACATTGACAAGAAGTCCACATTCCGGGCTATCGGGTCGGGTTTGCAACATGAATAAATCAGCAGTAGATGACTTGGTCGTTCAGCACTTGCGCGTGACCGCTCTTTGTTCTGAAACGACTATATTAAGTTATCAATTATTTCACCATGTGTTGCAAGCCATTACGAGACCAAATATTAAGATGTTTGGTTGATACCACATACGCGATCCGACGATATATATCTCCTGCTGACGAACCTAAGTTGACGATGCTTGTTTCACACTCGAGATGGGATCATCAAAGCAGATTCATCATGCATAAAGACGCATTAAAAGCGGTTGATTGATTTTTCAATAACGATTAAATCAAATTGTATAAAATGATGCAGCGTGGTCATCAACGCGGATGTCACACCATGAGACCTTGCCCTTATATCCGCCAGGATAGCCGACTAACATTTTTCTTTCTTTTGTTGGCGCTGTCCGTACACCATGAAGCAGAATACGTTTTCAACGGTCCCTAACGCAGATGATTTTAAAGCATCAGACGTTGTTAGTGCGGCAATCGCTGAGAATAATGGAAATAATCCGCAGTCGTATTTCACTGTTTTGACTATGGTTGGTTCGACATTTTATTTTAATGTTTACGCATTTAATTACGAATTTGTAAACACCACTACGAGTTTTTCGTACGCGGGTTATTTACCCTCGTTAGCCTGCCCGAGCCTTCCAAACAATGGAGTTCTGTCAGGGAAAATCATGTGGACTTGGAACACAAATGCATCATTCAAAAATACCATTTCAAACAAGGGCAAGACGATGATCACAAAATTAAAGGGAATATCATCTTTTTTTATTTCAAATGCATACAGGAGAATGGCATTCACATTCCGAGTGTCTGTGTGGTTCATCGAGCGTGCGATTAGTGCGTCCAAGAGCCTATCTTTAGTCATTGTCCTCACTGCATCAAGATTCTTAGAGGATGTGACAAAATCTTTCGGGGACCGAACAAGCAGTCCAATTTCGCCCAATGAATCTTAAACCGCATCGATGAGACGTGGAGCCAAGAAGACATCGAACATTACAGAGATTGTCATCGGTATGCTACGGCAATGGTTCACAATTTCTCAGGATGCGATGTACGGTTTCGTTTGAGATAATATACGGAACATAGCACTGAACGCCCTAAAGTCACGTTGAATGGAGCCAAAGTAATTTTCATGCAAGTGGGACAATTGCAGTTTAAAGAGTAGATGAGTTACTTGGCCATGCCTTTGAGTCCAATGCCTAAACCGTTTGGAATGACAGAATACCGAAGCCATTCACCATGCCGTTTTACCCCATTTGCCTAAGGTTTAGTACTACGATCCATACAACATGCTTACCGAACAACGAAAAGCTTTCTTCTACGCTTGGTACCATGCTCATACATCGGACCCCTTCGACATGCAGGACGAAATGTTCAAGTATTGTCGTTCCGATGTGGACATTTTACGGGTGGCGTTGCTGTGGAAAATGTCGAGAATTATTCATGGAACATGGAGTGATCGATAATTTGAAATAAGCCCGCATCAATTGCCATAGCGTATTCTTTAGTGTAGAGCCGACGATTCATGCCAGAAAACACTCTATCTCTCATATGCCCTCAAACAACGAACTTTATCAAACGTCAATACTCAGTCACAGCCCTACACTGGCTATATTACTTGTGCGACAATTAAGACAAATGGATTCAACATGCCAGAAACGGAGGTGGCAAAACAAACAATCGGAACGTATTCGGTGGATGGTTGGGGCATAGAAAACCCTCAGATTGTGTATGTGTTTAACGGGTGCTTATATCACGGATGTCCCCTTTGCTGCCTTCAACATGACACTAAAAATCAGAATTTACAACAGACTAGTAACAGGCCCTTGTCAGCGGCGCTTGAAGTTAGTGAGACTGTGGGAACACGAGTACAATCACAGTTTGAAAACCAATCTCGAGTTTAAACGAGTCGTGTAAAGTTACATGTCGGTGGACCCACTGAATCCGCGGAACAGTTTGTGCGGAACACGGACGAATGTCTCCTGTTTGCTGTACCAAGCTGACGCAAAGTAGAAAAAAATCAAATAATTGGACATGTGTTCGCTGTATCCTTACGTGTGCAATAATCGTCACTTTCCAGAAGGACACCCACAATTGCTGACCAAGCAGATTGATCTGGAAAACATTCAAAAATACGAAGGACTGATCAAGTGCAAAGCCTTGCTCTCAAAGGAATTGTACCATTCCGTTTTACCTCACTATTGTCAAGAAAATGTGATGTTTGTCTTGTGTCGAACTTGAGCCGAAACGTGAAACCAAGACCAGACTTTTCAGCAAAACCAGAACGATCGTCCCTTGACATGGAACGTGGGTCAGTTTGGAATTGTTTAAAACTCTGAACCTGGGATAGAAACTGTTAGAAGGGTACGAACTTTATAATTCGCAAATATTTATTTTATGTCATCGATGTCCTTTCTAAAATTGCCTGCGTCGTGCCATTTACTTCTTCGATGGCAAACTGACAAAATGCACCTACTTTCTGAACCAAGCTTTCCAAAATGATTTAAAGAAGCGCGATTCGTTTTTGTCATCAACTTGCCTTGAAAACGAATGTGGAAATATTGTACGCATCAACACACTCTCAAGTACATCGACGTCTTTCCCACCTTGTCCATTCTTACAATCGAAGCATCGGCGTGCCCCCCACCCCCACCCCGAGGATACGTCCGACAACGAAGTGACTGTTTTTTAGCGCTGTTTGTTACGCCCCTGACACTGGTTGTCCCCAAGAAAGGTGGAGTGCTGACAGTATAAGATTGGCGTGAATTGGCAAAACCAAATGTGCTTTCGACAAAGATTACTTACCAACTGGACAACCGAATGTTTCATGTTACTGGACTAGTGAGATGTCGTCATTCTATTGTCTATAAATTGGAAGACATGAACGGTGAAGTGTTTAAAGAAATGTTGTTTTACTTGTCCACGTTACAACGCGTTACCAAATGTGAAAACGAAGTGTACGCTATCGAAAGCATTCTCGAACGAAGTACCCGTAAAGTGGATAAACGTCCGATCAAAGATGACAATGCACGCTGAAAATGATATCCTCCTAGTTTTGACTTTTGGATCGACGCCTCGCAAGTCATCAACTATAAAAAAAAAAGGAATTGACCTTCATGTCCTTTAACTTTAACACAGCCACAGCTATCACCGTGACCACTCCTTCCCCCAGTTCTTCTTTGCAAGATCTACAAAAGCATCGGTTACCTTATTCACAATCCTTTCCTGAAATAATCCTCGAACGGGAGCAACGAGTCTTCCATCCAATGCCAGTCATTCTCACAATAGTCACCAATACAACAACAATCCTCTTTTAGACAATCATCCGACCTCGAGTGACCCTTCATACAGCAGAACTGTGGAATTATAAACAATATTAACTAATGTTATGTAGCGTTACCCAGTGATATATCTATGGAGTTGTTTCATAATAACACTTTGTGTTGTTACACGCCTAAATTACTCAAGCCATCTACGTGGATCAGGCCCATTGGGGAGTGACCTTGGTAGAAATGAGACACCCTACACTAATAATAAACATCGTCGAAAATCAAAACACCATTTCGGTAGAAGTTCATGAAGACCATTTGCAACCAAACTTAGACGAACGCGCCACTGTAATTGACCTATGAAAACACAGAACCAAAGAAAATAAACGGTCCACCTATCTGTTAACCATTCCTGCAGGCTATTATGTTATAGCGGTTAATATGTGGTGACCACGCTTGCTACCAGGTTCAATACAGTGTTTGGTGATGTTTTTGAGAAAGAAAAGATGTGATCCTTGAGTACCGTAAAGTGGCCCGTTGCCTAGTGATCAAATGTTCAGAGGACACAATTACGGCCATTTCATTTAGTCCTGAATAGTATGACATTTTCGGTGGAGACCCTAAGGTGACAAAGATTAAAAACGAAATACCAGCTGTTACCAGTAACTTGGATTTTGGGAATTTTTTTAGATTCCTTGTAAAAATGAACCAGGACTCAATCTGATTTTGTTTACTTCAAAATAGTTGAGTACAACGTTGTGTGACACTGCTCTGTACCATTACTGCGTGTCATTCCTTTAAAAGTGGATTCTGCCACGAACACGGACAAGGAAGGTGGAATATCACGTTCACGCGAATTTGTATATCCTCATTATTTACCCGTCAGTAAGTCGTATTTTAACAATGTCATTTTTGCTTTAAAAGAAGACCTGGGACAAAATATTCCATTTACTAAAGGGAAAGTCACGGATTGATTTAATGTAATGTAACAGTTTGTTTTGTCTTTCGCTTCATTAATTCATTTGTTCAGTCCTTTCTTCTTACCTTATTTTCTTCCATCCATCCATTCGGAGCTCGTAACTGTACAAATATTAAAAAAAATATAATTATTGTAATTCAGAACCTGACACAGAGGTATTTTTGTCGCCTAAGACGCACGTGAAAACTTATTTTGCATTGGAATTTGCCGTTTGCTGTCAAAAAGAAAGGGCTCTTCGTCATTTATCTTTCGCTGTGCCATGAATATGTCCAGTTTTCATATTCCTACTAGTACGTCACCTTGTCTAAGTTTTTTTTTTAAAAATATTAATTTTAAATTTTAATGAAGATAGACATTTTATAATTCCAATTCCTGTTTAATATCATATTTTGTTACGCTTTGCATATAATATTATTGTGGATATATTAAAGCAGGAATTTTGTTATATATTCCAAATTACATAAATCTTTTCAATGATTTTTCTGCACTTAATGCATATGTACCGTTCAAATATATCTTAAATTATAATGAAGTTTTGTCTCTTTAGTCCTTTTGTCTTTTGCTCTCAGTACAAAATGATTGTCACCGTACCATGACTATGGCAAATGTTCATATTTCTACAGGTCAGTACAGCCATAAACAAACGACTTGTATTTCGTCTTCTTGATGTCCCGTTACACAATCAACATGTTATTGGCCTTGTACTTGACCTGCAACTTAGTTTACTGCACCAGTTAACCTAGACTATATACAAATATTTAAAGAGATGAATGTAGTTTACATTTTAGCATTTTACATGAAAGATGTTATAAATTGTTTATAACTACATTTTATGATCTGACACATTAATCTGTGTTAACTAACTTCATCATTTTTCTGTACAAGGTTTATTACGTTCTTCTCTTTGAATCTTTTTCTAAACCATGTTTCTTGGTTTTATGTGGCATAACACAGCAAAAATAATTGCCACATTATCCCGGCTTTCCTATAAAAATCATTATAAATAATTTCACCGACTGTCTCAAAAACTGAATCGTGTTGATGCACACTTTTGTGAGTACATGTCCATGATTTTAGAGCCTTTTATTAGAAGCTGTCAAAGTACCTTCACGCCACTTCTTTGATGATAACTATAACATCCTTACCCCGATCACCGACATTACTTGCAACGTACCTATCTTAAATTTTAGCTGTCGCATAGGCTTCAGCCGGAGATAACTTTTAATGATATTGAACCAGTCAAGGAATTTGCTTTCCATCTATTACAAACTTAGCGGGATATTTCATTGTCACTAGTACTATCGAGCCTGTAAGCACGACTAAATGTAGTCATCATGTCCCCGTTACCTCGAATGCAACATTTTGTCTTTCGTAGGGTTCATCTGCACAGCTGAACTCGATATTGTTCTCTTGATGTCTGTTAACAAAGTCTGTTAGCTGCAATTAGACACATATATATGGATCAGTGTCAGAATAATTGTGAAAAAAAAATTATCATGAAGAGAGAGAGAGAGAGAGCGAGAGAGAGAGAGAGAGAGAGAGAGAGAGAGAGAGAGAGAGAGAGAGAGAAACAGTCGGATTTACAGAATGTATTAAAAAAGGTGCTTAATCTGCACTTTATGTTTTCCAACCCGTCAAACTTATCTGCACAGGAATCTTTAGTATCCACCATATGCAAGGCATCGTAACGGAACGGGAGATATCTATTCCCGATTTAAAAAAATCCATGGCTCTATTTAGACTACTAGAAATTTGAATTGAAAATATGTCTGGTGACAATAACGCAAAAAACGGCCCTAGGATGTGTGGGCCCAAGGCAGCAAGAGATAAGCGTGACCCCAAGCGAAACATTGCATTGCGGAGTTCAGCAGCGGGGTAGGGAGGGGAAGGGGCTTAAAAGCGCGGGGCCCAAGGAAGTTTCCTCGTTCGCTTTGCCTTAGGGCCAGGCCTAGATAACGCAGCTAACATCATCACAATTTGACACTGAAAGTAATCCAGCAATTAATAGCAACACATTCCACCGTTACACATATCGTACAATTTTTGTACTTTTCGCTCGTTGAATCATATAATGGAGCTGGATATTTAGAGAACCAAAAAAACAGTTGTTCTAGAAGATCCGATTAACTCCCTCCAAATATAATCAATAATTTAAGCTCTATTTATACAGTACTGTGTTAGTTAGATAATACTTCCATTTCAATTATGTATTTTGATTCTATTATTCTTTGAGTTAAAAGAAGGATTAAAGGTGGTTGTAAAAGTCATCTTACAAATCTGGGTATTAAAGATTTTTTTGCATGCATTCACTGTAGTACTCTTTATTTATTACAAAATAAATTTGAAATGTACTTTTGTCATTTCCACACTCGTAAATATTTGTCGAATTCATTTCCTCAAATTTTAACATTTTCCGCATAAAATATAGCAATTTCATGTGACCCAAAACTATTATTGTTTCCTTTTTTTATGTGGTCGATGTAGTTTCCTGCCCAGAATTTCAAAATATGTTATTAATAATTATTTATCTAGAACTTGTATTTTTACAATTAAAGTTTCATGTCATCAAGTTCTTTTGAAGTTCTGTTTAGATAAACACCGTGACGACATTAAATGATTGTTTTAGACCATTTCTAACACTATTTTCAAGACTTTCATAATCTTGTTTCATAATCTGTCTGCAAGTGTCTCTGCAGAAAATTGACACTTTTCCCGTTTCTGTTGATAATGGAAATGAAGTTATAATCCGAAATTCTGTTGCTTGGGTTTTTTTTTTTTTTTTAATGGTTTAACGCTATGTTTGAGCACATGATAGGCTATACATGGCGGCCAGTATTAATGGTGGAGGAAGAACCCGGAAAACCCCGGAAAGAACAACCGACCCACGAGAAGCTACTGGCAAGCTTTCTCACATACCTACATTGGCTGAATTCTAGACTCGAACCCACGCAGACAGGTGAGATGGCAGTGATCTGTAACGGACAGCGCTTTAGACCACTCGGTCACTCGGGGCCCCTTAAATTCTGTTGCAATAATGGCAAAGAGCTAAATATTGTTTCAATGAGATAATTTCATCTCGCAAAAAGGCTCTGCATATATGTCCTTTATTATGATTAATTTCATTTTATTTTCAGTAGGCTTATTGAATCCATAGTGATCGCTTTTAATTTCTTTTATTCTTTATTAGACAAATTTACATCGGGTTCTCATCTGTTAAACAAAGATCACTGCCTATATTTCTTTAGAACACACCTTTTTACCGTTTATTCATTTGTCGTTAAACTCTTTTCAACCGCATACGAAACATGACGTTTGTCGAGGAGACGGGACTCATCCTATTACAGTATCCAAATGAATATTTCATCCATCAATGTCTTTCAGTTTAACTAGTATCGGCTACCCAATATCTTAAGTCTAATCATTTAATAGTACCTTCCTATAAGATAGATTGATATTCTGAATTATAACAGTCTGTCATGTTTTATATTTTGAAAAAAAATTATTCCAGACTTTAGATCTACTTTCTACCTGCTTGTTTTTAATTAGGTCATGTTTATGGATCTGTGATAGGTGTTATTATATTAATTGATCTGCTTCGGCAAAACATGTACCCACTTCCTGGCCTCGTTTTGTATGAAATATTTTCAGGTTCTATGCTTAAAATATTTCGTGACCTTTGTTCAGTGCAAGCTTTAATTATCAGTGTAGGCAGGACTTTGCTTTCCTCAACATCCCAATCTCAGCAGGGTCTCTTTCTTTTCTGAAGTGAAGTGTATATTTTTAGATTTTAGCTCTTTAAATATTTTATAATCGCTTGCATTAAATCAGTCTCTATTTTCATTTTCACCATCTCAGCGGGAGAACTATTTGCAGAAAAAATCTTTCCCACTCAAAATTTATCCTTCGTCTATGATTGCATGTCAATAATATCCGACCGCTATTGAGGATCAACGTCATTTAATAAAACCATTTTTAGTCATGACTTGTTTTAAATTAACTATTACTATGTCTTTGTTTATGAAATGTGCAATAAGGTTGTGACTTAGCTAGCCTTTTAATTCACAGTATTTTATATTCATCTTAGGTTAATTTGCTGCCATGTTTACCTGATGAGAAATTAGACCACGGGGCTTTCAGTGTCATCGTGCAGTAGATGACCCTTTTCTGCTTTTTTTCTTAAACAAAATAGTGCTGTATTTTTTAAAATGAGGTCAGTTATAAAAACTGTGTGGAATATTTGGAGAAGATACGTAGTTTTTCACCTGAGTAATGAATTATTCATAAATGTATCCTGGGCGTGGGAGCTTGTATGGTCTAATATAGTTGCCATGGTTTTTTTTTCAAGATGAACTAACAAATGTAAATTGTGTTTATATGTATTTATTTTTTTTAAATGAAGCTATCTTCTACAAGTTCATTCATAATTCAGGT
The DNA here is from genome assembly GCA_030141615.1 of Unio pictorum. NCBI lineage: Eukaryota > Metazoa > Mollusca > Bivalvia > Unionida > Unionidae > Unio > Unio pictorum. The sequence continues at coordinate 20,136,127 of JARLTB010000021.1, forward strand.
GTTTATTATTTTACCTTTATTTAAAATTTTCAGAAGCCCGTCTGATCTCTCTGGTCTGTTCATCCTCCATTTACATGCACCTGACCCTCCCAAGGACGATTAGGAAGGTACATGGCATCTGAACCTCCCAAGGGCGATTAGGAAGGTTTTCGTTCTCAGCATTCTTACATCAACTCAGGCCAACATGTCTCTTCAGTCGCTACTGTTAGACCTTCTAATTTACCATCACTGGACCCAAAGGATTTCGGTCTAGGATCTTTTATTCAAGCTTTACTCACAGCGTCTCTACCACCATATTATTTTGATAAACACAGTGGTGCACCAGCAGTTTCGCATGATATCCAATCTGAAGCAATATCCACCCAAATGACGAGTATTAAGAAGTATATAGTGTTGATTTATTGCAACATCTAGAGCCATGCTTCTACATAAATTAGCTATGCTATTCATCAGCGATTTCCAGTCATATTAAAATCTTTTGAACCGCAGAATAATTGTAATCTTTAGTAACTTATTAATATGTGATTAAATTACAGTGTGTGTGAGAGAAAAACAACTATAAAATAATTATTTAAGTTCTGATATTCCTGAACATGTAAACACACCATGCAATGTCGTTAACTCTCGCTTTTTTCTTGAAAATTATTACCGTCTTTATCTCGTAATAGCATTGAACGATATACAGGTCATTAGCGAAAATCTCTAACGTACAAGGAAATAATGTGAAAACGAAAGAGAAAGTAGATAAAGGCTTTAATATGTATCTAGTTGGTTATTCCCTTTTAATATTTTCTGCATTCTGCTCTTCGATACCGTTTTATGTAAATGCGTGTGTGATAGAATTGTCTAGAATATAGCATCTCCTATTTTGTTTTGTTGTGTGCAATTGCCACGCTTTCCAGATTCTATGTATAGGTTGGATTAAGTTGACGACAGGCATAGAAGCAGAAATTTATCTTAGTTGACACGGTACAAAGACGTTGATGGCTTTCAGGCCTTATAAGCCTACCTGTATCTTTTCTACGGTAAAGCTCTCGATATAAAATAGTACTAAGTAGCTGAAAGTAGCTGGGTGTAAATGTTCAATGGCATAAAACAAGCAGATGTGTTAGCATGCGCCGTAATAATATCATCGGCTCTGACTTAAATGATGCATATCTATTTACATGGCGTGAAGAACAAAATATTTCTTTAGTTTTGATTTGACTCGAAAGCTTCCTAGAAGTTCGATCAAAATATTTTTGTCTTTAAATCCAGTTGGTTCCATACGTTTCCAGCTGCTAACTTTAATCAAATGAGAAAAAGAAATTTTTTGATCCCCTCACAATTTAAGAACGAGTTATCCTTTCCATATTACACAATTAAGTAATAACATGTTTCTTATAAAACTAGTATTTCTTGGGGCTATCACATATAGGTTCATAGTTCACTGCACATTTCCATTTATACATCCGTGTATTGGCCGCCGTTTGCTAACTGCATTAATATATCAATACCTTTTGGAATCCTCAGAATACCCATTGCCGTCTTACGCTATTAACTTCCGCAGAATACTATTTTCTGTATGTGGTATCTAACAAGGCTGGTGCAACAGAAAACACCGACACTGTGTTTTCTCTTTTGCAAAGTAGGAGAGTCTTGATCGCAAGACGAAAGTTTATGTTGAATACAGTATACAATATCACATTGTACGTTGTGCTAAATGTCGCCATTGCAATCAGAAACATGTTTAAAAAACCGGCAGCCGACTCGCTTCCATCTTGGTTGTATATTTTCTGAAATGCACATATAATATACAATTAGCAATCACGGTAATGAAATATTTAGATTGGCAATATCTTTTCTGTCTTGAAAGTAACAATGTATATAGAGTAAGTAAAGGGTCAATACCATGTCAAGCATAGCTCATTCAATCACTGGATTGTACTTATTCAATATTTATATCGATTTTACGGCCTTATGATCAGTGGGAATGCCTTTTACCTGATGATATTCAATAATGGATTGTTACAAAATATAAATATATATTTTATACAATTTATAATGATGTATTTTGCTCTTATTGATGCAATGCAAATGATGAAAAATACATAACTAAGCAAGTAGACAGTTCGCTAGAAAAACAAATATACACTGATCACATATTTTAGAAAGATTTGTTTAAGATTACATATTGTCTTCTCTCTGTCTGCTTGAAGCGTTATATAATGCAAACGAGTTTTTTCTTTAATAATTTCTGAACGACATGGGAAAACAGCTGTTGGTATTTAAGATTGCAATCCTGCCTGCCATGCAACGAAACTGTCGCCAGACTACTGACTTATTGCATGGTTTGACTAAAGACGCAAATGTTGTCATCATTGTTAAAAACATTACTCAGACTTTATATATATATATATATATATATATATATATATATATATATATATATATATATATATATATATTTTGTGTGTGTGTATGTGTGTGCATAATTGAAAAATACAAATCATCACAGTCCTTTCAAGTCCATTCAATCCAGCAAGTGATCTCAGTGTGTACTATAGCAAACAATGCAAAAGAACTTGTATGTTTTTAAAAAGTACTTTTCATTAGCCTAACCGCGATGTAGGTGTTCATATAAATATACATCTTTATCTGTCTCTCATGCAATAACGTCATAAGCTATTCGGTCATGCGCTCATCCCCATAAGGCTCAAGCACACATCATATTAACACACAGATACAGGTGTGTGTGTGTGTGTGTGTGTGTGTGTGTGTGTGTGTGTGTGTGTGTGTGTGTACAGTCTGAGCAAAATATTTTCTTAAAAGTGTTTCGTTCTTGTTAGACCTACCGCAATCAGTAGTACAACGAAGTAAGGCAACCAGGAGAGAGCAAAAATGGCGGCTGCAAATGTCAGCATCTTGACCAGCCTTAGCCGCTGCTTGTAAAAAACAAAATTTTTACGACCTCGATTATCCGGTTCTATCTGTCTCCCCTTCTTCCAGATGTAAAATACTAACTTGGCATAATTCTTTATTATCAAAGCCAGTGGGATGACGTATGATATTAGTAAGACAAAGACTACATTAAAGAGGCCATATTGGAAGGAAAATACGTGACTGTCACATGCTAAAGTTGTTTTAGTATACGACGTGGTATTGGTCCCGTTTGTGGCTTGGGTAGCCACAGTAGTGTAATCTTCAGTCACAGAAAACTCCATCATTGTAGGTATAGATATCATGAAGGAGAAGACCCAAATGATTGGCAGAATCCGCAAGACTGCAACGGTTGTCATCTGCTTCTTGTGACTTTCCATGATGGCACGTTTTCGTTCAAATGAGATACCGACCAGAGAGTAAACAGAACTCGTGATAACAAAAACAGGGAAGAAGTTAACAATCTTACAGAGAACATCACCTGAAATGAAATTAATTACTGCTAGAATGACGTTGACTGTGGGGATTATTCTAAAGAAACAATGAAGATACACATAAGGATGTTAAGACACTCATCAATCAATCTGGATATATTTCTATTTGTAAGAGGACCTGTTACTTATATTTGATATAAGTCATTTATATTTATTTTTATTGTTTGTTTGTCAAATTCAAATTTGACATTTTTAAGTTTAAGATTTATTCATTGGGAGATGACCTGTACTTTCCAAATAAATATCAGGTATTGACCTCATTTCTGACCTGGCTTCAGAGTTGTAAACAAGCTTTTAAAATGATTGGTTGGTTCCAAGGACATTATGGAGCTTTGTATAAACATCTTTCTATTTTTAGTTGGGTCATATGGTGTGTACATGTTTTTTGAACGTAAATTTGTTCTAAAAGATTCTAGAAGATCGTGTGACCCCTTTCTTTTTTACGTAAAAACAGATATATAAATTATGTTTTGAGAGCGAACTATTGAGTAGAACTCGGGCTGTTAGAATATTAAGTTGTGTCGTTTTGAGTTACCTTGTATTGGAAATTATTTAAATTCGTTTGGATTCAAGAGGATTTATTTTGTTATGTATCTGGAAAAGAATTGTGCTCATAGAATTTTATTACCAAAGAACTGACTTCATCAAGTGACATCGTCTTCCATCTTGGATACTTCGCTGGGATTTGAACTTGGAATTATTTGGATATTTTATTACCAGGACTTTTGAAATTTCTCTAGTGGATAATATTTTGAATTATTTTTGGATTAATTTTGGAATTTATTCTTAAAACCGCGGAAAATATTTGTGCTCAATAAAATGTTTTTACAAGCATGTTATTCTCACTCTTTCTATGTTACTGTTTATTCGAGCCTAAGCACGTAACAAACCTCATATAGTACTGTTTTGGTGCTCTTTTCAATTAGAGCCATCCTTATATTGTCATCCCATTATTAATAAAGATAGCAAATGCCTGGACAAAATGTTATTATTATTATTATTATTATTATTATTATTATTATTATTATTATTATTATTATTATTATTATTCTTTTGTTGTTGTTAATGTTTTTATGACTATGTTGATCGTCTTGAAAGTTGTAATTACTGTTGCTTAAACAAGTACAATCATTTCCTCCTTTCCCAGCTGATACTGATGCGACCCAAGATGCTGTATAACATGGTGATTTCATAAAGGGATTAATATAAATGTTTCTATTAAGTCCTAACAAATATATGCCTAAAAAAATGTACGAATAACACTGACAGTCTGCATGGCCCCGTATTTTTATAATATTCACAGGACAAAACAAATCATGATCTAATTCTTAATACTAATACATAACAATAATGTGAATTTCTTTATTTAAAACCAATCCTTTGTAAGCATAATATTATCATGGAGATGGGATCATACAATATTATTTTAATAATGTTAAGTACTTGACATAATTTCTTCTAATTATGTATAGTAACAAACTACACAGATCCAGATCTGTGGGTGCATTGGACTGTCTTATAAACAAGTACATTCGTTATCAAATCTTGTAAAACGGTGAGACCATTTATGTCTGTCCTTTTATTAGAAAAAGACACTAACGTGAAACAAAGTAAATCTGCAAATAAAGTAATACCATATTCGTCAGTATTTTATTCCCAAGTTTTTTTTTTGGCATTTTGTAATAGCTACAATAAACTCTTTTACGTTATTGTAAAGACCCTTGTGATGTCTTTCGCATTAAAGTAATGTTTGAATGTGTGTGTGTGTGTGTGTGTGTGTGTGTGTGTGTGTGTGTGCGTGCGTGTGTGTGTGTGTGTGTGTGTGTTTGATGTGGATTTTTTATGTAGCTTTAAAAAAAAATCAGTCACATAGCTACGATGTCTGCATTGTAGCAGTTTATAGTGATGTCTAGCACGGAGACATCATGCCGCAGACATATACCAGCATGTCCCACCAAGTCACTTTATCCTATCACCAGGTCGAAAAATCCTGACAATCGCCTCTTAACACTTAGTGTCAAGCGAGGCGGTTGCTAGTACCATTTATACAAGTGTTTGGTATGACTCAGCTGTGGTTCGAACATACAACTTCCTGCATCCGAGGCGGACGCTTCAAAAACTAAGGCTACCGGAGCGGATCGGTCTACATTATCGCAATGAATGTTCCGGGATCTTTTTATCAAGCTCTTCGAGCAGGAAACTTACATTTGTAAGGAATTCTTTTTGTAAATAATTTGACGTTGTTGTTATGTAGTATTTCACTGCATCGGTAACCAGGCTGGTAAACATATAAATAACATCATCATTATTATTAAAAATCTTACAATATCTTTCAAATCTTATTCTATTCTGGGATTACATTGTCTGCAAGTTTCATTATTAATTTTGATGATTTTTGAAGGGGAAAACACCTGCATTCTTTTAGGATTCTATTTTGTCAATACATTTAAATAAAGTAATAACAAAATATAAGTAGCAACAAAATCTGTCACTTTTTAACTAGTACCAACGCGACTATGTTTGCAGTATTTTAATAAATAATCATTTGATATGTGTCTACTTGGTTTTACGTTGTTCATCTTCTATTTTAAGGTGTTTCTTGATATTTATTTATATCAAACATTTGGCGTGGCTGTTTAATTCAAACTTTCTTATGTGGGATTAATATAAATATATTGTGATAACTTATCTGTGGTATTATATAACTGTATAATAGAACAATCGTATTTGACACAACACTCGTTTTAGACAATGAGAAAGAACATAATGGCATATCTCATCATTATTACGATGTAATATACATATAGCAGTGATAAGCTTACAATAGTTTTTTGTGTGTGGTTAATACAGCATCGACCTACAAATATATTTTTGAATGTACAACAATTTATAGGTTACTACATTTGTATCGGAAATTATGAGCGAGTTTTTTTCTTTCTCGAATGGACATACTGCATGACCGTGGGAGTAACGAATTCATATTTTCCCATACAAATGCAGTAACAATTGTATTATATGCCCATGTTCTTATTCTATTTAAGGCTTAATTAGAATTAAATAAATACAATACCAGAAACAAAATCACTGAATTTATGCTGTATTCCAAAGTAAATACACAAGCGCAGATTCATCAGTACACATCAACAACATTATTCATGCGCACATCATTATGTCCATATAAATTTGAACTTAGTCGTGTACTAGACATCACTTTCTAAAGAAAATGGCGTTTTGGTTTACTTATAATTGAACGTTTGAGTCATATTGTGAATGAATTCGCATTTCAATAACTTTTCCATTTGACTTAAATTAATAGATTTTGGTATTGTGTCGATTCTACAAACATTTCGTTATTATGAGCTGGATTAATCCGTGTCAAATCGATGTAAGTACATCTGATTTCAGCAGTGAGGGGGCAGATTGTTATTCAAGTATGCTTCTGTTCTGTCGATGAATGTTTGGAATTAATATTTGAAATCATAACGTTGGGGGAAACTATGAAGTCTTTCAATTGTAGTTATCAAAAATGGAATATAATGTTCATTTCTTGTTTATGCAATAGGAAGGATGTAATATCATTTGAAATACAGTCGAAATTACAGTATAATTTCGAAATGTGTAATCAACCTTGAGAACCCATGATACAGCTCATGTAATTCGGATTGGCAGAACAAAAAAGATACATTTTGAGGATATTTAGGCTGTACAATTAAGTATATTATTGCCATTCTTATTACCAACCAGACGAGCCATGTTCATTCTTAATCACTTGCATGTTATTTGTAGGGACCCAGCAAAGACAAGACCGGAAAATTTATCAGCTCCAACACAGGACGTTTGGACCGTTGGCAGGACTTCTTCTGCACCCTCCTCAACCACGACGCCCCACCTGGACCGATGGAATCTGTGGATGCCATGGACGAGTTGTCTGCGCTAGTCGATGAGTCTGAACCGTCTATGAAGGAAATACGGACTGCCATCTTAGACCTGAAGAACAACAAGGCGCCGGGCATTGATGAAGTGACACCAGAAGCCTTGAAATACGGCGGAGAGATCATCGTCGAAAGATTACACGCCCTGCTGAGATTGATATGGCGATCGGAAGCGGTACCAACATCATGGAAGAAAGCCATCATCGTACCAATCTTCAAGAAAGGCGACAAAACGGACTGTAAGAACTATCGGGGCATCAGCCTGCTCTCCATACTTGGCAAAGTATTTATGAAGATCATCCATAGAAGGGTACTCAAACGGCGGGAGGAAGCAGCACGAGAGGAACAGGCCGGTTTTCGACCTGGAAGAAGCTGCTGCGACCAGATCTTCACGCTCCGTCAAATCCTCGAGGAAAGAATTAGGTGTGGAAAACGCACAATCATGGTGTTCATTGATTTCTCCGCAGCGTTCGACAGCGTCCATCGCCCTGCCTTGTGGAAAGCCCTGGAAGCGGAAGGATACCCACCAAAATACATCCGGCTACTTATCAACACCTATGATGGGTCAACCAGTCAAGTTCGAGCCCAAGGAGCAAACACGAAGGATTTCTCGGTGAAAACGGGCGTCCGTCAGGGATGCGTGCTCTCACCTAGCCTCTTTAACATCGTGGTCGATTGTGTCATGCGCAAGGTATTCCTGGGACGTAGAGGGATCACTTTTGGTGCAGGGCTCGATGAACATGCCACAGATCTAATGTTCGCGGACGATAGTGCATTTCTCACTGAGGACGAAGCCGAAGCAACAGAAATTCTGCAAGAAATCGCCGATGAAGCAGCTAGATTTGGGTTAAAGATCAACACCGCCAAAACAGTTGTCATGACATCGGACAACACCCCAGCGACCGTCTGCCTTAACGGAGTCTATCTTCAGCAAGTAGAGGAATTTAAATACCTGGGGTCCATAATCCGAAGCAGATCAATAGCGGCCTCCACCGACATCTCGCATCGCCTGGGACTGGCAACGTCTGCGTTCGGGTCACTAGCTTGGTGCATATGGAGAAAAAAGGCCCTTTCGGTGGTGACCAAAGTGCGTCTATACCGCACTCTCATCCTCCCAATACTACTATATGGAGCAGAGACGTGGGTCCTCCTAGACGCGGACCTCAAGAAGCTGGAGGTATTTCAAATGCGCTGCCTCAGACGAATACTGGGAGTAAACCTTCTGGACAGAATCTCAAATGTGGAAATCCGGGCCCGATGCTCTCACCAACCGACAGTGGAATCACTGATTAGACGTGCTAGGCTTCGCTGGTTTGGCCATGTCTGCCGAATGGAAGAGAGGCGTCTACCGTATCAAGCCCTGTGGCGCACCAGACCGGAAACCTGGAAGGTCTCAAGAAATGCACCAAAGAAAACCTGGATCAAACAAGTGGAAAAAGACCTGGCGAACTATGGCATGACCTCGGCACATGCCAAAGAAAATGCCACGCGGAACCGAAAATGGTGGAAGGAAATAATTGAATTCATCTGCACGGGCAATTTTCGAGCAGCACCCACAGTTTCCTATCAACTGCGACCACGCTGATTGGATGGAAACTACGGGACCAATTGATTGATTGATTGATTGACCCAGCAATTGTATGAACTGTCTGGCGTCTATCGCTAACCTAAATCCGAAACAGTGTGTCAAAAAACGTTAACGTGGAATATTGCAAAGCAGCATATATGTGGCAGTTCATGAAACATCTGTTTTAATTAACTGAGAAACAAATTTAATCTACCAAAACGTAAAGCGTCTATTACTTCAGTGTACATGTTTTGTTTACAAAATAGTTTCTAATACAATATTGGGCACACGTGTCGTGCACGTGAGTGCAATATGAAGGTGTGAAATTTCGTAAAGTATTGCACGGTTTTGACAATGTAATGTTAACGGAGACATAAATGAGCAGATAATACATTAATACCACAAGGGACGTGTACCTGAGTTGAAATAAATGTCAATAAATGCGACATCAAGTCATTACTCCTAACAAATTATCTAGAACAAAATCTGCCGGCACGTTATTGGACGGCAGATCTGTGTCTGTGCAGTTTGCAGCTGGTCACGCTTACGAGGGAGTATGTATGGTACCCATGTTAGACAAAGTAAAATGTTGTGCCTGTTTTAAATTGATAACGTATTGATTACATTGCTCAGTTATGATGGTACTGCCTATTTGTCTGTATTAAAGACTGTCTAAATTTGAAGAACAAAGGACAAACCATAAAGCAACAGCTGCACAGGTTTGTCGGTTATTAGGAAGAAAAGAGATAGAAATTAAAAATAAATTTCTTTCATCTTATATAATAACATAAAATGCCATTCAGTGAACATGGATTACGTTTATTTTGACATGAAAAATATAACTTCCAACAGCATGCAACCAAATTTCGATAAAAACAATGCTCTAACGAAACAACACAAACAATAAACTCAAACAGTAAAAGCAGAAAGAAAAAAGCAAATAAATGAAGCAACAACAACAACAACAACAAAACACCTCAGCAAGCTGTACTTAGCTTGAACAATGTTTCATTTATATCGCTAAAGTGTCTGCAGAGTGACAGTTTTTAAAGTGATGGTTAGCACTGAGTCATCATACTGTATACATGTGGCATTATGACCTACCCAGACACAATATTCTGACACCAGTCCGACCAGTCATAACACTAACTTCTGAATGCCGAGCGCCTATATATATATATATATATATATATATATATATATATATATATATATATATATATATATATATATATATATATATATATATATATATATATATATATATATATTTGTCATTAGTATATTGAATAACGTTTTCGTAAATCAAAATGATTAGATGATTAAATCATTCCACCGCATTATTACATGGGCAAGTGATTAGTGTTTGTTTGTTTGTTTGATTAGGATTTTTAACGTAGCTTTAACACTTTTTCAGTCATAAAGCTACAGTGTCTGCAGTGAGGGAGTTTATAGTGATATCTAGCACTGGAACATCATGCCGCAGACATGTAGCATGATGTCCCACCCAGTCACATTATCCTGACACCAGGCCCACCAGTCCTAGCACTAACCTCTTAATGCTGAGCACCAAGCTAGGCAGCTGTTAATAACATTTTTGTAAGTCTTTGGTATGACTCGGCCGGGGATCAAACCCACGACCTCCCGCTTCCACGGTGTATTCTCTAACCACTAGGCCACTGGAGCGGTTGACAAGTGATCAAGTTAGCACGATATAAAATGCAAGAGTTAGCTGAAATTACCAGCAACAAAGATCCTGATCTGCCCTAGCATAATGTGCCTGCAGATCAGGATTAATGTTGTTTATTCTACTGATTAGTCCTAAAACATTTAACTGCACCAGATCTGCCGGCGAGTCAAGTGACGGCAGATCTGACTGCGCAATTTTAGAATTAGGACTTGTCTTACAATACATTCCGTATCTAAGCCAGGTAATACATTTCTCGTCCAATATATCTCTGTATTAAATCAGGCTATTGTTAGAATTTGTAACCTTCAATGGTGTGCATGTAGCTTTTGATGATACCTCATGTAATGGTTAGCACTACAGGCCTCATGGTACAAAAGTTTTTGAGTGCTCATGATCAAACCTATATTTATCAGCATAGATGAAACCTGGATTTCAGCTTCTGTGTATACGAAAGGATATGAGCTGCGGCATTTTCTGGACCTGCAAGTGTTTAAAACATGTGCTTTCAATTCCGAACCAAAGAGTTCAGTGCTAATTTTAGGAATGAGTGTTCTAAACTCAAGACTGCTAAAGGGCTGACGTCCCATTAATTGAACAATATCTATACAAAAAATTCATTTAAATCTACAAGAAGCTCTCAAAATAATCTTTTTCCTAAAACATGACATACATTATTAACGAATCCGGGTCAGCTAAAGCAATATATACTCTATTTTATGTTAACCCATTTCCAGGATGGTTCTCAATTTTTCTTATCATTGGTACAGTGTGTCCTATTTTCTAAGCATCGTTCGTTGTTGCTCTAAATTAAAATTCACTTTATAACACGTTTAGAATGAGATAAAACACAAATAAGAGTTGCACTTCTGGAATCATATAGAAGGAAAATTGTGTTTCTTTTCATATTCTATACACGGAAAGTGCATATAAGTAAAATGTGAAACATGTATCTAAATTCAGTTTATAACCATGTGATGCTACGAAGACGAGTTTGACAAAGGCACACAGGCTTTGAAAAGAATCTGTTTTGATCATGATTTCTTTCTCAAGTCAAAATTTGGCAGTCATATTTTGCTTTGGTTTATATAGATGCGACAGATTTTTTTTCTCTTAATACGCGACGTAAATGGTATACACATATAAATTTTATTAAAAGAAAGCAACATGCGATAGAAGAGGCAAATGCTAGAAGAATCATTCACTTATAGGACGAAAATCAATTTTCTCTAAAAGGTTTTGTACTGTCTATTTTAAATTCTGCTAAGTAATGTTTCTTTCTTCAAACTACGATGTTATTGAACAATAATTATATCAATTGGGATTTGTGGAAGAAATATATATAATAGCTCCACGGGAAACATAATTATAAATTGTCGATTGAGGCTACGTTTGGAATAACATTGTATTAAAGAAGATGACTGCACTGTGAAGTGGCCTACAACAAAGCAAACGTTTGATGAACTACCTATTGAGCATAATTGTCTTTGAACAATAACTTTCAGCAACATTCACTCAATGAATACTAAGGTTTACCTCACATTTTACTTTAGTATAGCTGGCAGAATGCACTGTTTTGCATCAGTATCAACGAGGATGGTTTAATAATTAATTGTTTTTCATTAGTCAGAAGATTATATAAATTTTCAACTTAAGATACTTTTGTCGCAAACCTAAAGCGACTGCTACATGAGTGTATACGGTTTATTTAAACAATAGTTAATAATACAATATACTATATTTAGTATACCGTGTTGTACACGTGCGTGCACTATGAAAGTGTTAGGTGGAAATGGGTAATTATGTCTAATAACAATAACCATCAAGTTACCTTCTAATTCATCAATATAGTTTTTTAATAGCTAGAAAGGTCATGAAAATAATCAGGTTCTTTACAGAAAAAAAAGATTATGTAACAGGCATTTAATTTAATCTTCTTTTAGTGAAGTTTGTTTATAAACCAATTTTGGCATTCATTACCAAAGTACTTTAGCGACACACACAAACTCACATACATACATACATACATACATACATACATACATACATACATACATACATACATACATACATACATACATACATACATACATGCATGCATGCATGCATGCATGCATGCATGCATGCATGCATGCATGCATGCATGCATGCATGCATGCATACATACATACATACATACATACATAGTTTGTTGTTTGTCCGTAGATATGACGAGGACCACTCTAGTCATCCGAGGTTTGGAGGGACTGGTTCTGTTCTATGCGCGCGCAGGTGGCTGATTAGTCCAATCCTTGTACGGAATATTCGTTTGCGCATGGGACAGGGGGCCATCTCAAAGAGGGTTCTTGTCTCTTCAGCTATAGTGTTGCTGTCCTGCTAGATTCGCACAACTTGGAGCCTTTGTGCACAGAGGAACGCATAGTGACTCGATCGCTTGCTGTTTGCTCCCAGATGTCAGGGTTTATGTTTCACGCTTTTCATGCAGCATTCAGATTGTGTTTTGAAGCGTTTCTTCTTACCTCCATGCGATCGCTGTCCTTTCTGTAGCTCGATATAGAAGAGTCTTTTAGGCAGCCGATGGTCTGGCATGCGTACATGTCCCGCCCAGCTAGCGTAGCTAGGACTGCATCATGATGGTGTGAATGCTAGGGCGACCTGCTTGGGGGAGTACCTGAGTGTCTGGAACCTTGTCCTCCACTTGATGTTGAAGATTTTCACAAGATCTGTGTACATACATACATACATACATACATACATACATACATACATACATACATACATACATACATACATACATACATACATACGGGATTGTATTGATGCGCACTCAAGTGTGAGATGTGTGTGCGTACATGCATCAATTTCCTCATTAGTTCACATCTTGTAATACTTGGTAGTTAACGGTTTCATAACCTACTCAAACATTATGTATAGTAATAAAACGTTTTCAGGATTGCTAAACGTTCTATCCATTTACGCATCCTATTATAAGATCCTCAGAGACAGAAATTTATTTGATGATGCTTTCGGATATATAAAATATTTATTCTTTAATATTCAGCGGCTTTGCATCGTTTTGGAGTATTTGATGTCAATCCTCTTTATTTGAAAGCATTTTTGTAACTTATTAAATTGTTATCCTCTAATAGTATTATTTCTATCATATTTAATCGAAGATATCTTTAACTTGTGTGTATAGTCCATTAGAACGAGAGTCAAACATCACAATCTGGTATAAGTAATGTTCCTGACAGCAAATTTGTATATAAAGTAGAAATTATTGTAAATATTTAATTTCCATCCATTCGTTTCTAAGTTATGTAATATATTACATACATGTCAACTACATAATCAAACATAAATACTTTGTTCGTGCATAGGTACATATGTATATACAGAAATACAGACAGACAGGTAGGTGTACAGTAAAAAAAGACATATCTGACCTTCCCAGAAATCGCCAGCATGAGAAATGTCGTGTAGTCTTTGGGGTATAACAAAACCTGCCAGCAACATGTCACTGAAGGATAGGTTGGCGAGTAAGACGTTGGTTGCTGTCCGCAGTCTTGAAAACTTTAACACGCAGACAATCACCAGGATATTGCTAACCAATGCAAACAAGAGCATAAATGCCATACTAATGACAAAAATAAATTCCCCGGTATCAAGTGCCATGATAACTAAAATTCTATATATAGATATCTTCAAGAGTTCTTGTTCTTTATTGGTGACTCCATTTTCGACGACGTTTCAATTCTAAAGAAAGTTTAGAGTGAAAGAGGTGCTCCTTTCCAGATTGGATTCTATACTCAGGAATGGCAAGTAATATTTTCTATTTTATTCTATTCTTCTCCTTTTTATCGGAATCATTGGTGCCAGATACAAATTTATTCCTCATTCCTTTCGAAGCTTGAAAGGAAAGTTGAGTACAGCTCTTCGATTTTGAAATAGATAATGCACGTATTTTCTTAAATAAATAAACAGACTCATGTTTTTCATATGCTGTATAGAAACAATACATTCGCTGACGAAACGAAATGGTTTGGAGTACTTGTCACCAGTCAAGGCTTATTGACGTCTGCAAACGTTCAACTATTTCATGATGATCTTATGGTTATGTGGATGAATATATATGCTGCAGGGCTGGGTGGATAGAAGGCAGTTTTCTACAGGTGAATCTGACGCTATCGATTTATCTAGAAATTGTACTCTTCGGTTTTGGATAAATTAGTGAACCAATCGTTACATAGACCACTATCCCTTTGACTGTCGCGATGAAGTTAATGACTGGCTTACTGCAGTACAAACTGGATAAATATTGCTAAAGTTTATATTGTTTTCCTTTGCGAATCATACTTGAATGAACCTGAGCAAATAAACTTGTTAATCATAATAGAGACATTTCTATACCTATTAATAATATAATAGATATAATGCTGTCCAAAATATTCATTACATATGAACTTCATATCAGGAATAACATTATAGTATATAGCTTGGCGTCAGGAATACCATACTCAACTGTAAATATTGGAAGTAACATTTCCAGATATAATTTACTAAAGAAAAAATGTATGTATGTATGCATATATATATATATATATATATATATATATATATATATATATATATATATATATATATGTGTGTGTGTGTGTATATGTATATATTTGTGTATCTATATATGTATATATATATGTATGTATGTATACGTATATATATGCATATGTGTGTATACATACATACATACATACATACATACATACATACATACATACATACATACATACATACATACATACATACATACATACATACATACATACATACATACATACATACATACATACATACATACATACATATATAACGATGATCTTTATTATTAAGAGGGTATTATTAACTGCTCGAGGCAAATCACAAGGCACCTAGTTTCTCTTTTTTGTATATTTAATATGTATTATTTGTTGTAAACATTTTTACCTGAATTTGAATAAAACAATTACAGTCTTTATTCTGACCTTAGAATTTTCTAGAATGGAAAATTGCATTACGTAATTGCGATTTCGGGAACGTAGAGGGGTATACGATCTTCCTTATCTAAAAATTAACATCGTAGGTAGAATAATTCTTATTGTTGTGTTAAGTTATTGATTTCGGTGGATCTATTTATTCAAAATAGTATTCACTGGAATTGCGAAGTGCTCAAAAATATACTTGGACAGAAATATTAAGTTGGAATAATGGTAAATTCAGTCAAAAATATTTTTTATGATAGTTTTGTCGATAATCAAAAGACTCTTAGCATATGCCAAAATCTATGCAATTGACACATTAGTATATTCTAAACAACAGCACATCAGTACATCCAATACATTAATTTATTTTGAATACAAATGAAAATTCAATTGGAACTGCATACATTTGGATTTGTGCAAAAAATGTTTGTTCTATATGGGGTTTAATTCAAAATACTGTAAGTTCTTCATGATTTTTCACTTTGAATTCAAAGGAAATAAATTATTTGTTGAATATTACAAAAAATGCTATCGCTCTTTCTTTGTTACTCAGTTTTAAGACCATATAGTTGTTACATCCAATATATGAGAGAGAGAGAGAGAGAGAGAGAGAGAGAGAGAGAGAGAGAGAGAGAGAGAGAGGTATCATCTTCACATGACAGAAACAAAAGATTAAACATATCTTCCTTTTCACTTCAACACGGATCATCAGTATGTGAGAGTGCTTACTTAAGTAATGGCTTAAAATTTCTCCTTCAACGTTCAAGATAGAGACTTGAAGCTTTTAAACTTTATGAAAACGTGTTGTAGACGACGACAAATTGCGATCCGTTCTATTGAGTTTTGGGGTTTCTTGGAGTGTTCAAGTGATTTTACGTGAAATTAAAAGTTATACATCTGAAAACTGACATGTCTGATACTCGACTTGTTTATTATCTGGTATAATTAATGAAATCCACCCGTACGCATCTTGGGGTACATATGTTTATCCCCTAGATCATAACATAGAAACTGACAAGTCATCCGCCCGAGCATCGCGTACAATTACTGGGAATCCAAAATACGAATGTGAGCATAAAACTGTCACTATCCGCCATATCTAATCGTATAAACCCCACCTCCAACTACCCAAAAGGACTTCTTAGCCCTGGACCAAAGCTATGAAATTTTTGACAACCCCATATATACATGTATATAAGCTAATACGATATGCAGAGACAAATGTGCAGGTATCATCGACCTCTAAGTATGACCTTGCATTCTATAACTTTGCCAAGAAGCTAAACTTGTTCGTGGAGGTCGAGATAGGGATGTGTTGACATTGTGGTGATAGAGTATAAAAACTATTGTTAGACAATTTCCTTGTTTTAAGAGATTCAGGTCGCTGACAAAAACATTAATATTATAAACAAACTGGTGGACAGAAAAATATTATTTTTTATTTAATTTCTTTGAAGAGAAATTCCTCATTGGATTGCGATTATTACCTCAGTACTCAGACGATAATTTTACGTTAGGTATTTCAGTTTCAAAATTGTGAAGCTAATCTGAATTACATTATAATCAGAGCAAACAAAATCTCTAACAAAAGTAAACAAGAAATAATACCATACAAGGCAAAATGAAGGTGAAGAGAAAAATAAAATGAAGAATAATAAATGCCTTTCTTCAATCAAACAATCAACCCGTGTTTTATGGTTTCTGAATCCAAACTTGCAGAAATATGACGATTTGTACTTTTCATATACATATAATGACGTTACTATTGATACGGGCTACTTGAGATCAAACAGGAATTAACAATACACCGTTGCATTACATTCGATCCGTTCAGGACCCAAACCGGAAATAACATTATGCTGTAGGTTTACATTCGGTCCGTTCAGAACCCCAATCGCTAGTAACGTCACGCAGTAGGTTTACATTGTGTTCGTTCAGGACCCAAACCAGAATTAACATCACGCATTAGGTTTACATTCGATTCGTTCTGAACCAAAACCTTAATTACAACTACGCAGTAGTTTTACATTCGGTTCGTTCAGGACCCAAACAGGAATTATCATCACGCAGTAGGTTCACAATCGGTTCGTTCAGAACCCAAACCTTCAATTTACATCACGCCGTAGTTTTACATTATGTTCGTTCATGACCCAAACCGGAATTCGCATCACGCAGTAGGTTTACATTCGGTTCGTTCAGAGCCCAAACCGCTATTAACATCACCGAGTAGATTTACATTCGGTCCATTAGGAACCGCAACCGCAGTTATCTGTAGAGGTTCCCGTTACCTAGGTTGGGGTATGGTGCTCCCGGTATTATATCAATTATTAAAGAAGACACACCCTGGCTAGCTTTTGCTAGAAATTAAAGTAGTGATAGAGAGATGCAAAGCTCTGACCCCACAGTCAGCTATCGACAGTTAAATTATTGAATAAACAAAAGGTGAAATTCAAATAAACAACAATTTAATACCATTCAGAAACAGAGAGTAATTTCTCAAATTAAATTCAATATTTAAAACCCTATCACTCGTCTTTCGCTCGACGAAATGACGGCCTATTTCATCATCTGACTTAGTCTGATAGATTTTCCTCCTGTCTAGTGTTCCTATTCACCTGTATTATGGTTTTTCATGATTGGTGCTCCAGTTCCCCTCCAGTTCGTCTAACTTCTGCCTCCTTTTTTCCTTTTTATGTCTTCCAGAGACTCGGGGACAACTGTATTAGAATATTTCCCTCTGTCTCCTACACCTCCTCTGGTCCCTAAAAACTTATTGTTCTAGACTACTTTGTAATTCCCAGAATAACAAAGTTTCCGCCAATTGTTCGAATGACGTTGGAATAGCTTATCTTCCCTTATAACTCCTGAGCGACTACTAAGGTTTAGTTCTCAAAATACTGGATTTAAGCTTGCGATTCCAATGATGGATATGCCTTGTTCAACTCCGAGTGGATGTCGATTCAACCATGGTTTACATAATTAGCAAACATTGTCCCTTCCCTGACAGTCTGTAAACGGTGAATTTACGACCCCCACGTGACGTTCCTTTGATCCAAACATAGGATATTCATGTCACTTACCTATGAATCGCGATCTGCCAAAATAAGGCGCCAGTCACGTGTTCTTATGGCCATGTTATACAACTGGCTTTGACACCTCATTGTTCAGGGTTGACCTTCGTAACAAAAATGACACGAATTATTAGCCTCATGGTCTAGCATATACATTTTGAAATCTGGTTATTGTTCCTTACAACGTGACAATCACGAAGTAGTTTTACATTCGGTTCGTTCAGAACCCAAACCAGAATTAACATCACGCAATAGCTGTACGTAAGATTCGCCCACGACAATAACCGGTATTAACATTACGCAGTAGATTTACATTAGTTCCATTCAGAACCCAAACAGGAATTAATATTACGCAATAGGTTTGCATGCGGTTCTTTCAGAACCCCAACCGCAATTAACATCGCGCAGTAATTTTACATTCTGTCTATTCAGAACCTGCTCTGCAATTAATATCGCATAGTAAGTTTACATTAGGTTTGTTCAGAACCCAAAATGGAATTAACAGACTTAAACGCATATGAAAATCAGGCTCAGTGCACATTATGTGCTGTTCTTAAATGTTCAAGAGACAATGCTAGTGCTAAAATGTATACATTCCAAGCGATTAATCTTAAGACGCACTTTTGGCCAAACAGTTAGGAATATATTGGCTAAATTATGCGGATGAGGTGCGTAATCAATCGCCGCATGTGTATTGACTCATCAATTTAAAACCTTCTATCCTCCATTATTTGAAATTTCGTCCAAATGTCTTTCACGGGTGGTTTCATTTAGGTGGTTGGGTCATTTGACTATCATTCTTTCCTTATTTGTGTCTGTGTAAGAAAAATCCACAAACAAACTATTGACCACTACTTTTCTTGGTTACAGTACTCAACACAACGCACAACGTCCTTTCATTCTTTTCTTCCTGCCAAATTGATTCATGCACTGTAGTTGATGCCTATACCTTTCTCAAAAACAGAATACGAAACGAAATGAATAAAATGTCAAACAAGGACCGAGCATGGGTGTTCTTACATACTTTGCTCCTGATGCCCTTCATCCCCATTTAGATTGCAATCCAAAAATACCACACGAAGAATGGGTATTTTAACAGCATTTACTACAATCCAGCTCACGCTTTGGGCTACGGAGGAATTAAAAAACTAATGGTGGTGCTTGCTCTTTAGTTCATAATTTGCATAGGGTAGGAATTTTAAAGGAGAAAAAATTCCCCAAGTGTCCTCACTGGTTATGCTTGTTATTTATAAAATACCTTGTTTCTCTTAGATATTGTTCAAAGAACTTTTAATTGACTTTATTTTGGTGTATAATTCATGGGTGTAATATGGGTTATATAGGAAACATATTGGCCTTACTCCAGATATGCACCTTTAAAAATCTGCTAGCTTCACTTGGTCGTTTTCACATCTCACATCCTGGACTTCAAAGATAAATTGAAAAAATAATATCCGAAAACGGTTGTTGTTTTTTTAAATAAAAAAAAATACATTTGATATATTTGGTGAATATTCCATTGCACTTTCGGAAGCTGGTATTGTTTAGTTGGGCAAAAATTAGTTTTCACTATTTTAAGAAGTGCTAAAGAAATTGTACTTTACACTAATTCAGGCTGATTTCATTTGGCAAGAGGGAGCAGTCTTTTTAGTTACCAGTGTACTTTGATCATGTACAAAAAAGTTAGATTCCACAACGTTGCAAGTCTTGTAAATATGTCCATGTTTAAGATGTGGTATTTGCAAATTAAAAGAAGAGGACTCTCTTATCCTTTCGATTCATAGATGATATCCCAGCGAGTGTGTCTGATTAAAAAAATGTTGGTTTAGAAAAAATGTTGATTTAGAATTGAAAAGTACGCTAGCTTATCTTTCAAAAGAAAAACTATTTCGGACAGGATATTTTCCATCCTTGGAAGTTGTAAAAATGTTTTCTTTCACGTCCCCGTACCAGATCGGATGATTTTTTTCGGTTACGTATATAAATTGATGTGATTGTCATTTTTGCCATCCTTCGTGTCAACAACTATGAATAAAAATTCAACACTGATTGAAGTCATGGTGCACATGATCAGGGTAAAACCCCATCTCAGAAAGAGGTAGATGGAGAAGACTACACTTTTCATGAAGATGGCGGAACATTTATTGGAAAACGTGTTAAGAGGTGAAATCGATTTTGAAAAGAATGAATGTAAAACGAAGGAACATAAAGAGATGAAAAACAGCGGTATTATGGAGAAGAGGAGGAGTGGAAAATGGAGGCAAATGAATCTCTTACAAAATTAGACTTTTCTGCTGCACTGTGAGACCCAAGATGAAACCTAGTATTTCGAAGATATCAACAATAAGATTGATCCTCCAGGACAACATATAAACGGCCATTTTTCTAGGCCATTCACACCTCATAGAGACGAGATACTATTATATCTTTGTCAATATATTACGTGTTCATATTATATGTATGTCTTTATCTTGCTAAAATAACTTCCAAACCCTAAACGTATACCCTTTATATAACCATTGTGATATTGTGTTTGTATGTATGGTGTGTGTATAAACTCTCATACCTCCGTGTTTCATAAATTCGTTCAGTATAAATGGAAGTTAGTTTGTGTGAGAAGGCATCCTAGCTACTTAATGCAAGGTAGATGAGTATATATGAGCGCTTGAGGAAGGGGACGCAGAACAACAGCTGTAACACAATCAGCAGCAGTAAAAATAACGGAAGATGGAGGTAAATGGGCTTGAGTTTAGGCTCAACAGTCTCCATCAATCCAACGCTTTCAAACAGACTACCTGTTGCTTGCAGTGAGTTTTATCCCACATTCCGGGCCATTTAATGGTGACTCTATTTAACTCCGTTTGTTTTGTACCACATGAATCATTTGAAATCATCTCATTTCCAGTGTTGTGTCTTAGTTTAACAGTTACACTTGAAAGACATTACGATGTTATCTTCGGAACAGAAGAAGTAATGTAATTTCTTCGTGTAACGAAAATCTCATCTAGAACAAATTCGGGCATGGGAATAAGGTTGAATACCAACAAAATATTAAGCATTTTATTTCCTGCAGATGCAAAGGACTTCTGCAGCCAGATGTACTTGTAGTTGGTAATGTAGAAAGGAAACTAATGCGTACACCTATCATATTCTACAATTGTTTAAAACGTACACAAGGTCATAAACTTTACCAGTTTGAAATCTACCCCATAGCTCATTTTATGCTAATTTCATTATTCCGTCAACACCTTTATTCACTGGTTAAACAAATCTGCATAAAAAGCAAAATTCCATATTTGTTTTACATGTACAATTTAATGAGAGATGACGAAAAGATCTAAACTTCAATATATGTGTCTATGTATGCACCATTTACTTAGACGTCTGCTGAAATCAACATCTTTGACAGATGTCACCTCTAGTTGTATATGCGTTAATCTGTTAATTAATTATAAGCATATTCTTTTCTTTTGTATCAATGCTGTTCTGTGCTTTTTTCTGAAGGGGTATATACATAGCTAACTTTATCAGCATGAATATTAAGGAAACATATCGTATGACTATTAAGTACAATTTTCCAGAGTTCACAGGTATTATCTTCTGGACACATCTGCTCCAAAATAGGATTTTTCACTCAAATAAACTTTCTTTTTTAAATCAGTAATTTACTGACTAATATGGCAAATTTCTTATCTGTTTATAATACTGTTTACGAGTATTTAGTCCATCAATGCTTGTGCAGACAGAGGTATTAAAATGAATTTCTTTACGTCTTAATTACAATTTTTGTTTCCTTATTTTTTTATCTTAACGCTGATATGGATAAATGTATATGGTTTTGTAGCATTTGATCTGCAGGGTGGAATTGATTAATTTTTAAAAAAAAATGAAAATTTAATTATAATTTTAATTAACTGTATTTTAATTAGGCTCATTATTTTTCATTTGGTACATTCAATTTTAAGTTCAAATAACAAAATAAGGGTCATGCCGTATTTTTGGTTGTTGATCAATCCAGCATAACTCGAATTTAACACCATTTCGGGTTCAAAATAACTCACTTTTATCTCCATTAACACTTTCCCAACTCCAATAATTTTATATACTTCATAAATTAAAAAATTATTGCCATCATCACTATCTATCATCCGCAAGTATTTGCCGAACGAAATCGTAATTAACAACGCCGGGAAGCAGAACGTTTGGGTTTACTAGGCAGCCCGTATTAAAAACGAGCATTTATATAACTGTTTTATGAATTGTTTCAAACTACACCGTCTTGATTATTCCTGGGCACGTTTAGCTAATCAAATTTAGTTTCACGGCCATTCATGTCGTGCTTGAAGAACACAAATGTGGAACAGTTGCTATCCGAAAAATAAAACAAGCAACATATATCGGGGCAAAAATGGTGAAATAAAATGGTACGCGGAGGTTTGACCACAGGTGCTTAGACCATAGGTGGTTTGACCATAGGTGGTTTGTCCACAGCGGGGGTTTGACCATAGGGGGTTTGAGCATAATATGAAAAGACTATGATTAGTTGTTGGAGCATTAGATGTAAGTATATTTGGGGATTAAAGTGAGGGATTAAAAGTTGCGTAAAGCATATCTTCAGGGATTATAAGTTGCGGCATTTAATTCACTAAAATTTGTATAGTTGAATGATTATAAGTTGCGTAATGTATATCTTAACGTTATCAAGGGATTATATTTGCGTGCTATTGCACATCTGTCATTTAGTTAACCATAAAACTGTTATTCCATTAACTATAATATTTTCATGACATTAATGTTTTGATTTGATTTTATCATTTATATGCGGTATGTATTTTGTAGGACTGAGTGTAATTTTTTAGTAGATCTGCAGCCTTAATTTGTGAAACGTTGGACTTGTTGCCTAATTTGTGTTCATTTTCTGTTTAATAATAAATCGAGTAGGCCTGGCACCAGCCTTTATGTGGACCGAAAACAAGCTGTTATTGACTTTTATTTATTACATGTTAATTACTAATTAGCATTCACTTATTGGCAACTCAAAGGAAACTTGGCACATAAAATTTCATTAACTGAACCATAATTTTAAACTCTAAATAACAGTTTATTATTATTATAAAAACCACATGTGGACAAACCACCTATGGACAAAACCCCGGTGGTCAAACCCCCGCTGTGGACAAACCACCTATGGTCAAAGCACCTGTGGTCAAAGCACCTAGAACCAATAAAATGATATGCTTCGCCGAGCACATTTTCATATGTGATACTTTCAACTAATTTGTGAGATTACTCGTGTTTCAATGTTTACCACGCGCGCGTATTCGTAAAACATTTGCATGATTCGTGCATTGGTATAACCTGAGAGCATATCCCCGTAATTACTTGACATATCTAATGAATTTCCAGTGAAGACTCGGTTGCTTGGCCTATCATTCAAGTAATAACCACAAATAAAACTTCAATGTCACATATTTCACAATGCAACAAATCGGAAGCGTAGCTGTCAAATCGACCAAAGGAGCCAAAAAAGAAATCAAAATATAAACTTTGCCTGAAAGAAATTATAAATTGATAAGTAAAACTACTTCTTAATACAGGTCGAACAATGTTTAGGAAGTACATCTGGGTTTAGATAATCAGCTTTAAACGGGGATGGGGGTGGGGAGGCCGATTATGAACCATGTCACTGTGTTAACTTGTAGATGGCGAATGGGTATTATCAAATAGTCTTTTTCGATTTACTAATAACCATGAGTGATTGCGACTGCAAATGCAGTGTATATGGATTATAATTATACGGAGCAACATTTTGTTTGTTTGATTTGGATTTTTAACGTAGCTTTAACAATTGTTCAGTCATATCGCTACGATGTCTGCTGTGAGGCAGTTTATAGTGATGTCTAGCACTGAGGCATCATGCCGCAGACATGTAGCATGATGTCCCACCCAGTCACATTATCCTGACACCAGGCCGACCAGTCCTAACACTAACCTCTTAATGCTGAGCGTCAAGCGAGGTAGCTGTTTGTACCATTTTTGTAAGTCTTTGGTATGACTGGACAGGGGATCGAACCCACGACCTCCTGCTTCCGCGGCGAACGCTCTAACCACTAGGCCACCGGAGCGGTTTTATACGGAATAACAAGGCAACTAATAGTATTTATTCGTGACTGATGAAGACTAAAATAACATGCATACAGTAAGTAACCTTTTGTATCGATTATCCGTCTCTTCCATCGATATGTGCATCGCTTCAGCAAAGGTATCGATGCTTCGATATATTGATGAATCATTTCATTCCTAGTGTTTTGGTCACTAACCACAGTAATGTTGACTATTTAATGTGAAGTACTGGATAACATAACTAGGTAACGTCTGGTAAATAACACGGTCGTGGATAGTGGATCAACAATTATAAGATAGTAGATAACTATTTCAGGTTGCATATTAGGTCTAACTCCATACAAATCCATACACGTTTTTCAACACAGGCATTATGTTAATTTATGTTGTGATTCTGGATCACTAATCTGATGTAAACCTAAGGCGTAATGTTAGTTCCCGTTTGACGCGATGCCATATTGTACCACTCCAAATTTAGGTCAGTAAATTTTAACAGTGTAACAAAGTTTATTTTTTTTATGGGCAATGTGATCCCCTTTGAAGTTTTAAATTTCTACCAATGTAACAATATACACAGTGGTTTCGTTTGAGTTCAACATTTTACAATGTAACTATGTATACAATGTGATTGGGGCCCTGAGTGGCCGAGTGGTCTAAAGCGCTCTCCGTTACGGACACTGCCATATCACCTCTATCTGCGTGGGATTGAGTGTAAGACTCGGCTAATGTAGTTATTTGAGAAAGCTTGCCAGTAGCTTCTCGTGGGTCGGTGGTTCTTTCCGGGGAGTTTCCCGGGTTCTTCCTCCACCATTAGTATTGGCCGCCATGTATAGCCTATCGTGTGCAAAAAAATGTCGTTAAACCCTACAACAACAACACAATGTAGTCTCGACGCCATTAATGGCTTCTATCTAGCCTCAATGTTAAATTCATTTTTGGGTCCATAACACCCTCCAGTGTAGACTTAGGCGTAATCTTAATTCTCATTTGAATCCATAGTGGCATATGCTACTACTGACCTTGATTGTTGATGCAACAATATTGAAAATAGTTTTATTTTTTGTTATTATTATTTTCCTAATTACTACTTGTACTGCTTAAAACATTTTGTATTAACTTTTTGATTTTTTGGTAAATTTTACGCTTAGAAAAAATATCAATCACAGTCATTTAATTCTTAAAAAAGCAATTCCATCGTCAATGTCCTTAAATCAATGGATTCCATCAATCGAAAATCTTTCATGACTCTATTCAAAAATGGTACTAACAGTTACCTCGCTTGGCGCTCAGTAATAAGACGTTATTGTAAGGCATGGTCGGTCTGGTTTCAGGATAAATTGACTGGGTGGGGCATAATGCTATATGTCTGCAGCATGATACCCCAGTGCTAGGAATCACTATGAACTGCCACACTGCAGATTTCCTAGCAATATGGATACAAAATTGTTAAAGTTGCGTTAAAACCCAAATCACACACATGTACAACTTTCTTAGCCAGAGGTATCCAATCCAATTCTTACACCGTCGATGTAGAATTAAATAGATAAATGACTACTGGTCAACAAAGATGGCATAGCCCGACCAGAATCAAAATGCAAAAGCTGGTGGGGGTCCCATTAATATTTATTCAGCAAATAGAAAAAATATGGAGAAAAAAAATCGAATGTTTAATTTATAACTTACAGATATGAGGAATCTAAGATAATTTTGAACAACGTTCCAACAGGCTACACATTAGTGCAGTGATCTGTATAAATTGCTAACGAATTACGAAATAGTAATCCCAGTGTCAATAAAGCAGCAGATAATTTGAAATATGTGAGCTTGTTCTAGCATCACCAGCCACTCATTCATGGAATTAATGAAGAAAAAAAAAATCATCTTTCACAAGAAATTTCATTTCAATACTTGATTAGAAAAAATGATAGAAAATAAATGTATTTCTCATAACCTTTGATGAAAAATAGTCTTCTCGGCTGATTTCAATTTGTTTAGGTAAACTAAATCATTAAAAGCAATCAAAGATAAACCGGTCAAACTGGTCGCTGCAGCGGAGATAAAATAATTAAGATTGGAATATTCATCACCGCATTGACGTATATGGTCACATGTGTGTCTTCCATGCAAATCTTAACCCCCCAAAATATCTGATAGCAGACCTGCCAAAAGATAAAACTGTGAAATTCGAACACACATGTTACGATTGTTCACTGTTATGTGTTATTATCAGACTGTAAACAATTATTCGAAAGAAAAATTATAACAAAATATAGAGGCTAAATGGTAAGCAATAACTTTGCAGCAAAATTAGAAAACAGTATAGCTGCTAAATTGTACGCAATAACTTTGCAGAAATATTAGAACAACATATAGGTGCTAGATTGTGAACAGTGACTTTGCAGAAAACGTAAAACAAAGCATAGATTGGATTATGTTTTATACTGATTTTTTTCCCCTGAAACTTTACTAAAACAAATATACAGTTTGATTGTTAGTTTCAAACGATAAAAATATAAACTTTCAAAAATTAACGATATTAAGAAGAATTGTCCATGGATTTTTCTGTCCGTATTTAAATATTGCTTAGAAACCGTTCTTATTTATATTAAACAATTAGTACATGGACTAAAGAAATATCTGACATTTTACAATATGTTACAACAGTGTGTTTTTATTAATACATGTACTTCTTCAAGTTGTGTGTGTACTCTTTTCGCAGAACTGTAAAGCAGAAAATTCGTCAGATGCGAGACACATCACTGAGCAACAAAGCTGATGAGATCCAGTGCTACGCAGACCGGCGTGACATGAAGAACTTTTACAACGCCCTGACAGAAGCGTAGGGGCATACATCCTATGGATCATCCCTCATTTTCAGCGCAGACGGGAACACACTAATTACTGACAAAGAGAAGATTCTTCAACAATGTGCTAAACACTTTGACAGCGTCCTGAATCGCCATACACCCATCAACGATGAATCCAGCAGTAGATTCTTCCAATTATCCATCAACGAAGCACTGGATGACTATCCAACCTTGCTTGCGAATCAGAAAGCGATTTGTCTGCTTTTCAGTTGCAATACACATGGTTCATACTCCATCCCAACTGAAGTCTCCAAGGAAGGGGACACAGCCCGGATAGATAGGCTACACAAAATCTTTTTACTCGTTTGGCAGGAATTCAAATACGCTTCCATAATCCACCTGTACAAGCGCAAAGGGAAACGCCAGGCATGCGACAAGTACCCGGGTATATCCTAACCCTCAAATGCACGACAGATACTCGCCTGAATTCTACTGAACCGCCTCACTACGGCACATTGACCAGGGACTACTGCCAGAAGCCAGTGTGAATTCCAAAAAGAATGTGGGGCCATCGACATGGTGTTTGCTGCGTGGAAGCTACATAAGAAATATCATGAGCAAAACATCGACATTTTGCTCCATCTACGTCGACTTAACAAATGCCTTTGCTACTGTCAGCAAAAAAGGCACGTGTAATGTTAATGGTCAAATACGGATACCCGAGAAAATGTATATCCATGGTGGAGCATTTCCACGATGGCATGCAGACGCGAGTCCAGGACAATAGAGAGAGACATCTGAGCCATTCCCAGTAGCCAATGGCGTCAAGCAGGGTTCTGTTCTGGCACCGACACTGTTCAGTCTAGTGTTTTCCGCCATGTTGACTAGTGCTTTGAAGGATGGCGAGGTCGGAGTCGGCATTAGGTACAGTACAGATGATAAACTATTCAATCCCAGGAGACTTTAATCGAAAACTAAGGTCATGGCAGACACCATCAGGGATGTCTTATTTGCTGATGACTGCGCCCGCAGTGCTGGCTCAGAAGCCAACCTACAATGCAGTATTAACAAGTTCGCCAGCTACTGCACAAGCTTTGGTCTCGCCATCAGTACCAAGAAGACTGAAGTCCTACATTTTAGTCGGCCTGGAAAGCCCTGTGTTGAACCCAACATCGCCGTCAACGGACACAAACTCAAGGTAGTGAACCGCTTCACCTACCTTGGCAGCACACTCTCACAGAGCGATGCTATTGTCGACGAGGTGAACCTTCGCATTACCGCATCCAGCGTAACTTTCGGCAGATTGTATGCCAATGGCTGGAATAGAAGAGGCATCAGCATCCAGACGAAACCCAAGGTCTACTTGGCAGTTGTGATCGCCACACTACTTTACGCATGCGAAACGTAAACAGTGTTACCAACGCCACGCAGGGAAGCTGAACCACTTTCACACCACCACCACACATCCCCGGAAAATCCTTAACATCAAGTGGCAGGACAAGGTTCCATTCACTGAGGTACTCGGCCAAGCAGGTCTCCCCAGCATCCACACCATCCTGATAAATTGCCAACCACGCTGGGCGGACCATGTTGAGACTCTTATATGGCGAGCTACAGCAAGGACAGCGATCCCATGGAGGTCAGAAGAAACGTTTTAAAGACAATCTGAAAGATGCATTGAAAGTGTTCAACATAAAACCTGATTCCTTGGAATAAACCGCAAGAGATCGAATCACTTCGCGTTCAATTGTGCACAAGGGCTCAAAGTTGTTCGAATCTAACGGGACAGCAGCGGCAGAGTTGAAGAGGCTAGTCAGAAAGAAAGTGCCATTAACCTTCCTGGAGATGTCCCACATATCCCCTGTCCCTTACGCAAACGAAAATTCCGTGCAGAAATTGGCGTCATGAGCCACCTGCGCACGCGCAGAACAGACCCAGTCCCTCCATCCATCAGATAACTAGAGAGGTTCTAGTCAAATCGACAGAGGAAACACACACACACACACACACACACACACACACACACTGTTTTTGTGTGAAAAATGAAACGATTTGTATTTCTATTAATATATTTCTTGTGCGGATTGATACAGTTAACATTTTTTGAGGTAGACGTAGCATTATTACAGAGCAGAGAGATTCAACTGCAATCACATGACAGCTTCAAACGG
Organism: Unio pictorum; assembly: GCA_030141615.1. Taxonomy (NCBI): domain Eukaryota; kingdom Metazoa; phylum Mollusca; class Bivalvia; order Unionida; family Unionidae; genus Unio; species Unio pictorum. Next base: position 20,165,916 of record JARLTB010000021.1, read on the forward strand.
CTGTCTCGGCGTGTCTTTCGAAATATTTTCTCGACATAATACAGCCAAAATGCGTTAAAAGTTCAGGCCCTACCCTCTCCCAATTTTTTTTCAAGATAAAATGAATAGCTACCAAAGCATACAATTTTTTATATAAAACTTTTAAAAAATTGCAACTTTATCAACTAGAATTTTACTTATTTAGTTTATATATTTCTGCTTTCAAACGCGAATACTGTGCCGCGGCAAACGAGTGTAGTGATAATTGCTGCACACCACTTGCTAAAGCGACATGTTTTTGGTACCACAGGATGAAATATATCCAGTAGGAAAGGAAATATCCTCTATTAACTAACTAACTGTAACCCGAACAAAACTGTCATTCATACACGAGACAGCTTCCGAATGGATATACTACGATGGTTGATTTTTTTAATTTTTATTATTGATTTTATTTCTTGAAATTGAAATAGAGATGATATCTAAAACCTAGTCTATCAGTTGGTATTGAATGGAAAGCAGTAATTGATTTGTTTTTTGTTTTCGTATTTTTTTTATTCGAGGAGCACAACAATAAAGTATGTTGTGGTTTCGAATAGTGTTTGCTTCATATTTCATTTGATCTCAGCGTCAATAAAACAACAGATACTATGAAATTAAAGACCAAACCTTAGAAAACTTACACATTCTTAATCAGAACTGGCGTGAATCTAAAATAGCAGCAAGCTTTTGTCATCTAGCACTAACACTACCTATTATATTAGATATGGAGGGAAAATATCAACCACGCATTGATGGAACTAACGAGGACACCAAATATTTTTCACCAGAAATTTCATTTCATTACATGATTACAAAATTGATAGGAACCCATATCTTTAATAACCATCGATGCAAACAGCCTTTCAGTGGAGTTTAAATCGTTCGACTAAACCAAATCATTTAAAAGAATCAATAACAAATTAGTCGCTGGAGCGGAGACGGTAGAAGAAAAATCAAAATTGTAATGAAGTCGTCATTGTATTGACGTTATTGGTGACATGTGTGTATTCCAATAAATCTTAATACGGAAACATTATCTGAAGGCAGAATTGTCAAAATAGCAAATCGTAAAATTACACATTACCATTCACAATGGTTTACTGATGGGTTATGCTATCTGATATCAAACAACGACTGCAGAAATAATAGAGTAGTACTGGATTTTTAAATCCGTCAAATTAATTCTTTATTGGAACAAAGATATGTAGTGTATTGCAAAAGATAAAACTATCAAAACTATTTTACAAAAGAATTAATGATAACATCAACCGAGTTGAAAATCATTATGGACTGTAGATTGTCGAACCCCATAGATTTATTTCATTTCAATGAATTATCGAATATTTTTTCAGTCTGGTGAAACATGCACAACCAACCAGCTGAAGCCGACAATGCTCGTTGTTGGGTTATGGTATGAACCCTTTTCGTTCTTGTTGTTGTTTGGTTGTTTTAACGACACCTTTTTATCAGCATTATTGGTTGCGTCATACCAAAGAAAATGGATGGTTAGAACCTTTCCCAAGAACATTCTGCGGCAACCGACCTGTACTGGCATTGGCTTGTATCTGTAATAGGATAAAATCGGGTGGTTTGTTTATAATGAAAACGCTTAAGATAATTAGTGAAGCAGGTGCTTATTCATAATGCGAGTCAATGATGAATGATTTCGACACCTAATTCGTTCGCATAAAGTCCAACATAGGATATAACAGAATGCTATCGATCCTAAATGGAACCGATCAAAGGTAGGGATTTTAGGGAATGAATCACAAACGACATCGTATAGCAATTAATGTAATCAATGTATGAAACTTATTAACAAATATGATTGATACACACGGATCTATCAACATATATAAGATGCATCTGGTGTTCATGATCAAATATGAGCAATGTATTGTTTATCAGACAGTATGATGGGTGTATAATCGATATTCATACATTCATTGATTATTTTTTATATTTTCACACAATTATGTTAAAATTGAGATTTGTATATAAATTAATATATGATGATATTTATCTTCTAACATTCAATCGATGATTACGATAGATGTACTATCCCACAGCTCCCGTCAAACGGTGAAGGAACGGCATGTGGAACGAACGATTCATATAGACCAACCTTATGCCCCTCACACCGAGTAAACAAGACCCTTCTTTCGAACGAACATCACTACTGTCCCCAATATCCGGGTTACACAAAACCCCAAGTTCGATTACTCCTGGTTAAAAACTAATGAAAAACAAAACTAACAAGACAGGTGTAATACACGAGACACGGCTAAGTACATATATACCATGATGTACACATTAGATATGAGCGTACACTAGTTGACGTTTCTAAACATTAAGTTATATCATAAGAACGACTGTACGAGATTATTCATTTTTATAATACCCACGTTGGTACATGAATCTGTTTCCAGCAAGAATATTCTAACTGAATTTTTTAAATAATCGGACCCTACTCTCCGGTCTGATTAACCAACAGAAAAGAAAAGTTTCACTCTTGGAATCGGAACAAAATGATGTATAATGAATTGTGAAACTTAACTGAAAGCGATATTTGCTGACTCGAATCATTGCAAAGCAATTAACTATGTTCGTTGCAATTATCCTGAGATTTTCCACTTTATCCGCTGAATCACTAAATCGTTCCCGCCACAAATCGATTTTTTAAAAGAATAATGCAGACACTCCTTGTCATTTTTAAACGGTATTTTCTGAAGAATATCTAAATATAGTATGAGAAAAAAAGAAAGAACTTGTTTAAACCTTTGCCACGGAAGTTTACTATTTTAATAGTTAATTGAAAAACTTTCTTCCCATCAATTTGTAAGAGAAACATTACCTTACGGAGAATTCAAAGCTGGTTGTCTCAGAGGTCAAACTCTGCAGGCAGGATTAATGTCAGAAGATACAGGATCAGTCCTCTTTATCAGATTTATTTTCGGCATCTGAGTGTTTTGGAACTGTTTGTATTCTTTAAGTAGAAGCGTTCTTCCTCTGTTGCGCTGTTTTTATCATTCGTACACAAAAAAGATGTAATGTAATAACTGAATACCATGCTCATCAAACACTCTGTAATTTGAATAGAGTTGTCTACAGATATAGCATCCATGTTGATATTTAAAAACTCGATGGTTTAAAACAAGACACCCCCCCAAAAAAAAAAAAAAAACAAAAAACAAACAAAAAACAACTGTTGCAAAAGACCGAAACTGTCGTGGAAACGGCATCGTGGTATACGTTTTACGATAAAATGATTAAGAAACATCTGAATGATTTGCAATTTGACTGTCATGACGTTGAACTTGCGTCTATTCAGGTTACGCTACCGACTTTCAAAGTAAACGTTAGAACAAACTACTACTAAACTAATTTCTGTCAAAATTGTGAACTTCCATTATATCACGAGTAATACGCATAAACAATTATTATTATTATTATTATTATTATTATTATTATTATTGGGGACTATGCCATTGATTGACTCGGACAAATTCATCAAATTTAACTGATGTTATGACAGGGTATAGTCTACCAAATGTCATAATTATATTGCACATATAGTTAAAAACCGATAAGAATTTAGTGACCATGATACTCCCGGTATACCAGAGTTATTCTGAACCTCCAAGCGGCGTATGAGCGTCGTGTCTGGATTTACAGCAATACTGATTTTAAGACATTCAACGCTCTGATAGCAGGAACTGACGCAAGTGATAATGATGCTGGAGCTGATATATTAACCGACAAGTTATCAGAATTCTCTGAGTATTCCCTCTAAAACTGTAAAAACAAATCTGCCCAACTGACAAAGCTTAGTTTGATTCCTAATCAAGAATAATGACAAGTTAGTGGCAATGAACATGCAAATTTCCTTTAAATCATGGTAGGTCAATCGATTGGAGACCCCTCCCCCAATAAAAAAAAACAGCCAACAAAAAAAAAAAAAGAAAAAAAAGCACAACAACAAACCATAAATAAAGTAAATATCATGAAAATGTATACATAGGATCAATATATAGATAATCCTGATGAGTATCTTTCAGATTCCAAGACAAAAGATCCAAACTTTGGAAAATCACAAAATCACTTTTCAAAGACAAATTATATCCCTCCACTCCAAGTTACAAGCATTAATCTTGGACTCGAACGGGAAAGGAAAGGCTAACTTAATAAAGTATTAAAACTCTGTAAAATTTAAATAAGGCAAACTCCAGATTATCTCAATATATTATTTCTCCCTATTGTCCGAACAACCAGGTCTTAACCTTGTCGCTCAAATAATATAGTCACTTGCAAATTCAAATTAATTCAAGTAAATTATCTGGTATACCCTCAACAGTTTCCTTATAGAACACTCTTGTACAGAATGTATAATGTAAAGACTTTGAATACGGATACTTACGGCGTTTTGACGACATTCATTTTTGCTCAAGCGGTGGGATAGAAACCACCCTGCATTTCGTCATGTTCTGTCCCATGTATAGTCAGCACGGAATTGACTTTATAAGAAAATTGCTCAGTGATACATCGAGCTATGAGCTTAAATGGCTATGCAAATGAAAATTGCGCTTGGACATATCCAGCTATGAGCTTAAAGTGCTATGCAAATGAAAATTATAGAATTTTACAGCATATTTGCAAGCATATACCTGATACAAGACAATTCCTATATCTTACTTAACTAATATATATGTTGCCATCCCACCCTCACCCCCGGTTTTCGCTACGCGTTTGTCGAATTGAAAAAATATTGAAATATGTATCATGTAGGGAGAGGGCTAATTACACTGTTAGAACTTAAAAACCTAATCTGCTTGTATCGAATTTAGACAATACATTAACAGGAAAAGGATCCACGTGTATAAGCATGCTTAAGATATTTCATTCTCTGGAATGTAAGCCATAACGTATAGTCTGACGATTCCTGTTGAATGAATGATTAGTCAGCTTTTATCACGTTTTCAGGTATGACACTTGATTTTAACATCAGTTGTTACAAAGTAATACTCACTATCGTACAGACCAGATGTATTCGAATCAGTTGACAGTTTCCTAGTAAATATATAATGACCTGATTTTGTAGTATGTCGTAATATATAATTTTCTCAATTATACTCTAGTAATTCTTTGCTACCTTCAATTCGTTCTAGTTGCAAATACGTGCTGCACGTATTTGTGGCAAATATGTTGGAATTCTCGACAAGCAACTATGAAACCAAATGTCGGCCTCTCAACTACTTTGTAATGTCCATTTCATTAAAAGACGAAGAAACAAACTTTTAATATTCTATTTCGAGTAATGATATGAATAATAAAAATGTTTCCTTTCAAAACACTAACATATTCATTTGTGATTGCAATTGCATGAAAATGTGTTCAGGCAGTTGCAAATACAAATGAATATATTAGTTTTGAACAATTATCGTCGGCGTCGATATTGAACATAAAACAAAAATCAATTCCTATCTGGAAAAGTCGGGGTCATCCCCAAATTTCAATTCCTAATCTGAAAAAGTCGGGTTCATCTATAAATTGCTCTAATGTGGTTTAAACTGTCAAGAAATGATTTTAGAAATTTTAGAAAATTTTGTTTACGTAAACGTGGGGTAAACTTTCTACCTATTTAAAATATATAGACCACATACGACAACTAGATGCACGAATTATCAGAGATTTGCCTACTGTGACTTTAATCTCCCACATTTAAACAGCATCTTGGGATAACAGTATAGAATGTATTTGGGACATACATTTATCTGTCTGGTGTTCGTAAAAATTCTCTTTACTTTAAATAAAATCCTGCACCATATGTTATATTAACTGTGACTCCAATTACCATTATATATATATATATATATATATATATATATATATATATATATATATATATATATATATATATATATATATATATATATATATATATATATATATATATATATATATATATATATATATATATATATATATAAGCTTTGAATATAGTAGGAAATGCTGTTTAGTGACCAAATGTTTGAATTTGCTGATTGTGGATAATGGATTCAATGAGTTAACATTAACTTATATGACGACATATACCGATAAGAACAAAACTGATATCATTCTGTTAGTCTGCGTAGTTAGCAAAAAACTGCTTAATGATTTCCGCTAATTTAGTGTGATGGAATCTTAGTCAAAATTAAAAATTGTCGATCGTAACTTTATATTGAGACCTTCAAGATAATGCGAAAAAGAATATCTTGAACTGACGTCTAACGAATCTGACTAAAAGGCCTTTGACATCCTCTGTCATTAGCAATCCCTATAAATTGCGATGCGATGATTATTGAATTCTGCCAGGGAAGGAATGGTTCGGTTTGAAAACAAAATTTTTCCAGTAAATATAATTTTAAAATAATGTTTTAACTATAATTGGAATGGTTGTACCGGAACTGTAGATATTGCAAATATTAGTATGTCAATTAATGTATAACGTATGTTGATGGATCATTTATTTTGTCTGAAGATTCTGAAATGTGGAATGTTAACATTCAAACTAACATTAGATGGTGATAAATGTGATTGGAGTTTAGTTTCATGTTTGAAAACAATGATAAAAAACCCATCAAATTTCATAGAGGTATAATTTTACTATAAAGAACCAGTTTCCTCGAAGATCTAGAATCTATAACATTATCTTGTCATCTTGCTATGTAGTAATTCTTCACGTACCTAATAATTGGTTATCTTTGCGAATTACATCCTTCATCACATTGAGACGAAGCTTGCGGAGGATAAGAAGTGTGGCATGTGTCAGTACCCTTTGGTTAATAAAATCCTAAAGCCCTTTATGGGTCACCCAGATTTCTAGAAACGAGAGATTCTATTCATTGCGAATTTTTTTTTGTGCATGTCTTTTCTTCTGCCCTGTACCAAGCTTAATTTTAAAACCCTTTGCAACTCCATTGCTCGTGATATAGTAAGTTTTGTGGGGCTGTTGTGTGTTTGTTATCACTCCTACCTGAGCTTGTATGCAATATTATATTTGTGTAGGTATAGTGCGTCTGTAAATAATCCTACCTTGTATGTATGTATGTATGTATGTATGTATGTATGTATGTATGTATGTATGTATGTATGTATGTATGTATGTATGTATGTATGTATGTATGTATGCATAGTGTTTTGCATTTTATTTTAATTTAATTTGTCTGTTAGTTTTTTTAAAAAAAAATTCATTACGTGCTATTATAATGTAAAATTGTTAGGAGTTTCTTAAGGAGGCTTTCGATAAGTTCAAAGCCATACTTCAGACTGCACTAGTTCTTAATGCTCCAACTTTTTGCCAATCATGTACACTCTCTGTTGATGCAAGTGATGATGGGGTTGGAACAGTATTGATTCAAGATAAAAATGGTATTGATTATTTAGTATGCTATTTATCTAAGACATTGAATGAGCACCAGAGAAATTACTACACAATCGATAAGGAAACGTTTGGCTTTTATAATGGCATTACAACACTTTAAAGTTTACATTAGTTCAGCTCCTTCTTTGATTATTGTGTTTAGTGTTCACAACCCCCTTACATTCATCAGCAAGATGAAAATCAAAAATCAGAGATTATTAAGGTTGAATTAGCTGTTACAGGAATATAATATTGACATAAGACATATCAGGGGAAAATATAATTCAGTATCAGATGAGCTTTCACGTGTATAGAAATATATTTCAGTATATTTTGATTCATTCAAAAGATTTTTTTCTTATGTTATTTTATTTATAAACCACATGTATAATTGACCTATGGTATAAAAGAAAACACGCTTTCATATATAAATATTTCTAAGTACTATGTATATTTAATTTGGTTTAATTTGTCTGAAAATTTTGAAATTGTTTATTAAACTACAATGAATTGTAATAAACAGTGCTTAGTGGACATGACCTTGTCCATAATTGATTTCAGTTCTGTTTGACCTGACTGACCTTTTTATATCATTGATGTAAACAACGTTTTTTTTTTTTTTTAAATCTTTCTCAGAATAAGATTTATTAAGTTGAAACATGGTAATACTTGGACTACGTGATATTTTATGTGCCAATTGGTAACATCTTCTATTTTTACCAAAAGAATGAAACTTTTGACACTCATCCGGGAATCTATTTGGCGTTTTAGTTAGTCGTATAACTGATGTTTTTGATAAAGGTTTGTCAGTCGTGCTTTAACATCTAGCACTTTATGTTGTATTATATTGTGACAATTTGAGCTGAATTTCGGTTACTTCAAATTATTGAATTTAAGTGATTATTTTCTCTGGAAATAAAAAAAATTGCTTTGAGAAAATTCTTGGACAGACATTCATTGGTGTTATACTGAATTAAAAACTGGAATAATATTTTCTGTGATTCAAAACAAGAGACTGTTTACACATCTTTGCTTCGTAGGTTATTGCAGACGTCATCGCCTTCCAAGTCGAATTTTATTGTGATTTAAGATGAGATTCACTTATAACTTTTTATTATTAGAACTTGTTTTTATAAATCTTGGATTTTTTTTGGATTTGATTCGCAATACCGTAAGTTCTCTTTTCTTATTTTCTTACTTTGTATTCTATAGATATAAATTATTTGTTAAACTTTACGAAGCTTGTTGTATTCACTATTTTCTTTTTCTTATTTTAAGAGCATAGTCGTGTAACTATATTTAGTCTGTAAACATTTTACCCTTGTGAAACAGTATGTATGTATGTATGTATGTATGTATGTATGTATGTATGTATGTATGTATGTATGTATGTATGTATGTATGTATGTGTGTGTGTGTGTGTGTGTGTGTGTGTGTGTGTGTGTGTGTGTGTGTGTGTGTGTGGGTGGATGTATGTATGTATGTATGTATGTATGTATGTATGTATGTATGTATGTATGTATGTATGTATGTATGTATTGTTACGTGCTTAGGCTCGAATAAGCAGCAACACAGAAAGAGTGAAAACTAACAAGCTTGTATAACTTGAACAATGATTTTATTAAGTACAATTATTTTCATAAAATAAATAAACTTACAGTCTTAGAGAATCAAATCCAACATTAATCCAATATAGAATTCATAAAATTAATCCACTAATGGAATTGTAAGAGTCCTGAAAAATAAATGTTCTAATAGTTCCAGGTTCGAATCTTGACGATGTAATCCAAAATAGCTGACAATGTCACGTGATGCAGTTCTTGTTTAATTTATCATCCACATGAATTATGAGCACATGTTTTCTCCTCCAAATAAATAATAAATCCTCTTTCTTCAATGAATTGACACAAAGTCCAGAATAATTATAACACTCAAACATGAAATACACAACTTAACTTTAAAATAAGCCCAAATTCTACTAAAGTTAGCCTCCAAAACACAGCTATATATATATGTAAGTCCCTCGTAAACAAGAGGAATCATGTGATTCTGGAAGGTCACAGAAAGAAGCTACCTTCTCCAAGTCACGTAATAATGGTATGTTCTAGAAGGAAATCATTCACTTCCCACCCTCAAGAACAAAAAAATAAAAATGTCCTTGAAATTGACCAATAGTTTTAGAGGCTTGTTGACAATGTCTAAAGCAAGGTCAGGATTTAGGTCAAACAAGCCAAGGTCAAAACTTGTTTACAATTAGAGCCTAAACTGAAATTTCTATAAAAAAAAACTCCCAATTAATGAATAAATATTAAACCCTAAATGACAAATTTGGATTTAACAATAAAAAATAAATAAATTAAATCCAATAGCCGTAACAGTATGTATGTATGTATGTATGTATGTATGTATGTATGTATGTATGTATGTATGTATGTATGTATGTATGTATGTATGTATGTATGTATGTATGTATGTAAGTGTAGCGTGTGTATAAATCTCATACCCTTTTAGTTGCATAATGGAGGTTTTGTTTTGACAGTTTATCAGAATGTATAATTTTGGATTGTATATGAAAATGTGGTGTGTTGGATATGAATTAGAATATTGCGTGGTTGACAGTATATCAAAGCAAGGTTTGAACGGTAATATCGTTCCTATAAGTTGGGATTTATTTTTAGATTAATGGTATTTACCTAGGTCAAAGTCTACTACAATATCATTTTTTTTTTCTCCATTGAGGATTTTGTTTAGCACAAATCCATAAACCATACGAGTGAAACCCCGTAACTGAAGCTTTTATGAGGCGCATCAATCAGTCGGTGGCAAACATTTACTCGAATTTAAGTGTATTTGTGAATAGAGTCGCTAGTGATATTCCATTCCGCTAATATAATCCCCATCTCCGCCACGCTAATTATTTTATCCTCGATAGCCATCGTACTAAGACACCTTTTGTAATGCCGCGAAAAGTTCCAAAATAGAAACATATACGTGAATGAAATAAATATTGCTCCGACAACAATTCCTATTGAAGGTGCTATGAAGGTGTGTGGGAATCGTAAACACAATGATAAACTCATTGACCAACGAGGGTTGCCGCGCACATAAGCCTTTGTATTCCACCAGCTGCACTAGTCTCTTAGTGATATAACCGCGCATGTGCTGTTCCGCTTCAATATTTTTCTCTGAGTTGGTAATTTCGAGCGTCTATCATAGTTCTATTAATAATGTGTTTGCGAAGTATAACTGCTTGACAATATGCCTCTTCGCGGGAAACATGCTCGTGCACTTCCAACCAAATAACCGTTTCCACTGGTACAGCTGTCATACAATAAATGAAAATGTCTACTTTGTGAATATTTAAATTTTCAGCGTTTTGTGCTTTCTTGGGGCCTGTAATTACGTTAGTATAAACCATAATGATTACGCTATTGAATAGTTTCTGAAACTATCGCTCTAATCTTCGACCCAAAAATTGTTACAACAGACAAGTTCGTCCTTTCAGAATAGTAGTCATAGTTTTTTTTTCTTCTTGATTAAAATATTGTTTGTGCAATATAATCGTTGTGAAATGCAACCGTAAACACGACAACATCGACGCAGTTCCAGACTGCATACACAAACGCGTTTTTATGGTCAATGAAAGGTTTAATGCAGGAATCTACATTTTAATGTTGATGTAAAACTGCATTGTTGGTGAGGTCCTTAAGGATGAATATGACCGTGTTTGGTTCCAAAATTAGCCTCGTCTACATCTATGCAAAATAGCACGCTAAAACAAGACTTCTTTAAGTTGTGTTTGGCGATTTGCACCAATCCAAAGATGAAATTATGGTTTACGCTCATGATTTGACTTATACATTATTAACCTCTCTTTCGACTGCCCGATTTCGCGGTTGCCCAGTCATATACGGGACAGGATCTGCACTACCAGTTATATATTTCATACACATCACATATGGATCAGTGAATGATGCGTATTTATCATTGTAGATGGCGAGCATGAGAGTTGTCGTATCAATGTCAACGTTGTCGAGATTGTCGAGATTAGCTTCCATGTCCTTTCCGTCGATGGAATAAAACGAGTTATCAAATAAGTCCATGATACCATTGTTGACAAATCCAACATAGGAGTCGTCAAGGTAATTGTTAAAGTCGACGTGGAGTTTCCCCCTATATTTTCAAGAAGGCATTGCACGGACGAAAATTACCTAGTCGAAGTTTCCTACGTTGTTAATTCTATTTTTAAAGGCTTGAAGTCCCTAGATGGGTACGAATAATACGGATAATCTTTGGTGCTGCGCGATGCTGAAATCTAGTCATGAGCGCACTCATGTCTCACTCAGGATATATATATATATATATATATATATATATATATATATATATATATATATATATATATTAATACAGTAAGTTGGTGCAATTCCAGTGTAGCCATATTATGAACTGCGTCCCAAAGTGCAGTATCAGAGATAATAAATAACTATAAGGTAACTGTGTCCAAGCGAAGCCATCATGATGTTACAATTCTTACTTATAATGGTATTCCATGCAGTTTTCTGTAGCATGTTAATATGTCTGGTAAATAAGGAACGAATCAGGGATAGGTTGTTTTTATGGCGATGAATAAGTAAAATCATATATTTTTACTTCTTTTTGTATAATCAGTAGAGGGAATTTTGTGTTTGTGTACATGTGGCTTCCGACAATATATATTATTCATGCAAAATTAATATTGAGAGAGATAAATACTTCAAACATTGTAATGATAATAATCGATTACATGCTAGAAAGTATAATGCGCGTTTCATCAGAGAGAGAGAGAGAGAGAGAGAGAGAGAGAGAGAGAGAGAGAGAGATGCTTGATGATAATATCATAATATCACCTTCATGAACCAGCATATTTCATTTTGTTTTTGTTTTCTTATTTCATTTTGTTTTTGTTTTAATGTCTTTTAAATATAGCCTACCGACTTATACCAATTATTTCCCTGGCATTCAATGGCATCCTCAGTTCATTTTATTACAAAGCATGGAAAAACATTCTTTTTGGATATACTTTGATCTTAAAAAAAGACTGCAACCTATCCACGCATAGTGTGGATCGTAAAGTCAACTGGTATCTGTCTTACCTCTGAAGTAAACAAATTCATTTACTTTCAAAAGACCTTGTCCCAAAACTTAGGCAGTACAATTTTGGGAGATAACCTAAAATATAGCTTACCAGGCATATAGCTGCATTTCAAGGTTATTTGCATGAACCCAGTGAAAGCAATCACTTACGCCTTTTACGTGCTAAACTTAATCTCTACTTATTAAACAAAAACAAATAGAAACAAAACCCCAAATGAAAAGAAAATTATGGACAGCTGTCTGTAAAATGAACATACTGTGTTATGCCACATGAGCATCCCATAAAACACATCGATGAATGTATCGCTTACAATGCCTAAACTGGTTAGAGATTTGATCTTCAAGAAAAACTAGCTGTCGTGGGTTGAATCAGACATTTGAATTTTTTTACAAATCTTGTTACATATTGTGCCTTACTATACAAACTGATCATGTTGATGATCACTATCATGATAAGCAGCAACATCAGCCACAACATGTAAGAAAGTCGGTTAGTGACCTATAAAGATTCTTTGAAAAGAAATCAAATAAATCCTGATAGAGCTTACTATTTTAGGTCAATTACAGAACGGATGGATATCGACAGTGTCTGGCATTGTTAATGAGTAATCGTACGAACAGAAACAATTTGACTGTATCTTTGTATAAGCACTCAACAAATTACCGGAGGAAAATCAGAGCTAGCTGTGTTTAATTTCATGATCAATTATATGAAATATACGAATCTCTGAGACTTTACATCCGTATCATCATTAACAGCAAATATTCTCTAACCAAAAAAGTGCATCTATAACAAAATATGATATGTTTAATTCTATGTTCTAATGCTTTGGGGACCGGCCATTTAATGGTTTGTATTTATTCGACTCAGAATGAAGAATATTTTGTTTTCTCTAGTATTCGAGAGCCGGAATTTATTTCTATTTAACAAGAATCGCATCTCCTTCTCTGAAAACCCCTAAAAGAAAAGAAATGTTACCGTGTGAATCTGAAATTTCATAGTATTTGACCGAGTTATTCTTTCTCAGTATGACTTTCGATAAAACAAGGGTGTCACTCAAGGACCAAACCAGTTTTGTGTTGGGGAGGGCCGAAGGGTGTGAACAAGAGGTTTTTGTGATATATATATATATATATATATATATATATATATATATATATATATATATATATATATATATATATATATATAAATTTACTACATACTGTAAAAATAAATTTATACGATGCGTATCTAGATATTTAAAATGTAACAGTTTTAATTTCCTATTAATTTCATATAAAATATAAAGTTAAGAAATTCGTGGAAATAAATTTAGAAATGTGGCAAGAATAAAAACAAAATTAAGAGACACTTGATGGCTCTAGTCAGTGACGAATGCATGCAGATTATTTAGATGCTGAGTTGGTGGGTAGTATATTAGAGGAGTATATGGGATCCCTCTCCCATCCGTCATAGCGGGGCTAAAGGGCAACGCTTTTAGACCTATTTTAATTAAACATTTCCCATTAGTAATTTTGACCATCTAACTGTTCAGAAAGCCTACGTTAGGAAACGTTCCATTTGTCTGGTGTTTCTTTGTATGGGATTTTAATGCCGGGCGGGGTATGTGTATGGTGGAGGGGGAGGTTCAGTCCCCGCATCATCCACCACACCCACACCTACCCACCACCCAATCCACTTTTGATATCGGCCACTGAATATAGGGCAGATTACGGAATACGTGTCCTGCAGTGTTTTAAAAACTTATAATGATGACGTTTAATCTGTTAAATAGAACGAGTGCACATTGAAATACAAACATTTGTATTAATCTGTCTTCATAATAAAACAGAAATATATGTATTAATCTGTGCACTTGATTATTTTTTTTCCCTGCCCAATTGCTTCATACAGGAGACCCATTTGACAATAGTAAAGAAACTGGTACCTGTCCGTCTGTAGGAACAAATTCTTATTACACAAAATGTACAAGTGTTCCACATGCTGTATACTTTACCGCTAATGCACACACACACACACACACACACACACACACACACTATATTTGGGTCCCTATGCAAGGCTTACCGATGAGACAATTCTTAATGGTGAAAAAATTAATTCGTGGGCCCCTATACTTTACACAGATTTGCCCCTGGGTCAAGCTTACGGATGTATACATGCTACATGTCTGTGGCATGATGCCCCAGTGCTAGATATCACTATAATCTGCCTCACTGCCTATGTTGCCAGATCCTTTTTTCAATTCCCGCACGTGTACCTTTAAAAAGCAGCCCAAAAACCGCCCAACTTATATATTAAAATCTGAAGAGTAAATAAGAACCGAATATCATAAATTTAACAATATTATAACACTGATAAAGTGATAATAGAGCCTCCTCCCTAAAGGCAACAGTTACCTGCATAGATATGCTATTGATATGCTTGCTTAATTGAAATTTGGAATTTGAAGCGCGCTTCGTTCTTCCGGTTCCGGAATTTTTTAAATAAAAATTCAGTATGTGAAATAACATCTATGGAGATACATTCAGAATAATGGATTGATTAAAATTTTTAGATATTATCGTCACTAGCGCCAATTTGAAATTGAATACGGAGAATTTAGTAGCAATTTGATGCAGCCCAAATTACGGCGACACAAATCAGAAACCCGCCCAAAAAACCGCAACCCGCAATCTAAGAGAGGAGTTCCATTTGAAACGTCACTTTCAAGCAAAGCACGGTAACTTTGTAACAAATTTATCAAAACAAGAACTACAAAAGAAAGGAACTGATCTGCTAAAAAAATAAGTTGAAACAACAGCAAACTGTGTTTGTGAAAACTTCATTTTTACAAAGGAAATTTTCGTATTGGCCATCAAAATCGCAAAACAAACCAAACCATTTTTGGAAGAATAATTTGTAAAAGATTGTATGATTGATGCTGTCAGTGCTGTGTGTCCTGAAGCCAAGTCTAAAGTAGAAGCCATATCATTAGCACGAGGAACTATTGCTCATCGCATACGTCACGATTAAGTACGCAAATGCCCACAATTCAACGCGCGCGCACCTTCTGCCGCCATTTTGAGTCCCTAACAAACCGTTGTCAACATTAGTCATTATGTATATTCAAGAATAATAATCTGATTTAACTATCGATAAGGATATTTACTTCTTCGACACAATACATAAATTATACTTGAAATTATGTGCACTATAGCACAACAATAAAAATAAAGCTGGAAGTTCCCTTGCTTATATCGAAAGACAGAATAGTAAAGTAGAACCGTAATCGTGTATATTATTGATATCTAAGAAATGCACTTTTTGTTGTTGTTTACAAACAGACAATATTGACGTTTTTAAGTCATTCGTATCATATCCCTAAGTTTATCATCTTTAAAGAGTATTTCCAGATCATGATTTTCTGGATACAATATCAGTCAAGAATTAAAATTTCATAGCATGTATTTTATGCTATAACGTTTATGTACAAATATTTTTCGCGACAACGTGTGTTTGGCCATAGAATATTTGAGAAACCATTTTAATTAGTATATTCAAATATTGTATTTGTGGAGGGGATGGTGGACGTAGGCTTATACTAGATGAAAGCGATAACCGGTCAAAGAAGTTTCATCTATAGTGTATTCAAACGAAACACGTGTCTGACGGAACATGACCGAATGTCAGAACGATGTTTTCCTCAAATGCTTTTAGAAATATGAAATTGTATATAAACAATTGGCTTTTAAACTTTAACGATAATCAAATGCTTGATTTAAGGCCGTGAAAATCGAAAATCATTACATGTTTCTACTTGGTTGTATATCCATTTGTTTATGCGCTTGTTTATTGATTGATCTATTTGTTTAGAAAAGCTTAACAAATCTGGTTGAAATATAAATATTTTACTTGAAGAAAACACGTAAAAAGAGTCACGCGATTCGAGCTCGCGAGGTTTACATGCACAACGGAATGTGATGTAGTTTTATATTCTTACTCACAAAATGAAACGTGCCGGTTATGTGGGATAGGGACTCAAAATGGCGGATATGGAAGTACACACGTTTTGTGACGTCACGTGAAAACAACGGATTGCAGTGACTCTTCAAGGACAACTGTTAAAGGACAGTGATAGTTTTCAGTGGTTTTCTGTTGTCTTGGATGAGAGTACTGATATTCAGAACACTGCACAGTAGCTATTTTTTATCAGAGAAATTGATGAAAACTTTGACATTACAGAGCAATTGTTATCTATGGAGTCTCAAAGACACTTGTACTGGCAAAGATTTGTACAACAGTGTCATTAACAGTTTAATCAGATCTGGATTAAGCTTAGATAAACTGGCAACTATTACAACTTATGGGACTCATTCGCTCACATGTAAACATACCGGCCTTGTGAAGTTAATGAATGATAAAATTAAAGACGATTTCCTACTGCAAAGTGTACTATCATTTCACTGCATCATACATCAAGAAAGCCCCTGTAAGTCTTCTTTAAATCTTAAGCATGTTGTGGATCCAGTCGTGTTGTGCAGTGAATTCAATAAGAGCAAAGTAACTGAAACACAGGTATTTCCGAAGCTTGTTGGAAGATATGGAAGCTGATTTCAATGATCTGCTGTACCACACAAATGTCCGCTGGTTAAGCATGGAAAAATACTTAAGAGGTTGTGGGACTTCAAAGCAGAGATTCTCATGTTTTGTTTTGTTTTGTTTTGTTTTTTTTTATAAAAAAGAAGATATTTCTTGTGGCTTTTCAAAACAAATGTAGAGTGAATAATGACTGTGATTTTGCAATTGCTACGGACATAATGCAAAAGTTGAATGAGCTGAACACTAAACGTCAAAGAATAGGTGTATTTGCTCATGAATTGTACATGGATGTAAAATCCTTTCAAATGGGGCTTACATTTATTTTGCCAAGCAGCGGAATGACCAGAACTTTGCTCAGTTTCCTCTTTGAAGACGCAGACTGTTTCACAAGCTTTATCTGACAAGTACAGTCAGAAGAATGTATCTGGAGGTTTGCTGATTTCAAGGCAATGGAACAACAGTTCGACCTACTCAGCTCACCCTTTGCTTGTAACATTGAAACAGCCACTGAAAAACTGCAGATGAAACTTATTGATTTGCAGGCCGACAACTCCTTAAGAACTTTTGAAACCAAACCTCTGATTCATTTTTATGCTTCTCTATACCCAGGAAAGTTTCAAAATCTGAAAGAATTTGCCAGAAAGATATTTGTTTGCATCAACCTACATTTGTGAGCAGACTTTCTCAACTATAAAAGTCAACAAGTCAAAGAACAGATCGCTTCTCACAGATTCAAATCCTCGCTCAGTTTTAAAGATCAGCATGAGCAACTTGTCACCAAATTTTGACAAACTGGTCAATGAATGTGATCAGCTGCATCATTTGCACTGACTCTGTTTATGTTACTCTCTTTATCAAATAAATGTGCTACTTTTGAAGTTTAAGTGTTCAAAATATTAACAACATATTAACAACTGAAAATTAATTATGATATTTAAAAAAAACATTTTGTTTTTGCTATTTAAAATTTTAATTATTTTACTTAATGAACTATGCGGCCCGCTTAAGTTGTAAATTTGTGTATGCGGCCCTTGCACTTGAAAGTTTGTCCACCTCTAGCAGCTAGACTCTGAGGCTAATAATTTCGCGCCGTAAATATGTATGAAGGTGAGTTCTGCGAACAATGAGGTGTCAAACAAGTTATTTGACATGGCCATATGAACTAGTGACTGGCGCATCGTGTTTGCCAAGCAAGTAACATAACTTTGCAATAACATGACTCACAGGTTAGTGATGAAATCCTGCATTTCGATCAAAGGAACATAAAGTGGGGGTCGCAGATCCACCATTGACAGACTGATGGGGAGGTGGCAATGTCTGAAAATTATGTGAATCAACATGGAATTGAGCAAGGCGTGGCCATAATTAGAATTGCAAGCTAAATTTATTATCTTGAAAAGTAAATGTCAGCAATCGTTAAACCGTCTTGTGAGAATTATAAGGGAAGATAAGCTACTCCGACGTCATTCGAAATTGGCGGAAAACTTTGTTATTCTGGGAATTGCAAGGAGCTTCAGTACATGTCTGTGACTATTTGCTCGATTGTTGTAATATATTACGGCAAAGTAATTGTACTTTAATTATTGCAGTACGGATACTTTAGTACGAAGAATTAGCATTTGTAGGTTTGATTCATTCAGAGCGTCTGATCTACATGCATATTTTCAGATATGAGCAATGTTTATGTAAAGAATTAATATTGTAATTCACTATTTGGTCAATTCGCGGTAACATCATGCATTTATTCATTTGATATTATAGATTTGCAAATATTTAATTGAGTTATAACTTTCTTTAATGGTTGCAGTATGCAACATTAGTTAATAGGGATTTGACTATTTGTGCTTACTTTGTAGGAGTATCATGTGTAAGGATATATCACTGCATGGATATGGGACATCTGTGTACAATTTGTAGAAGTGTAATGTACAGAAATGCATCTGATTATGTGATTTTGTTCTGTATAATAAGATTTTGAATTTCTATATATACCATGTACACTATATCCGAGAGAATGGATATTTTGATGTGCACGAATGTGTGACCAAATATGGTAATTTCATATCTGATAATATTGTTGTTTTAGTGTGAGTTTGGATAGCTAGGGTTAATATGCTATGCTAATGTCCTTGTGTGTTCCTACAGGAATCTTTTAGGACCAGAGGAGTTGTAGGAGACAGAGGGAAATACCCTAGTGCAGTTGCTCCAGAGTCTCTGGGAGACAAAGAAAAAAGGAAGAATGGATGCATAAGTTAGACGGATAGGAGGGAATTGGATTACCAGTCCAGAGAAACATAATACAGCTGAGTAGGAACAAGCGTACAGGATAGGAGGAAAATCTATCACACTGTCAGATGATGAAATAGGCCATCACATGGTCAAGTGAAAGATAAGTTATAGGCTTTTAAATTTGAATTATATTTGAGAAATGACTGTTACTGAATGATATTAAACTGTTGTTTATTTGAATTTCACATTTTGTGTATTAATTAACTTAACTGTTGGCTTTGTTGACTGGGCTTTTGGAGCTTTGCATCTCTCTATCACTACTTCAATTTCTGACACAAACGAGCCAGGGTGGGTCTTCTGTAATGATTTAAAATAATATTGGGAGCACCCCACCCAACCTAAATAACTGGAAACCTCTACAGTTTGCCAATAGTATTCATTAACCTTTAATCACATGACAGTCCTGTTGACTTTATCTGCAACTGTCCCAGTTATGATTCTACAGCACTGTATTTCCATGAGAATTTTAATGATTTCCAAAAAATATCCACCTATAGTATCTGCTATTTTATTGGTTGTATATATTGTCTAACATTTTGTAGCTTTTCTCTTTAGGTGAGGCCACTAGAACATTTCTTTTCCTAACTGATTGTAGGAAGCGCCGGATTAAGCACCGTGGAGGCCCATAGGCAGTCAAACTTTTGGGGCCCCAGACCCACGGTCACCGTCTCATGGGGGCCCATAAAAGTCGCGGGGCCCATAGGCAGTTGCCTACTCTGCCTAATGGGTAATCCTGGACTGATTGTAGGTAATAGTAACTGTATTCACTCTGTCAGGCTCATTCTAGGTACTTAATCTTTTTATGAACAATTTTTGTGTGTCCTTTTTATCTAAAATCTTTTTATGTGTGTTTTGATTAAAATGTTTGTTACAGTTAAGATTTTATGTTAGCTCTTTCATTGCCACTCAGTTTAATACTTGTACATATTTTCTCTCTTTGTTTCAATTTTCTTTGTCCCAGTCTTTCATATTTGAATATCTACTTGTTTTTGCATAAATTTAGTATAGATGCATCAAACTTGTGTCCAGTATCAGCTACATTACAAATGTGGTTCATGTTAAAGTTCATGTCTTTTTTTAATTGCTTCACCTTGTGCGTGAATGCTTTTGTACAAACTTTATATTAGCTCTGTCAAATTTGCATCCTGGATCTACTAGATTGCTAAGGTAGTTATTGTTAAAGTTCTAGTCTTTTTTAATTGCTTCACCTACTGTGGGATATTCTAAAATCTGCATTGTATAATTGTAACAAAGAAAACCAATTCACTAGGATCTTTTAGAGACACATGTGCAATAATGATCTACACTGCATACTTAACACTGAAATCATGTTACATGTATACCATGAAAATAACTTTCTATTCTTTATTTCTGATGTTAATATCACAATGTTTAATTATGCGATGGCAGACGCACTGTCATCATATTCTGCTTAAGCATTTGTTATTGGAGTGTACGATACTGAGATTGTTGGGTTTTGTTCCTGTGATTGTACTTATTACTTCTGGTTTGTTTCAGCTTCTTTTACAATTAAATTTTGAAGACAATTACTTGCTTTGTTCAAATGAACAAGACAGTCAAAACAACTTCACCACCATCGATCACATCACCTACCGACAAATTAGTTGAACTCTTTGTCCTTGTTTCATTCCTTTCACATAGTGTCATTTAATCATCCTTAAATTTTATATACCATTGTTCTTTCTTTAATCCCTCAATTTTGAGGGTTTTTCTTTGCATTTCTACAAACGTTTTCCAAGTTATCTACCATGTTCAATTATAAGTGGATCTTGGGAAAGAAAATACTGAACATTACAGAAGAATGAGCCACTACTGTGAAAATAAGCAAATGGAGATAGGAAGAAAGTACATCAAAGAAAATAATGGATTGAAGAAACAGAAGAGTCCTAAAACAAATATTTTCAATAATGATGCCACAGTGATGAAAACTTGAGATTAATAGCATGACAAGAAATAGAATGTTACTAGCATTATGAAAACTAACCACCCCTTCTGCCAAAACATAATGGTCTCTCTAGACAGGTGGTCTCTCAGAACAGGTCATAACACTATACAATGAATAAATCTGTGCATGGAGATTCTGGTCTCTCAAGAAAGGTGGTATCTCATAGCAGTGGTATCTCAAGCCAGGTTTTACAGTAATATCATCATGGAATAATCTTGAACAGTATCATCTTACATATGTCCCCATTAAACTTGACTGCATCATATAAAAATATACTCTTGTAACAATAAATATCAGCATGATGAACTGCTAATAATATGCACTTTTTTCTAACTTTTTCTTGCAAGAACATTTTGGAAAGTGTTAGAAATAAAAGAGTGTAATTAGTTGAACATCTAACACAGCTGAAGAAAGTTTTGTTTTCTGGGAAAACATGGAGGAAATCAATTCAAATGATTGGAAAAAATTATCATTCGATTAAAATGTGAAACAACTACATGAGAGAATTGGTTAAAATTGCAAACCTGACAGTAGAACTATCATCATCCTGGTTGTCTACACATGTTTTACACATTTTGTTTTCTTTCTTGTATTTGTTGTATTGTCACAGCTTTTTAAATAATGCCATTTATAACCTACACTTAAAATGAACAGCAGATTTCTCTACAATGCTACTGTATCCAATGATTCTACTCATTTTAACTACCATGTCACTTGGTAAGTGCCAGGCAACTTAACAACCAACAGTGTAGTCCAACTGTACTTTTGTATCAATGTATTGCAGAAATTTACCATCATATTTTTGTCCCTGTTGCAATATTACTATCCAAAAACTATAAGTTCCATTATTTATTCAACATTGTCAAAAACAGAATGCATAGTAAATGTTCTGCTTTGGATTTAAGCACTACAATATCAATGACATTGCTTTAATTTAACACCTGCAATATTAACATATGTCAAACCAGAAAGCAGAAAGTCCAGTTAATAGATTTATCTTTATCTGCATTAACATTCATTTTGTCAGCTGAAAATGTTCATCCAGAACATCCATTTATGAATGATAAAGATTTATTATTTCATCTTTATCTGCTAAATTGGTTGTTCTTATCCAAATAAATTTATTTTCGACTTTTTTCAAATATTCACTTACAATTCTGTTGACTTTCATCTCAAACGTTTTCATGCTGCTCTGTACCCTACACTGGCTATCCATTCGATCCAGAATCAAACACAAAATTTGTTCTCTGTGCTATGTTTCACTGACAAAGTACAGTCCAGCATACCTATCCAGCCTCACCCATGTGTACACACCAGCAAGATACTTACGCTCCTCTTCTGATAATCGTATACTCAATTCCCACTATGAAAACACAGTCATATGGAAAACGTTCTTTGGCATACCAGGGCCCAGTAATGTGGAACGAAGTGCACATTTAAATTAGACACAAAGACACAAAACTAGTAGTTATTATTATTATATTATAGTATTATAGTTTTACATTATATTACATGTAATTATTGTACTTCATCAGGCACATCCAATTTTGATTGTACCATTTATATCAATAGTTCTAATTCAATGTTAGGTCCCATAATACAAGGTCTCTGACTACTGAATCAACAAATAAAAGAGGTGTACTGCTGTTTACTTAAAACAGATTATTGCAAACTTTCTCAGTAAATGACTTATGTTAATAACCGCTCCGGTGGCCTAGTGGTAGAGCGTCCGCCCCGGAAGCGGGAGGTCGTCGGTTCGATCCCCGGCCGAGTCATACCAAAGACTTACAAAAATGGTACTAACAGCTGCCTCGCTTGACGCTCAGCATAAAGAGGTTAGTGTTAGGACTGGTCGGCCTGGTGTCAGGATAATGTGACTGGGTGAGACATCATGCTACATGTCTGCGGCATGATGTCTCAGTGCTAGACATCACTATACACTGCCTCACTGCAGACATCGTAGCAATATGACTGAAAAATTGTTAAAGCTACGTTAAAAATTCTAATCAAACAAACAAACTTATGTTAATATTGTGTTAATTCTATGACATTCAAGGTGTGATGGATATGTTGAAACTGTACATAATAAAACATCTGTGCACAAAAAATACATAGTTGAGTATTGTGTGATTCAGTGCTATATCTTCTTTAATATAAATTTTAAATATTTCACTTCCCTCTTAAATGTACCAATATCCATGCAATCTGCATAACTATTTATCTTGTTCTACATTCTTTTACACTGTTTATATCTTTCCCTTTTTAGATATAATTGGAATTATGTTCTAATTTCTTTTGTGATGTGATACAATTTATCTCCATGAAAAGATATTGCCTAGATTTTAGTTGCCTTATCACTCTTGTCTAGACCTGCCAACCCAAGCTATACCTTTACAGTTAAGGCAGTCGTAAGGTGTAGCAAAATATCATGTACTGCTATTGTCGACTTTGAAATCATTATTAAAAAATTTAGAAATGTTATCTGAGACTGCTGTAGTGTTATGTATAGCTAAATTCATTGTTATGTATAGCTAAATTCATTGTTATGTATAGCTAAAATCATTGTTATGTATAGCTAAAATCATTGTTATGTATAGCTAAAAATTCTTCCAACAGTTTTAGAAATTGCAGTTCAAATGCTTTTTGATAGATCTCTCTTTATGTAATCTTTGTTTGTTTTTTCTTTTTATTATGAGTCAATGGCAGTTTTCCCTCCGGCTATGAGACATGTTCAAATCAACATGACATAACTTCCAAAATAAATGTAATAGTTGCCTAAGTTTCCAGACTTTTTTTCTCTCCAAGAATCAGGATTTTTCTTAAAATACTTACAGATTATTGTATCTTTCATGTTCAAAATGTCTTATCATATGATGCCTTTTTTTAGAATAGGCTACATAAAATATCTGACGTATTCCTATAAGGTTAGACTGGTTCCCTCACCAGTTCCACTAATCTGATATGAAACATAGCCAAGCCAGTATCTGGGTTTGACTGCAGCAATCATATTTCTGTAATTTTTACTATTACTTAAGAAGTCTGAAAATTAAGTCTTTTAAAAAGTAATGCTCAAGGTGAAATGAAGGGGATGACTCGTCTATTTTTATGTTTTCCAATTTGTTGTACATGTTTGATATTTTTAGATTTAGGTTCTTTCTTTGAAATATTTTTCATCATATACACGCTCATTTGTCTTCCATTATTTCGTAACGAAATTTACATTTATGCATTTTTTCATTTAAAAGTAACTTTTGCATGAAAATTTTACTATCTACAGTAAAACTATGATTATCTGAACACTGAGTCTTCCAAAATTTTGATTTATTATAATATGAACATATTATTAACTAAACTATTTTGCTGATGACATATCAATTTAAAACTATAAACAGAAATCAGAAACAAACATCTTAATACAATCTCATATATAGTTACATTGGTATTATGATTAATTATCTTTAGTTTTCAAAAACAATTAATGTAATTTGGAGCAAGAGAGGGGCATATACAAACATAATTTTTTTCTTATATCCAATTGTTTCTCAGTGAGTGCTGCTTTGAAAACAAGTTATTTGTTTTATGATATACTCATTTTGTTTTTTCTCTGTTAACTTTACATTGTCAAAATCACACAGTATGGAGAAATATTGCATGATATGGGTCTAAAAATAGCATCATATGTTAAGAACTCCATTTTATTGTAAAATAACAATGTACACTCGTGTAAGCAGATGTCTGTGAAGGATCCTTAAGCCATTTCCAAAATAGAGAAGATGAAGATATGGCTTAGTTTATCGAATCTTAACAAAGAAATTTTCATCCATGCAAATGACCTAATGTGATATCCACGATGTCGAGTGAAATATATATGACAACATATATCTTTGTGCTGATAATTAAAAAACTTATTTAGCAGAAATGTTCCTGATGATTCACAAATCTAATAGTTAATACTATAAACCGTGTTATCCAGAATGAATTAAAATAATAGCATAAACGGGAATATGAAGACCAAGGGCTATATCAGAGATGCCATATTTAAAAGGCCAGTCCATGCAGTAAATGCAAGAATTATGCAACTGAACAAGGCAAGATTTGCTAAAAAGAAACCAGAGCGTCAAAGCCAATAAGCCAAGATGCTTATTTCTGCAAGTAAAATCATGCTCTCACACCTCAGCTGCTTTGCAATTTTCTCTATTTACTCAACTGAGAAAATGTTTGGATTCATAGTACATGTCGTACAGGTCCCTGTATATCTATGGTCCCTCCAGCAAAGAGCATACAAGTGACTGGGCATAAAAATATGTCATCTAAAGCTGGTAATAACAATGGCAATAACTGTATTTACCTTTCTATACAATGAATTTCTTCAAAATGTACTCCTCAGTTATTTTTCTTGTATTTGTTTATGCATGTGTATTTACTTTGGCATCTGGCAGATGTTCAGTTGTGTGCTTTTTATATTATTCAGCCTTAGGTGGAAAAGCAGAATGAGTATACACTGTATAATAAAAATATTACTACATTTGTACAGGAAAATATAATTAGCTTTTTCTAAGCAATAATGTATTCCTAACATTGTGCTGTGTGGCTCAGAAAAACTCATTCATATTTTTCTATACATATGCAGCAATATTTAACAAAAGAAATCTCAAGCTAATCATTATCAAGCATTAGTGTGTGTGTGTGTGTGTGTGTGTGTGTGTGTGTGTGTGTGTGTGTGATTTGGACTTTAACATAACTTTAACAATTTCCCACATAGCATGGCGGCAGTGCTGTGTGGCTCAGAAAAACTCATTCATATTTTTCTATACATATGCAGCAATATTTAACAAAAGAAATCCCAAGCTAATCATTGTCAAGCATTAGTGTGTGTGTGTGTGTGTGTGTGTGTGTGTGTGTGTGTGTGATTTGGACTTTAACATAACTTTAACAATTTCCCACACAGCATGGAGGCATATTCTCTAACCACCTAAGTTGCTGGAGCATCAATCAAGCATAATTAAAGAGTCACTGTATGAGTAATGGATTCAGAAGTCCAAGCATATGTAATTAACTCCTGATTAGCAATCAATGGTGAATTTACAGATGATAAAAGTTAACTACCTATTAGCACCAATGTGAGATCAAACCCATTATCATTTTGATTTCACCTTCATCAAAGTCCTTTGACACTAATATTCACAAGATCACATATCAAAAAAAAAAATGTCTATCACACCTACTTTGTCATTCAATCAGGGATAGTCCAAGGATATTTCTGATGACTGTCAAACATGGTTGTAAACCCTTATCAAGAATTTTAGTATTTATTTAAAGTATCTGAACAATACTTTTTATTGTTTCTAATTTTTCCTCACTTAAACTTGTCAGATCTGTGCAAAATGTTAATATTTAGTGACTGACACATATACAGTCCTACATACAATTATTGGACCCATTTAATATAGATATTTCTATTCACAATTCAACTTTTCCACCCAAATTTGATCATTCAGATGACTGAATATCCAGAAAAAAATCTCTTTACCATACTGGCTATTTAACAGATATAAATTCTACATTAAAGCTTACAATTTTAATCATCAAGTAATAATTTATCAAGCTTTCTACAGCTTATGAGAAGAAAAAATAAATGTTTTTAATCTGTCTTGATAAAGACTGTATCACTGGCTTCTGATGCAAATAAATGTGCATTCACTTTAATGGAAATCTTAATGGCTGATGAAAGGGACAACAAAAGTGCAAATACTTAACTAATATTTAGGCAGGATTCAAAAAAGGCCACCTGGGTCTAATATTATATTCATATCTACCATCTCTCATATTCTGCCATATACCAGTGATATCTAATGTCCTCATGAAGCACATATGAAAAATTTAAGCAGACAAATATAATTAGTACACTGGAAATGGCTGGTAAAGTTAGTTTGGTACTAACCTAAGTCTGCCTTAAAACAAATTAATGAAAGAGTCAATTTGTATACCAGTCAGAAGGTTCTTCACTTCTTATCGGCCAGACTTTGTGAATATTTAATAAAACAATAATGTGTACATACCACTGTGAAAAAATCATTATCAAACTCATAATTAGAACAGTATCATTAAATATGCAAATTGTCAGTATAAAAACATTAATATCTAAAGATTTTTCTGACTGCCTAGATGACTAATGTTGTGAACAGAATGATTTTTCCAACTGCCTAGATGACTAATGTTGTGAACAGTATGATTTTTCCAACTGCCTATATTTATAATTATGTGAACAGTATTTTTCCAATTGCCTAGGTGACTAATGTTGTGAACAGTATGAATTTTCCAACTGCCTAGATGACTAATGTTGTGAACAGTATGATTTTTCCAATTGCCTAGGTGACTAATGTTGTGAACAGTATGATTTTTCTGACTGCCTAGGTGACTAATGTTGTGAACAGTATGAGTTTTCCAACTGCCTAGATGACTAATGTTGTGAACAGTATGATTTTTTTGACTGCCTTGGTGACTAATGTTGTGAACAGTATTTTTCAGACTGCCTAGATGGCTAATGTTGTGAACAGTACAAGTTTTCCAACTGCCTAGATGACTAATGTTGTGAACAGTATGATTTTTTTGACTGCCTTGATGACTAATGTTGTGAACAGTATTTTTCAGACTGCCTAGATGACTAATGTTGTGAACAGTATTTTTCCACCTGCCTATATGACTAATGTTGTGAACAGTATGATTTTTTCAACTGCCTATATGACTAATGTTGTAAACAGTATGATTTTTCTGACTGCCTTGATGACTAATGTTATGAACAGTATGATTTGCATGACTGCCTATATGACTAATTTTGTGAACAGTATGATTTTTCCAACTGCCTATATGACTAATTTTGTGAACAGCATGATTTTTCCAACTGCCTATATGACTAATGTTGTGAACAGTATGATTTTTTTGACTGCCTTGATGACTAATGTTATGAAAAGTATGATTTTTCAGACTGCCTAGATGAAAAATGTTGTGAACAGTGTGATTGTTCCAACTGCCTAGATGACTAATGTTGTGAACAGTATGATTTTTCTGACTGCCTTGATGACTAATGTTGTGAACAGTATGATTTTTCCAACTGCCTTGATGACTAATGTTGTGAACACCATAAAGATTTTTTTGACTGGCAATATAGTTACTGTTGTGAACACTAAGTCTGTTCTCATTGCCAAGGTGTCTAATGCTATGAACATTATATTGTACAGTACACACAATAAGGAAAGCTAAACATTGCTTATTTGATGTACATTTATAAATGACCACATGTGCATCTCTGGGTCATTCTGCTTCTGTATTCATTCACTGTAAATATCAGTACATTTTCCCACATGGCGGCCAGTCAAGGTCTTTGAATTTGTGCCCAACTATTGCATTATGTTATTTTGATGTACTCTTATAATGGCAACATGTACATCAAGGTCTCTTTGAACCACTGAATTCTGTCATTGAAAATATCAACACTGCATATTTTCCCACAAAGCAGGTGGCTGAAACAAGACGGGCAAGTCTTTGAAGTTTGCTGCACATCTATTATATGCATAAGGAGAACTCCCGCCTCAGTGATTTTCTGCATCCATGATAAACAAATTAGCATCCAAATATGTGTGATTAAGCATTTCAAAGACCTCTGGTACTCTAATCAGGATAATGCTGATAAAGACAAATGGCTAGAACAATAGTTTTGATGATAAATTTTAAGTATCTTTTACCAACCAATCATGAAACAGGGTCTTTATCTTTTTGATGATGATCAAAAACAGACTAATCCCATTCTTAGCCTAAAGGAATGCATGAGTAAACAAAAATCACCGACTTAAAGGATACTATAAACACAGTAACAAGACCTATACATCTACCAAGTCAAGGTTTTTATTTCATTTTTATGTTAATTCACCAGTATACAGACAAGTTAGAGACAGGAAAGTACTTTTTTTTAAAATCACAGATATCAATTGAAGCTTTGAAAATGTACACAAATCTTTATTTGATCACCTGATCATTATGATATATAATTTTACATAATGCACTTAAATTACATTATTTAATTTATAACAATGATCAATGTGATAGATATAATGTACTTAGGTAATGTTACAGTATTTTATTTATCACTAATCCTGGGGAAAGTCTTTTTTATATGTTTGAAAATTTTAGGGTAGGGTTTAATGGAGCTGGGTAACCTTATGAGGAGAAGAAAATATTTGTAAAAAAAAAATTCAAATGTATTAGTGAAGTTGAATTGTTATATATGGAATTATATATGTAATTAGAAACAAAGAAGTTCATTACCAGCCATGCCTTTTACCAGTACAATTCAGGATTGAAGACAATTAGCTAATTAATTTTAATTTTGACTTCAATTTCAGCCAATCAGGTAATCACTGGATTCTAAATTTAAATTGTTAAACTAAAATTCACCTGTTGAAATTCAGGCTTGATTTAGATTTCTTCTAGACTCTTATAAGTTCTCCTCATCCTGTGAAAACATTGTGAATAAAGTTGCCATTTTTTGTTTCCATCAATGTAAAAATTACTACAATGATGGTCAGTTATGTCTAGTTGAGAATAAAGTAAATATACTTCATGCAAAATGCTCATACACTTTACATAAGCAAATTTTCAAAGGTACTTGAATCAAATAGTAAAAGGAATGTAATCTTGTCAAATACATGATGAGTAATGGTTGACTGCAAAACTGGAAAAAATGTATATGCACAACAAGTAAAAATTCCAAGTGTGACAAACATTTACGTATGCAGGTGACTTATGAGTCAAGAATAAAATAAAAAGACAAAAAAATCATAATTTTCATTATTCACCTAAATGCATCCAAAATCATGTCTATGACATCACATCGTGTTTTAGTAGGCAAATAAAACTTCTGCAACAAAGAATCAAAATGGTAGCTTAGAAACATTTGCCTGTAAACTAATAAAAGCATGATCTGTTTACATCCAACTCATTTGATTCAAAAACTTTTAAATTTCCAGACTGTGTGTACCACTCTCTCTTTGTCCACTTAGATGTCTACTCTAATGTCTTCTTTATTTCATTTGTCAGCACTGTTGTCCCTATTGTTTTGAGTAGGACTTTTTAGTTGGTTTATCTGTCCAGAGGCACTTTTGCTGGGTCCCTTCACAGATATTGGTCTATCACCAGTATTGAGTTGATCTTCAGAAGCATTGGGCGTAGGTTTGTCCCAGTCTGGCATCTTCTTCCCCCAGAAATCACTGACACGTGATGAAATGTCACAATTTTCCTCACGCCACTCTCTCTGCCACTGCCGTAACTCTTGCACCTCTTGGTCCCTTCGAACCTGCCAAGTTGAGTTTAAGTGTTTAGAAATCTTATCTATTGTAAAAAAGCACTTTAAATAACCAATGGAGGAAAGTTTATATCAGAATAAACCTTTTACTCAAACTATTTAACATCTTCTGTGATTTTAATATAAAGCAGACATGAGTGTAATCAATGTTGGAAGAATGGGAAAAGGATTTATGAATATGCATGAAAGATGTCAAAAACCAAACTTTTGTTATTTATGGTGATGACAGGAACATTAAAATGAAAACTTGGTAGTTTTTCCATTATTATTACTCTAATTGATGTTTTCTGTAGAACTGGTTTATAATGATGAATTTATGTGACATATGAATAAAAATCATTTCGGACCCTTAATTTATGTCTTTATGAAGAAATGAAACCTAAAATCTAAAATGGGTTATTGGAATCTCAAAAAGGCCTGCCCTTACCCATTTCCATTTCTGATATTTTATTATTAAATATGTCAGTGTGTGGTAACTTTTAATAAAAAAGGACAAGATAAAAATCAGATGAAATGTATCAATAGACAACTCCACACAAAAATAAAAGCATACTATAAAAGAGGGCTTTAAGAGAGGGGACACTTACAGATCTACAAATCAGTGATTACCGAGTAGTGTATGACAGGAATAGTCATTTAAAAATGAAATAATTTATTTGTGTTCTGTGTAGGGTCAGAATGTGCAAGCAAGAATACACAAAGGTTCCTTTTTTACATTTCTGGACTCAACCTCCACAACAAAAAATCCCCACAGAAAAATATAGATCAACCAATTACATTGTCTAAATGAGAAGATTTTTCACAAGCTTTGAATATTTCACATACCGGTATTACATTTTGTTCCAAGTATATTACCAGACATCTAATCTTTATAATTCAATAATAACTTATAAAAATGGTTATAAACAAATTCAGGCAACAACGGAAACCAGACCTTGTGTTAACTTATACATGTACTGTCATATATAGTAAAAAAAAATTAAAAAAATAAGTAAAATGAAAAAAGTTATGAATAAGAGCAATAGTTGTCCTTTACTGTATACAAAAAGAAATTAAAATGGGAAGCACAATTATTTTTAAAAAAAATACTTTTACTTTAACTAAGAAGAGATAAAAGAAATACATTTTAAAAGACCTTGACAAAAAATGAACAGGGAAAACGTTAACGTTATGGGAGAAAGAGTAACATTTAAATGATTTACCTGGAATTTTAACCATCTTTGACGTAAGTTTATTCTTTTATAATTAAGGTGGAAGAGTCTTATTTTCTCTTTGTTTTCTACATTAAAGGGTACAAAACATGTTCAAAAAAAGTTGTGTTGATATACTTAACTGCGAATTTCTGTAGCATACTTATTCCAAAGACAAAAATTATCACTTTTATTCTTTTTAGACTTGTCAACAGAATATATAAACTGTACAAAGACCATATGTGATATCTTTAATCATTTGGTAATTTCCTAAAAATCTGTGGGTATATTATTACCAATCAAAAATCCTGTAAATTAAGATCCGAAGAAAGTTTATCACTTGTTTATCACATCACTCATGAACATATTCAAAGCAATGTTGGCTCCAACTTTAGTGAAACTAGCATGCTTACATGCAAATTATTAAAAAAATTCTTGAGATAATTTCATAAGAACATCGAAAAAATGTTTTCACAAACTAGAGGGTAAAAACAAATTTCAACAGAAACTTCTAAATCTGATCTTGAATAAACTCCTGTCTTGTGTTAAAGGCAATACATTACACTACAGACAATGTGAATAAGAGTATACCTATTCTCAAGGGTACTTTGAACCACACAAAAGATAATAACTGTCAAAACATGCTTTAACTGTACTTATCTAAATATTCAATTCGTAATTTATATAAAAAAGTTAATATTATAGATATTACTGACACAGAACTGTACAAAAAATTATTTTCATCCCACTCAGTAATGAGCAGAAAATATAAATACTAAAAAATACACTTTGACTAAGAAATTATTTCCATTTAGTCATTCTAGTTACTAGCCAGAACCAAAATGTAAGTCTATGAGTACATGTATTAACTTGAAGAGGGGCAGTAACTCTTTTAACATCGAACCAATCATTTCTTGAGTGATACTGATTCAATCTTTGCAAAAAATTTGATCTATACTCCTCAGGCTTTTCTCCAGTTGGGTGATATGGAAATGGGGGCAATAACTCTGTAAAACATAAAAAAAGACAAGAAAATCTTGACCTTGATACTGGTGATAACCTTTGCACTTATTTGACTTTTTTAAATCAACTATTTTTGAAACAGAAAACAGGATGACTGATTGGCTGTAAGTATGGACAAAGATAATGCTATTTGTCTCTACTTAGCATAGAACATGAGTGTTCTAATAATGAGAATATATTACACTGCTGGAAATATGTCTATTAGTGTCATACCAAGTATCCTCTCCAATGGGATTGAATAATACAAGCTGCTTCCTCCTCAGTCCAGATCAAAGACAGAGGCAGGGGTGGGCGAGGGCTGAAATAGTGAGAAGTCTATAAATATCTTTCACACAATCTTTACAACTATGTGAAACAATACAATTAATAAACTGATAAAAAAAAACTTAATTACATGCCTCAATCTAAAAACTTTTACAAAATGGAGAACTGTTCTGGACAAAAAAACAATGATTACCTGGATGTCAATTACTGGTCCTGTTCAACCATTTAAATCAAAAGATGAACATAGAATTTGTTGCCATTGAGAAATAAAATGATTTTAAATACATCATCATCATCATCACCGCTGAATATCTATGCTGAGCTGTAATCTGACCCAAAAATTCCAAAACTTTAGTGCAAACCAAAACTCCAATTTTGTCATTTCATTTACACATTTTTTGAACTGCCATAAAATACCTGTATAAATGTAGCACCATTCTTAAACCAGACAATTCTGAAATCTCTTATAAATAAGATCTTTTACTTTTGAGTACTAAACCTTTACTACTGTGTATATGACGAGGCCTTTGCTCAACATTTCTAAAACAATAAACATTGTAGCTAATATTTGATTATACTCATACGTGTTGTTGTTTTACTTTATTCATTAGGTAAAGAATAACAATTCAAAAAATCATAAATAAACTTACTAATCAAATTATTTGATATCTGGCTTTCACTGATGGCTCACAAAACTGAGAATCTATTACATACAAAAGTTTTTCTAGTATATACCCTGTTTTCAGTGTTAAATTTAATTTAAATGTATAAACGCATAACTACAATTATATTTCTCACCCAAGCGACAGAGAAATCTAGCTGTTTTGCTAACCTTACTTTTCTTATCTCAGTCTAGTCATCTCAGACCAATCATCTCACTCATGGTATCCATGCGCTGAGAACTACTTTTAACAAAAGAAACCCTTCTTCTCTTCTGCTGTGCCATAGTTGTTCTCAAGTACAACAACAACAACAGCAACAACAACAACAAATAATATATAACCAAAACATAGTTACTTAAGGTCAATATGTCTTAAAAACACCAAAACAAAAACATTTTGATAGTGACAAATACACACACGCATACTATTTCGAGGTTTTGATATTATGTTAGTTCATTCTAACTAGCATGGTCAAGTTTATCCTATATGCAGGACTAGCGCAGTACATTTTCAGATCATTAAATGTAGCTAAAGCAACTGAACTAGTTGTAAACACTTCACGTGAAACATTGTACTGTTAGCTACATTTAATGAAGCTGACCTGAAAATTTACTGTGCTATGGATAGGATAAAGTTCTCAATGGTGTTTGAAATGAACTATGTCAGAAAACACTGATCCATGCACATAACACTATATACCTATACACTTCATAGCATCCCAACTCTCTAAACAACAACGGAAGCAGCAGAGAGGGTGAACCCTACAACAAGCGACAAGCGTCGAAATCGTAAAAAAAGCGTCGAATCGTATAAAAAGCGTCGACAACCAACGCTTCCTCAATGACTTCGTCAATGACGCCAGCGTCGTTGTCATTCACCCTCTCTGCTGCTATGGGTTAACCAAATATTTGATCCAGTCTTTAGGACGAAAATCAGTTATGATTTCACAAACAAACTAATCGCTAGCACCTCATCTTGTAGATCAATTAAATTATTTGACTGGTCGGTGAGTTGGAAATTAATTCTCGTTAACGAAATATTATGGCATCGCATGTAGACAGGATTAATTGGGTTTTCAATAATTAGGAATCCTGGAGGATCTGTTGGTGCAAACGAATAAAGAATATATCCCTGCTGAGCTTGATTTGATTGCTCTAGATTAATTTGATAACTTCCTTCGATAACATCACATACTAAATTGAGCGCAATCACCGTTGAAATATTCACATTATGCGGGGCAATATGCCTACCGCCACTATCTGGATCATTATTATACTTGAGGAGGACAGTTGAATCTGATTTTTGTAGCGCCTTGATATCGGTTTTAACAATTTTTGCTAGTTCATCAGCGTTGTATTTGGGAAACTTGAAATTACGCAGATTGTCTTCTGTGATATTGTAATCGGTTAGGAATTGTTGTTTATTGTCGCTGTTGTCATTAATTATTGTTTGAATAATTAGTTCATAGATATATTCCATGTCAGATATAAGTTGATTTATTATTTCAACGTGTTTTTGCGATCTTGTTTTCCGTAGTTGTTCTAGTTGTGTGTCATATAATTGTTTAATTTCATTAAAATAACAACGGACGTCATTTAGCGTAAATGAAATAGTAACAGATGACTCGGCTGTTCTTTTAATGATAAAATCCCATTGCAATGTGTCTTTGTTGGTAAATATAAATCTATCGCTGAGTCTTCCTTTTCTTATATCAGATAAATTATCTCGATAACTGGGATTGATTTCATGATATGATTTTACGTCCGTGGTTAAGTCGGCGGTGGATTTTTCCGGTGGTTTTTCGGGCCATCCTAACACTGTTCTTAACGAACTGTTATATATATCTACAATGTATCCCTCTGTGCTTATTTCGATCGACGACGAGAGCGTCGGTTCATGAAGTTTAATAGCTATTTTTGATTCTTTTCCAGTGATTGATTTTATTCTATGCTGAATTTCAGCATCGATTTGCTCAATTTGGTACGACCCAGTTGGTAACGAAACAGTTTCCCACGCTGGAGTACCATCGGGTTTATTCTTATACGAGAACACCAGTGCGTTATTGGGTTGCTGACCGCCAAATGCAACCGATCTGATATTAGGCCAGCTATGATATACTCGTAATTTTGCCAGCGCTATCTCACGCACTGGAATCGGAGAAGGGAAGTTCACACTAAATTCAGGATTTGTTGATGTTATTGATATCATGCTTGTTCGTATCGGAGTGGTATTCTCCGCGATTCGTTGAAGCAGTTGCAATTCGTTGAATTGTAGTGACATTATTATTAACGCTGTCTTCAATTTCCAATTTCAACATCGCGGAGTTATACAACTGGGTCATCGTGGAAAATTCAACATCGGATATGAACGAATTATCTATCGACAGCGAGATCAACTCGGATAATTTCGAGTACGCGTCAAATACCACCCGGTATCGAGCTGTATAATCACTGAGTTTTTTCTGAGAACACGATAATTTTTTAGTTATCGCGGTGGCGACTGCAGCAATTGTTGTTGCCGTGGAGATAGCAAATGGAACTGCAATCGGAGCCATCATGGTCACCGTCGACAAAATAACCCCGGCGCTGGCCATCACACCGGATACCGAGTACACGGTGATGTCGATGATTGCTACGCTGCGTCGGTATTTTTTCATTTTTTTACGATAACGCTCAGAAAGTGATTTCAAGTTCGCGGAAAACTCTTTCACGGTGTCGAATCGATATTGCGATGACGGCGTCATCTGCGATTGTGATACCGCTGACTCCGTCAACGGGACTATTATCGGTTCAATTGATTTCGTTGACTCCGTCAATGATGTCATTGTTATTTTAAACCCGCTAGTGTTTTCAATTATTAGCCATCTTCCGGGTAGTAGATCAGGGGGATGTCTACTTCACCTACGAATTCTAAACACCAGGTTATATGTTTTCTAATGGTGTTATCAACCGCGATAATCTCAAATTCTTCTTCTCCCTCCGCGATAATTACTGTCGCGGTGCCACCAAAGTAGGTTTTACCTTTCACGATGATATCAAATTGCTTGTTAGAGATTAACGTCATCCTGTAGATACCATGGGGCCACTTCACGTTAGTGACTTTCAATTTAGCATTAGAGTTTTTTACCCAATCAAAGGTCCCATGATCGACCTTATACACGATATTTTTAACGCCTATGTCTGGATGCGGAATTTTTACCTTTTCAAAATCTTCTCGTAGTTTAGCAATATCGTCGATGATGTCGAGATAGGTTTTTTTGATTCCCGTAGCTTTTATCACCGTTCCATCGCGGCGTTTAAAAAATGAAATCAAAAGTAAGTTAGATTCTATACCTTTTTGGATCATATAATTCCCGTGGAGTTGAGAATATGTCGTCGTGTTATGGTGACTTTCAGAACCCTCAAAGAAATTTTTAACAAACTCGTTGATGAGTTTTTGTTCGTCAATAGCTTTTTTAACTTCAGCGAGGGTTGGGCCTGTCAACGATGTGGTTTCAGATTCACGTGTTCTCCCCAAGAATTTATCCACGATGGTATTAAGTGTTGTTTGTCTCACCATAAACATATTAATATCTTTGAGAGTCATCGTAGATGTAGCTGGGACACCAAAGAAACTATTAGCAATGTAGGCATTGTGAGTATGCTTGCCGATAAACTCGCTAATTTCAGCGAGAGTCATTCCTGCCACAAGCGGGTTTCCAAAGAACTTACCAACAATGTCGTTAGTGGGTTTTTGTACCTTTTCAAGATTTTCTATTAGTTTAGAAATATCTGTGTAAATATCGAGATAATTTGCCTTGATTTCATTTTCATTCATCATCCTTCCCGCGTCCTTGTTAAAAAGAATAGCGATAGATAGTTTTTAATTTCAGCGAGAGTCATGCCAACCACAAGCGGGGTTCCAAAGAATTTATGTATGACATTTTTGCGAAAACTATTATAACCTCGTAAATGATCATCCAGCTCACGGCCGTGGGTGGTAATCGTGTAGTCGTGGGCGGCAATCGTGTTGCCGTGGGTGGCAATCTTGTTGTCGTGGGTGGCAATCGCGTTGGTGATCGTAGACACAAGTGCGCCGGGTTTAAGTCGTCCACCGTTGGAATACAGCGCAATAGAGTTTTCAGCGGCATCGCTCTGCCGTATCAAAATGTCATCCAACGACACATTACTACTTTTCAATTTACCCTGGCGATCTTGAAATACAACTATTTCGTTCGGGTCAACATTAACTAAATTTAACGTCTCAGCGATTTCATCTTCAATTATTTTTTTTACATCCTCGATAGAACCCGCAGATGTTTTCGCGGTGGGATCCGACTTTGACACAGATTTCCCCCAAATATTAATCATTATTGTAAAGACTCTAGTATTTTTAATTTATTGATTCTCTAAAATTACTTTGTAATTTCCCACTCGTGTATAATTTTTTACAACCAGATGAGGTGGTTTCTGTGACGATGAAATCTCCGCGAGGACATTTAATACTTCACGGCCGCATATCGGTGGATCATTTAATTGTTGTGTTGGCAGCGTGGAATAAAAAATCGGAAACCCTTTGAGTTTCATCGAGGAATTTATATACCGCATAAACTCGCTTGGCGGAGCTAACCCATATGAATCAAAATAGACAATCCCACGCGGATCGATTGCGTATGCAACCCAGTGAGTTCCCGATCCGTTACTGTTATCAAGATTGATGATACCGGTTTCGACGCGTTTAGGTTTTCTCGGTAATTGATCTTTCATAAAAACCCCTCTAAAGTTTTTTATCGCCAGTTTTTTTAGCAGCATCAATTAAATCAAAATTGGACATAGGGAGAATTGGGCTTTCAACTAATAAACCGTTCCTGGTATTCTTAGACCTGATCCGTGAACGGATCTCCCACTGTACCATGAATACGGGGTTCCTGGTAGTCTTAGACCCTTTCCGTGAACGGATCGTCCCTTTTTTTTATATCCTTTCCCAGTTGCCTTTTTCAACGCCATCCCTGCTGCGGTCCCAACGGCTCCTAACGCTGCCGCTTTCGCCACTGCCGGGGCAGCCGCTGCAATCAATGCTGGTATTGCAGCTAACAATGGAAATATACCACCTGATTTTATCATGTTCGCGATTGCAGCTTTCGAAAATTCTATTTGAACCCCTCGCTTATTTTTCATTGCATCATTGAAATGTTTTATTTGACGATCCGTCAGTGATATTTTATGTGTACCGCCGGACATCTGCGCTGGTTTTAACGTTATTGTTGTTCCACATTCTTTAGCGGATTTTGATCGCAATTTCTTGACCTGACCATCAGTCAGATTGACACTAACAACACTATATGTCATTTTATTGTAAAACACATTTATGCTTTCAATTGATCTAATTGGAACTCTTCAAGTTTCATTTACATATTTTCCACTGGTGCATCAACTACTCTCATTCGTCCACCAACCCCTTCTAACAACATTGATTTATCACTGAGAATGACAGCAATCGCTCTATAATTAACACCACCAGGAGCTATACGAGCTCTGAAGTGTATATCAACGACGGATTGCCTTGTTAAATCAAGATGTTCCAGCGAAAAGTAATAAATTGGATACAAGTTCTTAAAATCAAGTTGAGATATTTGCAAACCAGTATCAACATTTTGATCATGACCCATATATGACAGCATCCGATGATACACACGTGCTATGTGGTTAGTGTCGTAATCAAGCTGAATATCCTCAGATGGTTCTTGTTGTCCGTTTATTCTCAGTGAAACCTCCTTGACTCCTAACCGATCAAATATCATATGACTGCGTTCTTGGGAGCCTAATCAATCCCGATTCTGCAGCGCTATAAATATATGACGTGGAGCTGAAACGCCTTGTTTTGATGCCAGGTGCCATGTAAATGTATCAGCAACATTATCCTCTTTGGCATCAGTTGTTGTTGTTAGCCAACTTATCAATGATTTGCCACCTGTGTCCATAAATGAAAGTAGCCGCTCTTCCGTGGTAATTGATGGGGTCATTACTGGCATCCACAATACTATTTTACTCAAAACAACTTTACCGTCAGCGGCACCAGTACGCCAGATTGCATCATTGTCATTGCCTTTTCGCACTAACGCGATTGTGTGTTTGGCTCCATAGATGACTTTTCTGACATTTCTGCAGAATCCAAATATGTGATGGAGTGGAATCGCACATGAAAAATATCGTTGTTGTCCTTGTAACATCGCTACTCGTGTTTCAAACCCTAGATTGAAATTGCGATTAATATCTACGACATCAAAGGTACCAGCCGGTCTAGTATATCCTGCTGGTGCTGGATCAACTGCGGTATCTCGTGTTGCTTTTACCCTAGTATGATTAATGTGATCAGCGTGATCATTAATATCCTTTGCAAACATCATAGATGGACCAGCCGACCTTGTATAATCATCGGAGTATCTTGCTAGTCCGATTATTGTTGTTGCAACATCAACCTCGCGGTCTATTGATTCAATTTCTTTTCCATCAATGAGATATCTTGCACTTTCAAATAACGTCATTATACCATTGTTGACGAAACCAACTCGGATATTTGGATCATCTGCAAATGGGGTATCAGCTGCAACATTTGTTACGAGTTTTCCCTCGATTTCAATAAATGCTTCACATGGCAAAAAGTATTTACTGGTATCTTGAACTTGAAGTTCAACTCGCGATCGTAGGTCGGGTTGTATTGCATGATAGGAATAGTATTGATAATCGCGGACGGAATCGTCTTTGCGCACTGGGGCTTCCATATCAAGAGCGGGATCAGCTGTTCGTTTAAACATTATTATTATTATTTAGTGCTTTCAATTGTGAAACTCTTTATAATCATCGTCGTTGAAAAATTTTCGAATTTCTTTTTTGTTTCAAACCACTTCCTGCTATCGCGTTCATGATAGCGCTATTATCTGTTACTGGTGGCGACGGAGTCACCGAAGCAGCCACTATTGACGAAGTCAATTGCGCTAGTTTTTCATCTACTGCGTTATTTATAATTTTACTAACACTTGCAGGCATTTCCGCTGTAGACGGTAACGGTTTCTTTTTTCGTCTCACTAATGATGTTATTTTATTCTTCGCAGCTGAAAACGCTTTTCCGGCGAGATCTCCAACAGCACCAATACCCTTATCACGAATTACATCAATGGCTTTCATTGATAATTGTTTAGCTAACGGCGCCACCTTGGGGGCCATTCTTGTAAATAACCCCGCAATGGTATTGCCGAAACCATCTCCGTAATATGCTCTATAAACAGGCAATCGTGAGTTCACCACGTAGACGCTTACGGGTTTATCATGGTTGTAGTGTATAATCATCTTGTTATAAAACTAGTAGTTTTTTAATTAGTGATCAATCGCTGTAATAACCATGGGCGTCTCTGTGATTTTCAACTAATTCAGCAATGAGTTCTCGATATACATTAATGTCCATCGTCTACAGATATCAGCGGCCTCATTAATTATTTCCGGAGAGTTATTTCCGGCTCGTTTCCCTCCGATGAGAACTTCCAACCGTGATATATCACTAAGGATGTTACCAGGACATGTCACGGTAGAGTCAAAGACTCCAGCGTTGAAATCCTTTCGATTTCCAATCGAATATCCTTTTCCGCTTGTTTTCTCAGTTGTACCAGTTGCGCCCTCACTATCATCAAGTAATTGCTTTTGTCGTGCTTGTTGTTCTTGTATATAACTATCAACTCCTGATTTAAAATATATGTACTCATCTGTATCCTTTTTCAACTTACCAGTAATATTCTTGTTTATTTTATATAACCAATTAACCCATTCATCTCGGTCTATTTTACTGTCTTT
Organism: Unio pictorum; assembly: GCA_030141615.1. Classification (NCBI taxonomy): domain Eukaryota; kingdom Metazoa; phylum Mollusca; class Bivalvia; order Unionida; family Unionidae; genus Unio; species Unio pictorum. The sequence continues at coordinate 20,207,635 of JARLTB010000021.1, forward strand.
ATACTCGTCTTTTAAAAAGTCCTTTCTAGAATGAAAGCTTTGGGCAGCGAAAAAGCCAAAAGCCGCATAACCTTCGATTTTTATTAATTGAATTCGTTTGATTTCTGTTATAGATTCTTCGGTGAATTTGTCTATAAAGGCAACCCTCTCTCTTGGGGTGACGACATCAACAGGTTGTGGTTCAGGCGCAGAATCAGCTGATCGTTCATATTCGCGCTGAGTTTTTATATCACTGGATAACTGTTGTATCCCTGCGCGTGTTTGTTCGGTCTCTGCTGCTATCTTTTCAAGCACACCAAGAACAGGCACTTCTCGTCGCTTGCCTTCCTCAGGAATATCTCCAAATATTGCTCGTTCAGTTGCTGTTTTCACATCTTTGGTCGCCTTAGTTACCGGGGCGAACAGTTGTTCACTTGACACAGAAAAGTCAGTCTGAGCCTGTTGTCGTTGTTAAAGTTTCTTACGAACTCTGTCTCGGACCGGTATAAACTTTTTAATTGCTGCTAGCCGCTCTCGGGCTAATCTAGTTGTAAGCGATTCACCTACCATATAGTGTTTGCGAACTGAGTTTTCAAATGTGAAACTATCACAATTAAAAGCTGAGTTATTAAATAAAATGTACTATCAAGCTAACGTATCCATCTCGGACAAGGTTAAACTGTACGACGCTATCCGCGAGTGTTTCAGAAATAACATCGCTGGGGGTTTCAGAATTGTAATATCTGAAAATGGCAATGAACGATTTGTGTTAACGACGCGGCAACAACAACAACTACGTGAAAATGGAGGCGTCGCAGTGATTACTTGCTACCACAACCAGATCATACAGTACGCACATAACTGCATAAGCAGGCCCAAACTGCTAAGTATCCTTTCAGGAGAAAATCCCATGTGAGTGTTACAAAAAACGCTAAAAAAATTTTTTATTTTTTAGATATTTACTGTTTTTTTATAGTAACGCTCACGTGGTTAGGATACTTGTTTTTCCTCGTTTAATATTTTTTTAAGATCACGAACTTTAGAACTAATTTCAGCTCGTTTTTGATACTCTTGGCCGAGCTTTTGACGTATTGCTTCAACGGTGCTAAATAGCGTTATAAATACATCAATATCGTTACCGTACAAACAAGCATAGATGGACTTTTGAATTCCTTTCACGAGTCTGTACATCTTAGGTAAAACATAACGACCCTTACTAGACTGATACAATATCTTCATATTCCGAGGTAATCTTGTCACAGTCGAGACCTTTAGATAATACTATTCCTCGATCTTTCAAATTTGAAATTTCAGCAATTATAGCATTTACATCTTTGATATCCATTATTTATATTTATATAAATATAGTATACTGTGTATCTCTAATTATTAAAAAAAATGTAAAATAAAAAGTATAAATTATGAGCGGTTATTCATTCATGAGTCCCTTATTCAGGCCTTTGTGTCTTTGCTAGGGTCTTTTCTTTTGGCTATCCATTCCGGATGCTCTTTTCTTTTGGCTATCCATTCGGATGCTCTTTTCTTTTGGCTATCCATTCGGATGCTCTTTTCTTTTGGCTATCCATTCGGATGCTCTTTTCTTTTGGCTATCCATTTAGATGCTCTTTTCTTTTGGCTATCCATTCCAGATGCCTTTTTCTTTTGGCTATCCATTCTAGATGCCTTTTTGTGACCCTAACACCGTTTCTATTAGCCGGTAGCCCATTCTGTGCTACCCTGTGGGGTTCCTCATGTGAATGTAGAGCTTTTTGCATCAATTTATACCATTTATTTTACATCCAATTACTTTGATAAACACATAATCTCCGGCGAGGGGTCTAACTCAGCAAAGGCTGAATTAGATCTCTCAGAAGGTATATGCTTATTGGATGTTATGCTTATTGGATGTGGGCGTGGTAAACCAAACCAACATGGCAACCCATGAAATTAAATTCATGGTTGCATGAGTTGGAAAAAACACCAACCCACCCTACCGAGAATGCGATAGCATGAGTTACAATGTTGGTTTGGCTAAGGGGGTCCGCCCCTCCCCCCCAATTAATAGAAAAAACATCTTCCGTTTCGCCATCAAATAATGTATCTGCTATGGGGACCGAACACGTAGTAGTTGATAGCTATGTTTACAAGACAAACACGCTACCATTACACCACGGAGCCGTCATACAGAATAGAGATTGTTAATATATATATCTGATTAAGAGATTTTTAAAATAGACAATTTTACTATCGTATTTAAGAAAACGAATAATAATATAACTGTTGTAACTATCCAGAAAACATAAAATAGGAGCAGTTTAAAATATAATATAACTATCAGTCACTAGACAAATAAATTATCGATTAGATCACAAAGAGCTGTATACAGGAATTTTAACCACGCCCACCTACTTCAATGAATAGAAACCACTCGCGATGTATACATATGGTTCTTATCGGAAGGATGCACATTTGCTTTTATTTTCCCGCGTGGTTTTTATCCTGCACTCAGTGTAGCCAAGCGACAATAAAACGTTTTAGAAATTGCTAAAAAAATAAAATTCTACCGAAACTATGTACAGTCACGTGCGCGCCTAGTTAACAGACGACAAATTCCTTTGACGTCATAATACAAGGGAACTTAGTGAGTTGCGGCGGATTTGTCCATGGGGATTTATCTCCCTTGAATAGTTTCAGGTGTATACGAATTTTATTTTATGACCATTTTTTTTAGACAGAGCAGTTTTAATTATATTTTCTGAAACAAATCGTATTGAAGCCCTACAAATGTCAAAGTATCTACTGGCTTCATTTATCGACTGAAAGCTTCTCTCTTGATTATTTTCTAAATCAAACGATTTGATCCCCCTAGGGCGTTTTGCATGTTTGCCAGTTCCACCTAATTTTGCATTCCGACTTTGTGAGACGGCTTGAAGATTCACAAGACAATTATCAGTCTTCACGCCATTTATGTGATCAATCACAAGGCCGTCTTCAATTAGTCCGTAAAATGCTTCATAGATGGCTCTGTGACAGAGATACTTCTTCCTCCCAGCTGAAAATATCAAATACCCCATATTATTCAGATACCCAACCGGTTCTTTTAGTCTGCAATTTCTAATAACACCATCACGGGATGCTTCGTAATTAACAAGCACTGGATGAGGTCTGAAATCTTGGCTCATTTGTATAATAATACTATTTGTCTAATTTATTATTTGCTTTAATTATAAGTCTATCAATGTAGTCTTGAGGTCTTTTATGATTTTGTCCTTGATTTTATCAAGGTCGTTGGGGTCAATGATTCGTTTGTCATAATAGCGTTTTAGTTCCCTGTATCGTTTACCGCCGCAACTGAGACACAACTGCGATTTTCCCCTTACCCCACCCCCACATTGGAGGCATGGGAGAGGACCAAAACTTCCTCGCCGAACGCTTTGTAAATGATGCCCACAGAATTCGCTTCTGCATGATTTGTTACACGGGGTTGTTGATCCAATCATAAGCCACTTGCAGTGATTCATTATACTATATTTTTCTATTTAAATACTTGTTTTAATTATAACATGGAAGAGTTCAAGAGATTATCGAAAATCGAACCTTGGAGAAATACTAAATTCAATCTCGATAGAGTCTCTGATACACCAAAACGTCTAATCGGTGACAGAACTATACTAAGTAAAATCAAGGAGTGTTTTAATGAATTCTACCAAGACGGTGCAGCATACTGTTGGTCGACATTTCGAATTATACACGAGGATGTCAATGTACCTAACATCGATGCTACTATGAACGATGAAAGAGCAGCTGAGATAATTTCACACCTTGGCGTAAAATCCAAAGGATTTTCGTGGAAATCAAAGAGTAATTCCCAACAAAAGTATTTTTTCAGAATAAAATTCATTATCGAAGTCGATGGCAAATGGATTATTAGGGATAAATTTGAACCAATCCTCAAGGATAAAAAAACTGTCATTGTAAGTAGAGATTCTAAACCAGGAATTCTAACTGGAATTGACAAACCATACTACGAGAGATCTTATCCTGTAACAGCAATTGTTTATGGGATATATCCGTTAAATGATAAACCCGATATTGCAAAACTAGCTCCTATGAAATATTCTAGTTCACTGAATTGTGTAGCAACACGGGTAATGGAACACTTCACAAATGCATCCCGAGGAAATAAACTAACTGATCTGCGACGTAGGAAAATAACCGAATGGGAACTGACAGTGAAACAGCACGGTGCAAAGATTTCTGATATAGCTAAATTAGAAACCTCATTAAGATTCCCAATATCAGTAATGACGATAACCGGAAAAGTTTTATACGAACCGAAATATAACAAAAATGGAGCTCCAATACAAATTATTGATCATAACGAACACGCGTGGACACCTGCAGTAACAATATTTCCACGAGATAGAACCGTGAGATATATCCCCGAGGAATTCGTCGGAGATGTTTTTTATAATGAGAAATTATTCGATGCTATTCATGCGTTGTGTAAAGATGATCCTGTGTCAGTGTGGTTACTTAGAAGTGATGAAGATCCCGAAATAGGATTTGATCAATTTGTAAGACCAAATGGTGAATTATATCGCGTTGAAGAATTAGATAACAGAATGAGAAAAATCGCTAATGATTTTTCACCGAAGAGTTTCCATGAAAAACTACTCACGGATAGTTTTACTATTCCATCAGTGGTAGCTCACTTCGCAAGAGAAAAAAACTCATGACGTCCAACACGAAGTGATTTTCTCGAGGATGTTAAATTGAGTTGCGTCGAATTTAGTCATAGAGGACTGTGGAATAGTAAATACTCACGTGATGGTATGATTTCAATTGATATAGCTGCGTGTTATCCAGGGAGTTTTCTTGGATATGGAGAAGCCGCTGAATACTTTAAACGATTTGGACACCCCACGCATGAAATGACTCGTGTTGCGATTAATGGGCCATTACCTGATTTTGATTTAACCGGATTCGCTCGTGTGATATCATTTGAACTCGCTACAGGGTTACATCCGTGTAGTTATGTTTGGCTTGGTAGACACCTATCTGAAAAGGCCTGGATGCCAATAGTGCTATTGAGATATATGATTGATTGTGAGATGGTACAATCGTTGATTATCGGTGAAGCGATTATATGCTATCGAGCTCAGAAAGAAGTTTGGCTACCACAACCCGATCTAGATCGTATAATTAGCGAACAGCGAAAACAGTTTCCAGATCGAAATTCGAAGAATTTCAGCGAGGAACAAATCATGAATTGGTCTAAGAAGTTATTTGAAATTAAAAAAGAACAAGCAAAAGATTTGGGACGAAGAATAATCGGTAAATTTACCCAGGGTGGACGATACGACAATGCAAAATACTCTTCGCGGTTGATCATAGACGTCGCTGAATACGATTTTATTGTAGCGGATTTAACGAAACAGGGAAAACTTGTAAATCGTAAAGACGCTTTTCTATCCAATGGTGAAAAATTGGGTACGGTTGTTACCTATTGTGATGGATATATTAAACAATATACGCATCTGAGAAGTTCTATGCTAGCTTATGCTTCTATCAATTTATTTTCGATGATAAATAGATTTCCTAATAACGCAGTTAGAGTAGCTACTGATTCTATTTATATCCACGAGAAATACAAATCAGATGTAGCTAAATTCACATCCCAAGAGGAAGCGTGGGGACGTTGGCGATTTAAAAAGGAAAAACTACATGAGTATTGTGAATCGGCAGATGTTACCATGGATGAAAAGTACTTAAAGTGTGATAAGATTCAATCAGAATTTTCTAATGCACCACCGGTATCTGATCCAATATGTAGATACAAGACAGTTTATTTAAACGGTTGTGGTGGGTCAGGAAAGACAACTCGTGCAATTGAATTATATCGTCGGTCAAATATGATTGTGTTAACACCGACTCACAGACTCGCCAGAGAGATGATACAGCGAGGGGTAAATGCCTGTACTTATCACAGTTTCTTTCGATGGAAAGGCGATGAATGGACTCCTGATCGAATGGGTGATAAATTCATTCCTGAAATCATGATTTGGGATGAAATAGACACAGTATCAGAAGATGTATTACAAACATTTCTCGAGTGGTTGTTAAACAAAAACACAAAAGTCGTCATGTGCGGTGATCACGGCCAACCACCACCATTTGTCGGTGCATCTCCACATGAATGGCTAAAGAGTTTTGTAGACTACTATGAAGAAATTACTACTGATTATAGATCACTTGATGAACAATTACGAGAATTCAAAGCGCTAATTAGATTACAACCGGATAAAATCCAATGTGAAATAGCGCGTGAAATAATTTCAGAAACTCCCATGAATGATTTTTGGGAAACGTGGAGACCAAATGATTTGATAGTAGCAAGTAGAAAAATAGTCAGAGACACACTTCAGATGAAGTTATTTGAAACGCATAAAGAAAAATTTGCAACACTTCCAGTACCGTTGTGTTATAGGCCTTCGGATACACGAAAGCAGAATATTGAAGTTGATATTCCAGGGAAGAGTGAAAAGCAGATTCTCGTGTTAAATGATATTGTGCTGGTTGATATCAGCGTCGTTGAAGATGCATTGCGTGCTAATAAATCCCCGTGGACGCTAGGATACGCAGCGACGATACATTCTTCACAGGGATTGACTATATCGGATACAATTGTTTGGATGGTAGATAATCGCATCGAATGGTCGAATTTAGTCTATCTTGCAGTATCCAGAGTGAGGAGATTAAATCAACTTCGAAGAGTTGTTTTCGATGATGAAATCATTGGTGGCGATGATGACACTACAATGGATGATGCTAGCATCATTAATAAAAAACTCTCCGGTTATAAACAACAGGATAAAAAAAATAATAGAGAATTTGACATTGATGCTAAATTAATAATTATGCTGAAACAACAACAGAATAATCACTGCGCGAGTTGCAATTGTATAATGCGTTGGCAGTATTCGGATAAAGATCCTCGCCAATTTACCGTAGACAGAAAGAATAGCAGCATTGGTCATACCAACGATAATGTTATGCTGACTTGTCTTGAGTGCAACAGACGAAGGGGTGCTAGTTAAGACCATGAGGTGGCAATTGAGTATCGTCAGGAATCACTTGTAATTGTTCGCGTGTAAAACCCCGCTGAGGGGCAGTTGAATCCAGTTTATAGATTGCTGGTCTACCAGTTAATCGTGTTATAGTAGATATCTTGTGTGCAGTAACACTCCAAATAGGATCAGTAGCCCTTTTTCTGCCACCTTCAAGCTCTCCTGGTTCGTATAAATATCTCAGTGACATTACTACCAAGAATTGGTTCTTTGAAATCTTTTTGTGAAATTCCATGGATTTCCATTTTTGGTATGGACGCTTTCTTAATCGCGTTGACAGGTTTCATGTTAATTGTTCGAGTAATCTCGTTATTGAGCGCGGTAATCACAGCTGGTAATCTCTTAACCCATTCACGGGATCTTTTATCCTGAATAAACTCCTTCGCGTATTGATATCCAAATAACCGCTCAGCAAGAGTCCGATTAAATCGTTCAACAATTGCCTGATCGCGATGTAGCGCAGTATGCCCTCGTCTGATGGTGACATTGTGATGTTTCATCGCTGATAACACTGCACCCTGAAATTCCTTGCCAGGATCAACTTGTAACAGATTCGGCCAACGCAGAGGACCCTTTCGATAAATCTTTTCAAATGCAGAAGCTACTGAAGTAGCTGACTTTGTTTTTAGCGGATCTGCTTGTTTGTATCGACTCGCAACGTCAACTACGGTTAGCGCGTATTTGTAACCGTTGTCATGTGGTAAAAACAATAAATCAGCTTGATGAACTTCATTGGGTCCGGTAACATCAAAATGCGAAAAATTGATTTGTTTAGGCGGTGGTAGATAAATCTGCCATAGTGCCTGTTTGGATAACCAATTAGCCGCAGTAGACTTTTTCACTTTTGCGGCGTTGGCGAGTTTATTGATTGCAGCGTTACCCTTCCAGTATCCTCTCGGAGAATAATAAATAGATTCCATATTATTAATTACCAGCACCCATCATCAATTTGCCTTTCATAGCTGATTTTACCAACCACGAAGCCAATTTTTCTTTGAAAGATTTATCAGGAATAGCATTTAACGCATGAATTAATTTCACATCTGCGAGATGCCTGTGTTGCAGATTGCTGCTTTTCTATGCAACATCATGAGCATGAAACGCCTTATCAATGGCGTTTATCGGATACTCGCCGGATCTGGGTTGATTTTGATCATCAAGTCTGATATCTAATCGTGTTCCGGGACCACAGTAGCTATATCCTGGAAGGTGCTTTTCTCCGGGGTACTTTGCCCATGGGGTTCCAGGGAGCTTTGCCAATTTGGCTGCGATATCACCTCCTCGTTTTTTTTTAAATCCTTGATTTTATCAAGGGAAATAAATCTAAATTTTTTTGTACCACATTGCACGCATTTACCAGAAAGCGCTGATCGGTTATTTCTAGTTGTAATCGTCGTCAAGTCATCTGTGCCAGTACGCGTTTTACACTTCACACAATATAGATCCATAATTTATGTATAGAGATATGGATATAATTGATTTTTCAGCGACTAAAGCAAGAGAACCGGTTAAGCATCATGCAGCGCTACCAAACTCTATCCGGATGATTATAATCGGGCCATCTGGATCCGGCAAGACGCAATTGTTACTCAATTTAATAATGAGATGGATGAAGTGGGATAAGTTGTATTTAATTGCCCCTAGCGTAGATGATCAACGATGTTATGAAGTGTTAAAGGATTTTAACGAGAATGCATCAGAAATTAAGGGTGAGAACGCCATTGATTTTATAACTGATATTGACGAGGCACCATCCGTGGATGACCTTGATGGGAACATTAATAATTTAGTCGTATACGACGATGTGATGTTAGACAATCAAAAAAATCCTGCTAGGATCTTTTCCAGAGGCAGGCATAAAAACACCGACGTGATATATGTCACTCAACGATACACTCAGATTCCAAAAGTGGTCAGAGATAACTGTAATATTCTTGCTATGTTTAACGGCGTTGATACACATACGTTACGAAATATTTGGCAGACATGGTGCTCTGATATGGATTTCAATCAATTTAAAAATTTCTTTAGTAACGCTCTGTCAACCCCGTATGGATTTATAACAATAAATTTACACGATCCTCGGACACGATATCGTATCGGACTCGATCAAATATTCGGTTGAACTAGTAAAAAAAATTATTAACCCATAGCAGCAGAGAGGGTGAATGACAACAACGCTGGCGTCATTGACGAAGTCATCGAGGAAGCGTTGGTTGTCGACGCTTTTTATACGATTCGACGCTTTTTTTTACGATTTCGACGCTTGTTGCTTGTTGTAGGGTTCACCCTCTCTGCTGCTACGGAAAACTTAGCAACAGATAGAAATGTGTTATGTTAAACATGCTCTATTATAATTTTGTTAATCATCCCCATTGTGCTCCAGCTGAATATACATCAAATATTTATTGACAAATAATACACTTACCAGCCAGAAGGAATCATTTATCCCTCAACACACTAATCCATAAGCAAATTTCACTGCATTACTTGCCATATTTCCAATACAGAAATATAAATTTTCAAAGAATCCATGAACATGAAAGTTTAGCACATTGTTATCTTCTGGGGTCCACATATTTGGAGGGAGACAAGGGTCTTTTATACAGGAGAGTGGGGTACTCAAAATTAGAAATGATGAAAAGAAACAGTTTCGTTCTAATAAATTATAACTATTTATTGTTAATTTCATATAAGATCCATATATTAAATGTGATAATACCTCATTACTATGCTACGTTTTATGTTGTTATTTTTCTTTGTTCACGCGTATGAACTGTGTACTTCAGATGCAACGGTCACACCACAGCCCTCATTACCTTATTTGCATTCATGTGCCACATGTAAACATTGCAACGTGCATGCTTTTAAAGAATCCTTTTTACTTTAAAGGATAATATTGGGTGAGAAAAATAATCTACATTGGGGTTTGGACCGAGACAATGCAATCCCAGCCGCGGGGTTACATTATATGTCTCCCCACTCGGACAAGCCTCGTGGGGAGACAAATAATATAAGCCCTAGGCTGGGATTTCATTGTCTTGGTCCAAACCCCAACATAGATTCTATATATCACACGCCTACTGTTATCTGCATCAATTTTTAATAAATGTTATATATGCAGAACATGTAAAAACATCTCATCATATCACAAAAAATAGATAATTGTCCAAATGAAAGGCATAAAGACATAGGTACTGACTGTATTTTGAAGTTATTTTATGACACTAATCTGTGGCCTGTTAAAATAAAATCTTTTTCATCAAGCAATAAAAAACAAATCTCAAATTTCTGCTAATTGCATATAAAACGTGTAAAATAATTTTAATCTTATACTCACCAAGTCCCTTCAAGATATTTTTTTTGGATTTGTTTCACAAATTTAATTTTAAATAAGCATATTTAAAATAATCTAATAAAGTATTAAATGGCTGCTCATCTTTTATCCAGTTATCTTGCATGAGAGATAGAGGTGGGGATGGTGACAGACTCTTAAATAGACAGGCAAAGCACATAAGTTCAAGCATTACATGGATTAAGAAAGTTAACCATATACTAGTATATATGCTGCATACTTACTGATCTTTCAGCCACTCTTTCACAAAGGGAATCTCTTCCAGTTTGACATTTTCTCGCCCTGTTGCCTTGGGATCATGCCTTTGAGAAAAAAATTAAATTAGATGTTGCCTTATTGCCATGGGATCATGCCTTTGAGAAAAAAATTAAATTAGATTATACAGAACCTAACAAAGGCTCACCAATGTCAGCAGATGAGATTCTTTTACATGTTTCTGACAATACTCAACATCGAGATACACTTTATTTTAAGGATGTCTTAAAAACTGATCAAGCCTTAACATTTCTAATATATAGTATTACTTATTCTCTGAGGATTTTGAGGATTTATCTAAGCTGTAACAGTTCTAAAATATATCAAAAATCATTATTTAAGGACTTATCTAGCCTTAACAGTTCTAACATCTAGCATTAATTACTTATTCTCTGAGTACTGGGCTAGCCTTAATAGTTGTAACATCTAGCAGTAATTACTTATTCTCTGAGTACTGGGCTAGCCTTAATAGTTGTAACATCTAGCAGTAATTACTTATTCTCTGAGTACTGGACAAGCCTTAACAGTTCTAACATCTAGCAGTAATTACTTATTCTCTGAGTACTGGACTAGCCTTAACAGTTCTAACATCTAGCAGTAATTACTTATTCTCTGAGTACTGGATTAGCCTTAGCAGTTCTAAACATATAGCCATAATTAATTATTCTCTGAGTACTGGGCTAGCCTTAACAGTTCTAACATCTAGCAGTAATTACTTATTATATGAGTACTGGGCTAGCCTTAATAGTTCTAACATATAGCAGTAATTACTTATTCTCTGAGTACTGGACTAGCCTTAATTGTTCTAACATAAAGCAGTAATTCATTATTCTCTGAGTACTGGGCTAGCCTTAACAGTTCTAACATGTAGCAGTAATCATTCTTTGAGGACTGATCTAGCCTTAACAGTTCTAATATCTAGCATAAATCATCTTTTGAAGTTTGATCTCTTTTCAATAGCTCCAATATCTAGCATAAATTATTCTTTGCAGTTTGATCTATTTTAAATAGTTCTAATATCTAGCATCAATCATTCTTTGCAGTTTGATCTCTTTTAAATAGCTCTAATATCTAGCATCAATCAATCTTTGCAGTTTGATCTCTTTTAAATAGCTCTAATATCTAACATCAATCATTCTTTGTAGTTTGATCTCTTTTAAATAGTTCTAATATCTAGCATCAATCATTCTTTGCAGTTTGATCTCTTTTAAATAGCTCTAATATCTAGCATCAATCAATCTTTGCAGTTTGATCTCTTTTAAATAGCTCTAATATCTAACATCAATCATTCTTTGTAGTTTGATCTCTTTTAAATAGCTCTAATATCTAACATCAATCATTCTTTGCAGTTTCATCTCTTTTAAATAGTTCTAATATCTAGCATCAATCAATCTTTGCAGTTTGATCTCTTTTAAATAGCTCCAATTTCTAGCATCAATCATTCTTTGTAGTTTGATATCTTTTAAATAGCTCTAATATCTAGCATCAATCATTCTTTGTAGTTTAATCTCTTTAAAATAGCTCTAATATCTAATATAAATCATCTTTGCAGTTTCTCTTTTAAATAGCTCTAATATCGAGCATCATTAATGCTTAGAGGATTGATTTACTACTTTAGCAACTCTTATATCTAGCACTAATTATCTCTGAGGACTGATCTAGAGTATTTAGCTATAAAAAAAACACAGAGCTATATATTTAAGTTTCATGAACAAGAAATTATAGTCATATTTTACATCTTCAAACTCAAAGGGAAGTGCACCAGCATTTTGTGTGGATAACAAAATGACACTTGTTGATTTCAACTGTTCTGTCAACTAGTTAGTTTATAATCCTCATTTCAAACAATAAATTAGTGTTATTACAATATTACAATAGTTAATAACTTCTGGCTGTTGTAATTTGATATGTTTGCTAATATGATGCCAGTATTAACATTGAAACTGTTATTATGTTATATACTAAGAACAATTTAACCCAATGAGTATGCCCACAAGTAATATCCAATTTAACCCAATGAGTATGCCCACAAGTAATATCCAATTTAACCCAATGAGTATGCCCACAAGTATTCTCCAATTTAACCCAAAGAGTATGCCCACAAGCACTATGCCTACAAGTATTATCCAATATATCCCAATGAGTATGTCCAAAAGTAATATGCCTACAAGTATTATCCAATTTAACCCAATGAGTATGCCCACAAGTATTATCCAATTTAACCCAATGAGTATGCCCACAAGCACTATGCCTACAAGCATTATCCAGTTTAACCCAATAAGTATGCCTGATGCACTATGCCCACAAGGACTATGCCTACAAGCATTATCAAATTTAAGCCAATGAGTATGCCCACAAGCACTATGCTCACAAATATTATCCAATTTAACTCAATGAGTATGCTCACAAGTATTATCCAATTCAATGAGTATGCCCACAATTGCTATCACCACAAGTTTTATCCAATTTAACCCAATGAGTATGCCCAAAAGCACTATTTCCACAAATATTATCCAATTTAACCCAATAAGTATGCCCACAATTGCTATCACCACAAGTTTTATCCAATTTAACCCAATGAGTATGTCCACAAGCACTATTTCCACAAATATTATCCAATTTAACCCAATGAGTATGCCCACAATTGCTATCACCACAAGTTTTATCCAATTTAACCCAATGAATATGCCCACAAGCACTATTTCCACAAATATTATCCAATTTAACCCAATGAGTATGCCCACAATTGCTATCACCACAAGTTTTATCCAATTTAACTCAATGAGTATGCCCACAAGCACTATTTCCACAAATATTATCCAATTTAACCCAATGAGTATGCCCACAATTGCTATCACCACAAGTTTTATCCAATTTAACCCAATGAGTATGCCCACAAGCACTATTTCCACAAATATTATCCAATTTAACCCAATAAGTATGCCCACAATTGCTATCACCACAAGTTTTATCCAATTTAACCCAATGAGTATGTCCACAAACACTATTTCCACAAATATTATCCAATTTAACCCAATGAGTATGCCCACAATTGCTATCACCACAAGTTTTATCCAATTTAACCCAATGAATATGCCCACAAGCACTATTTCCACAAATATTATCCAATTTAACCCAATGAGTATGCCCACAATTGCTATCACCACAAGTTTTATCCAATTTAACTCAATGAGTATGCCCACAAGCACTATTTCCACAAATATTATCCAATTTAACCCAATGAGTATGCCCACAATTGCTATCACCACAAGTTTTATCCAATTTAACCCAATGAGTATGTCCACAAGCACTATTTCCACAAATATTATCCAATTTAACCCAATGAGTATGCCCACAATTGCTATCACCACAAGTTTTATCCAATTTAACTCAATGAGTATGCCCACAAGCACTATTTCCACAAATATTATCCAATTTAACCCAATGAGTATACCCACAATTGCTATCACCACAAGTTTTATCCAATTTAACCCAATGAGTATGCCCACAAGCACTATTTCCACAAATATTATCCAATTTAACCCAATGAGTATGCCCACAATTGCTATCACCACAAGTTTTATCCAATTTAACCCAATGAGTATGCCCACAATTGCTATCACCACAAGTTTTATCCAATTTAACCCAATGAGTATGCCCACAATTGCTATCACCACAAGTTTTATCCAATTTAACCCAATGAGTATGCCCACAATTGCTATCACCACAAATATTATCCAATTTAACCCAATGAGTATGCCCACAACTGCTATCACCACAAGTATTATCCAATTTAACCCAATGAGTCTTATGAGTATTATGGGTCTGTGAAATTTTCAAGCTCCATCCACAAGATTAGTATATGAAACTTGGCTCAAAAATTAAGTGCATGGGGTGTTACATGTATTTTTCCAGTCTAGATTCAAAGACTTGTTCTTCCAACCAAGGCATGTTTGAAAAGGCTAATCAATCTTCGATGATGATATAATTAAATACTGAACATGCAAAATATGAAACATTGTTCATTATTTTTAGAAGACAAAAAGCTTTGTGGCTTAATTAGCTTATGCACAAATACAAGGCTTTCTCTAGAGCTGTATATTATTTCTGTGTATTAATATTAATCAGTTATAGGATTATTTTAGGATAAGAATTAGCTGCCTTTCATTATTGAAAGCTGTGTTTTATCATGACTCCTTTACCCCTCCCAACTGTATTTAGTATTGCAGACCTTAATGAAGTGTACCTAAATAGAGTTCACATGTATTGATAACTATCAATGCAAGTGAAGCTTATCTATACTCCAAGTTCCAAAATCTAGTCAGAATACAGATTTTAGGTGAAGTCTCCATAGTTGTTCCAAACTAAAGTTGTCTGATCAATAAATAAAATTTCAGCAAGAACAGCATTTCTTCTTTAATGAAACACTTTTTGTAGGTAATTCATAACTATTCATGATATGACTGACAATATAAGATGAACAATTCACATATTTTGCTAACTTCAAATATTTGCTGGAGCATGAAGGATATTTTCTAAATGCGGATAAAGCTAATATCTTATCAGCTTGTGTTCTGACAAATGCCCAAACCCCCAATCAAGTTCATACATATATCAACCTTTGCTCTGGCAGTAACTCCAAAAGCCATATTGGATTCTGACTCCTATCAAATTGTGCTCAGTAATGACTCTAAAACAATGATCAGCCTCAGACACCTATCAACTTTTGCTGGACAATAACTACAAAAGCCATATTGGATTCTGACTCCTATCAAATTGTGCTCAGTAATGACTCTAAAACAATGATCAGCCTCAGACTCCTATCAACTTGTGCTCAGCAATGACTCTAAATCCCCAATCAAACGCATACTCCTATCAACTTGTATTCAGAAAATGACTCCAAAACCCCAATCAAACTCAGACTTCTATCAACTTGTGCTCTGGCAGTGAGTCCAAAATTCTGATAAGGCTCAAACTCCTATCAACTGGTGCTCAGCAATGACTCCAAAACCTTTATCAAACTGATACTCCTATCAACTTGTGCTCAGCAATTATTCCAAATCCCCAATCGATTCCTATCAACTTCTACTCTGGCAATGATTAACAAAATCCTGATCATCTAAGACTCCTGTCAACTTATGCTAGGCAGAAGTTTGAATGTCCAATTGCAGACGATCCCTATTATTTCAAGCCTCTTTTGGATGGAAAATTTCAATATTCAAGTTGAAATGAGTAAACTATATGAGTACCCCATAATCATTCTGATACTGACAATAAATTCTTGCTTACTGATATCATTATATGAGAAAACATGCATGAACATCAAACAAAGAAACTTACCTATATAAATATTCTGCCAAAAAATCCATGGCATTAAACTTTGTTCTCTTTCTCTGTAAATTAAACAGAACATAAATATTTAATGACAATAAACAAATTAATTAATGTTCAATAAGAGTAATGAAATTGTAGAATAGCCTTGATTAAGAATGCTGATAAGAGCAACGTTAACTTTAAAAATTGCAAAGTTTTGTATTCAAACCTGTGCATATTTGATAATGATTAGGTTCTTTTCTATTTACACCATGCAAGCATATCATTATGTTTAACACTAACTTGAATTGGATTTGATCACAATACACATTTCAAAATAAAGGTCAAACTGCAAGTTACTCTAGCCTAATTTTATGAATTTACAGTTTCACTAACAGAATGCATCAGTTTTCCATATTCATAAGGCAAAAACAACTTCTTTAAACTTATGAAACTTGAGTCTGATTGCTGTAGAAACCTAAAATGGTTTTTAGGCCCAGCTCATATCAAAAGATCTGGTCAATCTAAATCTTTCTAAATAATCTCTCAAATATATGATTAATATACCAAGAGTCAACAAACAAGATACAGTATACTGTGTTGTAGCTATGCTGTAATTCCTTACTAGATGAAGTTACACATACCAAAAAGTTGTATAGTACACATACCTGTGAACAGTTGCATATTACTTTCTTGTAGCTAATTCTGATATTCCCTACTAGATGAAGCTACACATATAAATTGCTGTATATTAGACTGTGCTGTAGCTATGCTTTAAGTCCCTAACAGACTAAGTTAACATGCCAACAGCTGTATATTATACTCTGTTACAGTTGTGCTCTAATTCCCAACTAGATGAAGTTACACAGGCCAACAGTTGTATGGACTTCAAAAGATGAATTGCTATTTGGAAACAAATGTGAATTCTGTAAATGCCTCTTGTCAACATATTAAATGGAATGCATTAGGTTTTGTGTCTCCACAGAGAATGCTGGCAATGAAATTAAATCCTTGAAATATTGCTGGCTCATTTACTGACTCACTTCCTTTTAAATAAATTATTGATCTGATAGTTATTGTTGTTGTTAATGTTGTTGTTGTTGTAGGTTTTAACACCATTTTCCAGCATAAGATAGGCTCCACAAGTCAGCCAGTGTAAGTGGTGGAGAGAAAACCCTGATTCCCCCCCACCTCCGAAAGAATCACCAACCCAGGTTAGTACTATCACTGTAAGTAGGTAGGTATGTAATATTACTGAAAGGTAGTTCGGTAGGTGATATTACTATAAGTAGGTAGAATTGTAGGTACATATTTAAGTAAAGTCCATGTATGATGTGAAGTGTATATACATGTAGCTACATTGATTTATTGAGATTTGAATGCTGAATATGTGATTTGTACTTTCTTAAAACACATTATCTTTTAACTTAATAATTAGTTATGAATTAGTCCTGCAGAGACAAACTTAGCGACCTAATCATGTTTTGTATCTTATATGTTTTCAGCATGTTTTTATGTTTTTCAATTTCATTGTTTTTGTCATTTGTTGTTCTGTAGTGTAGCCATATCATTATTGATGGTGTAAAGCGCTTAGAGCTTTGAAAGATTAGGCGCTATACAAAGTCCTCATTATTATTATTATTATTATTATTATTATTATTATTATTATTATTATTATTATTATTAATTAATTACTCATGGCTTAAAGTCAGTAGGGAGAGAGCATGTAAATTATTTTATTGTAATGTTTACCAACAATAAATAACAATTATACCAACTAGATTCATTGGCTTGTTTATTACCTAGCAAAAATTATCCACAGTAATGTCATTCATCTGAACTATTTTAAATCTGTACCTCAAAACACTTTTCTTTCTTTGCTTGCTTCAACATCTCATCCAAAGCAGGTAATAAATATGGGAAAATGTAATATTCTAAATATTCCCTTGGTGTACCTGGAAAGAGAATTGTCAATGATAATACACTGTTACAGTAAGGATCTAAAATACACAGTAACTTTTAAAAATAAGTTACAGAGATGGAATAGTAATAATTTCTAAAATTTCTTCTTCATGTTAAATTTTGCGCTTGTTTCCTGTAATTTACTTATTGTGAACAATTGAGAAACCAAATTTCTTTTTGAACAAAATTTAAAATCATGTTTACATGTGAATTAGAGAGATAATAGAAGTGTGCATAACACTATACCCAAATTAAAAACACTGAAATAGAACTGTTGTCACATAATTTGCTACCAAATAATGATCTACGTTACTTGAAAATTGCACTATAAAACAAGAATGTCAGTCCTGAAGCCGAGACATAATCTTCGTGACCACATTTAAATACTGCTGACCAGCTCACATAAGACAAATCTCACATACTGGACGAAAAAAAACACCACGATAACAATCTACAATTCATTGGAATAAAGCATATACCAGGATTCTGAACTTACATTTATCTTTATCTGGTGGCGGTGTTGGAGGTGGTGGTGGACTGGGAGGTGGTTTTGTGGCAAATGCATATCCAATACAAGAGGGATGAGTATTGGCTGGGTCTACATCTTGAAAAAGGTTAGCATCTACGTCCACTTGATGATACATCTTCCCAAAGAAAACAGGATTATGCCTTGCTGGGTCATAGTCCTGATAATCCGTGTTAACTGATATGTCATCATCATCTCTAAATACTGGTCGTTGTAGAGCAAACTCTGCAATATTACAATATATCATGATATTCAGGTTCAGTATCTTTACATGACTGGTCAGGCACTTTACTATGTTGCTTATGACAATATTCTCTGTCTTCTATTAATCTACAGCTTCAAGGGCGTACTTTATTGTCATATATATATATACACACACATACACACACACACACAATAAAGATTCAGAAAGATCCGTCGTTGTTGGACATGCATTTTGTGTCTGGCTGCAGTCAATCTCACTTAGCCCTCAACCTGTTAATAGCAAATGTTATAATAATAACCTGTTAATAGCAAATGTTATAATAATAACCTGTTAATAGTAAATGTTATAATAATAACCTGTTAATAGCAAATGTTATAATAATAACCTGTTAATAGCAAATGTTTGCACTGCTGTCACACCAAAAGCAGTATGATATGCGTTCTGAGCGTAAAAAATAATTTGTACCTTTACCAAATGCGATGATGCTTTATAATAAAATGCTACAATCAGCTTATTTAGTGCAAGATACAGCTACCGGTAAAGGATTATGCCCTAAATGTATGACAAATAATATGAAGTCAAAAGAATAAAATGTTGTTCAATTATTAAGTTTATTAAAAGAATCTCATAGTTTTTGTACCATTCAGGTAGATATGACAATGATATAGCGGCAGCTAGATATGAAGATGACATAGAGATAGGTAGATTTGATAGTGACATAGAAGCATGTACATATAAAGCTGACATAGAGACAAGTAGATATGATGATGACATAGAGGCAGGTAGATATGATGGTGACATATAAGCAGGTAGATATTTAGATGACATAGAGGCAGGCAGATATGAAGATGACATAGAGGCAAGTAGATATGATAGTGACATAGAAGCAGGCAAATATGAAGCTGACATAGAGGCAGGTAGATATGAAGATGACATAGAGGCAGGTAGATATGATGGTGACATAGAAGCTGGTTGATGTGAAGTTGACAGAGGCAGGCAGATATGATGATGACATAGAAGCAGGTAGATATAAAGATGGCATAGAGGCAGGTAGATATGAAGATAACATAGAGGCAAGTATATATTATGGTGACACAGAAGCAGGAAAAAATGAAGGTGATGTAGATGCAGGTCAAGATAAAGGTGATGTAGGCACAAATAGACATAAACTTGATTGCTTTAAAGCATTTTTGGTAACTTCTATTCCAAAAATTATTTCCTAAGAGTCGATGACAAATATCATACCTTTTTGTTTGTAAAATTTTAAAAAATATTTGAGAATCTTTTATAAAGATTGGTTGCCAGTCCATTATACCAATTGATGTCCTCTCAAAGTCTGCTGTTCATTTACAACTGAACATTCATTAGCTGGATTAAACATATTTCTCAATGTCTGACAGTTACATTAAAAGATGTGTAATGCACTTGAATATACGGACCTTATTCTTTGTAATTTAATTAAATAAAGTTCATAATTCACTTTTCACTAGTATATAAATAATACTGCACCCAACCGTTTGTATAACAGAATAGTCTACCAGACTGAATGATAATTTAGCATCTAGAACATTGCTATTTTTTTATGTTTGTCCATAGCAGTTAAGTTTTGTCCATATCTGCTATTCTTAGGTATTGGGTACATGTATTTATAAAATGCATAGCATCTTCCTAATTCATAATGTGTCCTACTTGCAAACATTACATAGTCACTGCACACTAAATAAGTTTTGGTGTTTTTCAAAACTGAATGCTTCTCTTTATGTTGTATTGTACAAATACTATATTTCTGACAGAATGACAGGTGTATGGTGGTGTTGTCTACATTTGTAATGTATGGAATTAAACGTTCTTTAACCAAAATGGAACAGTTTTAAATAGCAGGCTAACAACTGGGAAAAATCTGTGAAATTCTTTATCTTTAAAATCTGAGCAAAGTGCAAATCTGTAATGCACCACATGTATGCATTTGATTTTGTATTTTTCATATAATTATATATCATTTTCAAAACAAAGTGGTACGTTACATTACAGTAACATTATAAAGCCCAGTACCCATTTAAAAAAACAAAACTCATTCGTCCCAGAAAGGGCTTTACTATACTTAAAATGCCTATTAAAACAGCTATCACCCTATCACGGTTATCAGTTTGCGGAAAACTATGAAATGAATAGAGTGACATTCCACCTTTGCATATTGTTTCCCATAAATTCGGCTCGGGTACTCTTGTTATGACCGACATCTTGCTACTGACGTACAACAGTCTAAATGTAAACAATTCGTACACATAAACAAGATCCTTGGTTTTCCTAGTACAATCGTCTGTCTTTCAATTCTTTGTGGCATTCATGAGTAATGAATGGAATAATATGAGGAATCTGAATTTATTTTCTGGGATGGCTCAATGAATGCAAAAGGTACGAAGAACAGAGCTCTAACATATTAGTAGGCGTATAGATATAGTAACCAAGGAAAAAGTAGTGCATTTCCTCCCCCCACCCACCTTGTTCCCCCAAGGGAAGTGACTCCAATGTCCCTATCAGTTAAGTAACTCCGTAATACAAAATAAGTATGGATATATGATCCATTTTATACAACTGTTTTGGTGTAAGTAAATCTGGCCCGCTGGGTTTTGGTTTCTTCATCAGCAATAAATTAAAATGTACTTATTTATGTTCATTTGTAGAAATTATTAGACCAAGAAGTAGGTCTCCGCTTACCCAGTAATGTCAGGGAAAAAAAGATGAGACCTACGTGTTGGTACATATCAATTATGTTAAGGTAAAGAAGTACATTAGTAATAGAATATGAGTTTTTACAAATAATTGTACCTGGGTAGGGTCTGCGCCTTTGTTGCCCCATGTCCTACTATGGAAGACAACTACTCTAATATTTAAATTTTCGGGTCAATCTCTTACCACAAGTGCTCTATGCAAGCTTAATAATTAAATAGAACAATAATCGGAAGGAAAATAAATCATACCAAGTGACAAAATTTCATCAGATTATCCCCAATTACCCGTTATGACATAGGACTCTGTCTATCATACTATCTGTTTTATAGTATGATAGACAGGGTCCTAAGTAAGAACGGGTAACGGATAATCACAGGAACATTTGTCACTCGTTAATATTTGTTTTGCTTTCTTTCTTCGGGTTATTGTGGGTTTTTTTAAACATCAAACTAACATCCAGCACCTGGTTCACTTACTGCCTAAACAAAGACGTTGTGTAACAGGTTTCCCAGTCGAATAGCGGGGGAACGAGATGACAATTTTCAAGGAATGCCTCACATACTTTGCAGACATATCGATGCTGTTCTACAAATTAAAGTCATATTGCTTTAGTTAAACTTTACTTACTCTGATGTCTTTTTTTTCTAATGAATCCAAATTCTGACAGAATCAAATGAACGTGTTTTCAGGTTTCATTAACCTATATTTTAGTTCGATTAAATGCCAAAATCGGTTTAAAGGATGATGATCTTGCACGAAACTAAGCGCACTAAACATTTTCTTCAATATTATTATCTTTTTAGTCGTTTCGTTAAAGAAACATAGTTCCACTTAATCCGATTTCGGCACTGTCGACTTTCTTCCCATTCAAACCAATGCATGCAACGTATATCGAATTTACCGGTAGTTTGTCTGCCCAGTGTTGAAAATGGCTAACTCAAAACAGACAACGTATAATCTTGTGATTCGAAAATTTAAAACATATTCTAGATATTATATCAGATAAAACGGATTGCCAAGAAAGAATATAATTTTATATTTCACATACATCTACAGTCGAATATCGCTCCCGTAAAGTGGCCAGCTTTCTGACAAAACTTGTTGTATTGTGATAAGACAGTGACAATTTACTCTATAAGTATGGTGTAACGTTTACACATGTAAACAGCATGGTTCAGTTTACTGACCGTTAACGTTTACAAAATTGGTTAATATATTCACGAACATGCATGTGTGCTATGTTTCTGTTAATTCATTTCTTGACGTATCGATTTTCCTTTACATCATGTACATATACGTAACAGTAGGAAACATAATATCATCCCGATCTTAATGATGTTTAACGTCATTCATCAGATATATTCACAACGACATGTATTACATCGACATGCTATTCTTTGTATATCAAGGATTACGGATTGTGTATCGAAATATCACAGTGCAAATCTCAACAAGGGGCTTCACTCTTGAATTATTTTGAAATTCTAAATATTGAACAATGTTTATATTTAAATTATCAAGAGTGATTAACACTCGAATTAAGAAACAGTTTAGATTAAGTCTCAAAGAGAGATGACTAAATCAAACAGATTGCAGTCAGCAATCAGTGATGAGAAGCATGATAAAAATCGAATTGGAACAGTGCCTGAAACAAGGTTTTGAATTGTGATTTAGCATATAGCGAATGACTAACAGAGTTGAATAAAAGGTGTAAAACATGAGTCATAAAATGCTGGATCAGTACATAGCCATGTTAATCCTATAGACCAGTTGACATAGGATTTCTAAAGGTAACACTTGTGGCGCATATTGAGGTCAACTCTAATATAGTTAATATGTAACTCTAATTGAGGTCAGTCGCTTCTAATAATGTTACTACTTACCCCCTCCCCCATTATTAATCCTATGGACCAGTTTAACACAGTATTTCCAGTTTGAAGCCTTAAAAAAAAAATGTCGTTCGAATATGTCTACATCTTCGCTAGTCAAGGTTCATATATATTAGTCCTATCGACACCTTGGCGGATCGATCAGATATAAGAGCGCTTGGTCATTGCTACATCCAGTGGATTTCATGAGTTGTCTATCTTGGTATACAATGCCAACCAACCGATAGCCTGCAATAGCCGTGCATTGTTACTTTGGACATGGGCCGAAAATGGTGGCGGATGTTGACTTCTAAAGGATACTGTGCTGACATAACATCGAAAGTATGACTACGAACCAGAGAGAAGCCGTGACATGACATGTGAATCTGTGGTGCATGATGTATTTGTACATACACGGGCAGACAGAGGACATTTGCTTTTTTATCAGTCCATTCTAGTAGTGGTCTCCCTTTGTATCGATCATGTAGGAACAGTTTAAAATTTTAATAACTTGATTTTAATTGGATGCGGTGACTTGCCAACGCATCCAATGAAATTCACAGAACCAAAAACTCTGAATTATCTGATCAACCTGCTAACTGCAGTGTTAAGCACTTAATCCTGCTTACAATCGTGCTTTCAGTTACTTCCTTTTCAAATTAGACTGCTCCAGTGGCCTTGTGGTTAGAGCGCCCGCTCGGATACGGGAGGCCGAGTCATACCAAAGACTTACAAAGATGGTACTAACAGCTGTCTCGCTTGGCGCTCAACATTAAGGGGTTAGTGTTAGGACTGGTCTGCCTGGTGTCAGGATAATGTGACTGAGTGGGACATCATGCTACACGTCTGCAGCATGATGCCCCGGTGCTAGACATCCTATGAACTGTTACACTGCAGACATCGTAGCGATATGACTGAACAATTGTTAAAGCTACGTTAAAAATTCAAATCGAACACACACACACACACACACACACACACACACACACCTTTCCAAATTTAGTGTGCAGCATATTAAAAGACGTTCAGTAACAAAATCCATTTCAAACCCTGTTCATTAAATTTACGGATTTCGTTCTGTAATATTCAATTTTCTCTTTTTTAACTGTTAATCTGTTAATAAGCTTAATGGTTAAGTCATGCTGTCTTGTACAAAAACCAAAATGCCTTTTTTTAAATATTAAATTTTTTTCATTATGGCTTTGTGCCGTTAAAAATTCATACAAATTTTTATATCACGCGAAAATCCTATCTAGCATCCTTTTCTCATGAAAGATTACACTAAAGTGATGATTGTGTTGACAGATTGTCTCAATTCATTACGACTTTCAATAATATTTAAAAGCCATAGATGCCTCTAACACACTTTAAAATAAGTTAGTAAAGTATTTAAGTCTTCATCTCTGATTTATTTGCTTGCTAACCATCCCTTTTTAGATTTTGTTTCTCTTTAACTGCGCGATACTTCATTGTCCTCGCAAAACAAACTTTTTATATTAAAATTTTTATATTTCTCTTTTCGTATATATATACATTTGTGCACCCTGGTCTATGTTTGTTATCATCATGAATGATTTATATCAAATTGCTGAATTATACATACTGCTATATTAGGTTATTCATTTGTACGTCATAATATACATATAATGCCAAGATCAATACACTTTATTCGCACAGCGCAGAGACAGAATTACCGTGTGCATACAATGCCAAGAATAATATTCACCTTTAATCACAAAATGTCATCATTATAAAATTAAACAAAATTAAAAAAAAAACACAAATACGATTATGTAATGAAAATAATGTAAAACGCCAGTTTATTCAGATTTTCAGTTGTTGCAATGTTTCTTTAATGTATTAGAAAAACAATTCTTCCCTATCTGTCGATATATCGATCTATCTTAATCTTTTATTTTCGGAACTAACCCGTTATGCACGTAAACTTAATCACGTGCATTGTTGCTATACATAATACAGTCAAAACCGTATTGTGTTGGTTTTGTTAAGTTAACATGATCGATGGGGAGATTTTGTTCGTGTATTCACTTGTCGGGACATACATCAAAACAGTAATCTACGTTGATTGAACGTGTATATACTAAGCCGAATGAAACCGTAGTCCTGTACTTATGCAAAGAAAAAGAGCAGACGCATATAGACAGCGATCAATATACACAACCATCCGCGTACATTTTAAAGACACCGTGGAATCACAAGGTATGAACATTCAGTTCTAGCGGTGTAAATTACCTGGAACTACGTTTTTGCTTTAGGGTATTGTGTTTCCTCGTGCATTGTTCGTAAACCTTTCCAATAGACGACAACGCTACTACTGGGCATAGATAGGATTTGATACCGTACTGTCCTTTTACCTGTCGGAATGCGGCTATAGATGCATCACGTGTAACTGCCAAATATATGCTTGACAGGCCCGTGTGAGTCAGGTAAACGCCCTGGCCTTCACACCTTGCTCAGGTGGGGCGCATTTCACAGTCATTCCAATACTGGATAGAGAACTAAAATTCATGTTTCAGTGTTAATCAGGGACACCAGTGTATTGAAGACTTAGGATGGACGGTTATAGTACCTAAGGTAAGTACATAACACCAATGCAATTTTAACTCGAATTATTATATAAACGATACAATTTTCACACGCAAGAGTTTTTAACACACACACACACACACACACACACACACACACACACACACACACACACACGCACACACACACACACACACAAGAATTCTCTCGCATCAAGTAAGTATCGTCTTCACCGATACTTGTGTGACAATAATACTTTGCGTTATGTTTTATTATTTCTTAAAATGGGCTGTATTCCCCCACCGGGAGACATGCATGTATGTGAGGTTAGATATTCCCTTACTGATGCAGGGTTGGGACAGGGGGGTGGGGTCAGATTTTCCGTTAAAGCGGGTAAAACGTTTATATTAATTAATATCAGGGAACATGCCGCCAATTTTGGATACAATTTTTAAACCTGGGAATACATTAATATAGTTTGTGTGAAAAATTAAACTAAGTACACGACTGGATCTTTATTTGTGAATTTCAGTAAATAATAAGTAGTAAATAATAGGTCAATAAATGGTCAATAATGGACTTCATTACTTTAAAGTGAATATCTAGGTAAGCTAGTAAGGCACGATAACTAAACACATTTGTAAACAATAATCCAAAGGAGGGGGATGGGGGAGCATTAGATGAAACACATTTACATAATCTGGCAGTGGATCGGGTTGACGAGTCAAAATGAGAAATGGTTGAACTCCTTTAAAAACTTTATGAACAAGAACACATGCGAAATGATTTTTCTTTTGTTTGATAGCGCAATGGCCACATACACACACACACACACACACACACACACACACACTAATATATATATCCCTTAGTCTTGCCGACCGTTGGGGCACAACTGATGACCTGACAACCAGCTTCCTCCATCCCAATCTGTTCTCTGCTACTCTCACTGTGTCACTCAGCTTCATTCCTGTCCATTCTGAGATGTTATCCTCCCATCTTTTCCTCTGTCTGCCTCTCCTTCGCCCTCCCTGCACTGTACCTTGCATGATTGTTTTAGCAAGCCCTGTTGATCGTGTGACATGTCCTTACCATTTCATTTTGCGCTTTTTCACAATGGTCAATAGCTCTTCATAGGGCCCAATGGCTTGCTTAATTCTGCTTCCCACTTCATCATTCGTGACATGATCTCTATATGTAATGCCAAGCATCCTTCGGAAGCATCTCATTTCAAAAGCTTGTATCATCCTTTCGATATCTGCTGTGAGGGTCCATGACTCAAAGGCATATAGGAATACAAATGCAACCAAGGAGTGCATCAGTCTGATTTTTGAGCTGACTGAGGTGTTTCTGTCTTTCCAAACTGTCTTCAGCCTTGCCATTGCTGTTATTGTCAGCGCAATCTTGGACAATAATATTTCTGGTTTCGATCCCTCGTCTGCCACGATGGCTCCTAAGTACTTGAATCTATTAACTGTTTCCAGTTTTTGCCCTCTAATCATGATGTCAGTGCTGATGCCACTGGTGTTGTTGGTCAT
This sequence comes from Unio pictorum, assembly GCA_030141615.1. Classification (NCBI taxonomy): domain Eukaryota; kingdom Metazoa; phylum Mollusca; class Bivalvia; order Unionida; family Unionidae; genus Unio; species Unio pictorum. Next base: position 20,235,046 of record JARLTB010000021.1, read on the forward strand.
CAATTTGGTCTTCTCTGCACTGATTTCCATACCAAAAGCAGTAGCTGCCCTACTATATATATATATATATATATATATATATATATATATATATATATATATATATATATATATATATATACGTATGTGTGTGTGTGTGTGTGAGAGAGAGAGAGAGAGAGAGAGAGAGAGAGAGAGAGAGAGAGAGAGAGAGTAATTTACTTTCTGCAACTTATTACAAAAATGCATACAAAAACAAACAAATATTCCAAATTTGTGTATATGGGCGTTATTCAGGTCTACTATTCTTTATAGTTTAAATTTGTAATTAAATCATCAAACCAGGAAGTGTCGACTTCATTTGGAAAACAAATTGCTAAAAATTGTAAAATATTGGAAAAGGCAGATAATCCTTCAAATTTAAGAAGAATGCTATTTCAAGTTGTGTAAACAAACTAGTTTGATATGTTTTAGATAGAAAACTTCACGATTGTTTAAAAGACATCATAATAACCAGTATATTGTATTGTTGTAGTCACTTGTATTGTAAAGGAACAGTGGTGTGTGTAAGCAAAAGTGTGTGTGTTGCTGACTTTCTTAAAAAGGAATATTATACAGTATGTGCAGAATTCAAAAATTAATGTTGTTATAAATTAAAAATACACGATTGTCCCTTGGCCTTTGAAAAACCGGTTGACCAGTAAATTGCCTCGCAATTGGTTGCCCCATAAACTCACAACTTTTGTCGTTTATACATACCTAGACTAAAAAAATACCGCTCGAGTGGCCTGGTAGGTTCAATCCCCGGCCGAGTCATACCAAATACTTACAAAAACAGTACTAACAGCTACCTTGTTTTGAGCTCAGAATTAAGAGGTTAGTGTTAGGACTGGTCGGCCTGGTGTCAGGATAATGTGACTGGGTGGGACATTATGCTACATGTCTGCGACATGATGCCCCAGTGCCAGACATAAATATAAACTGTCACACTGCAGACATCGTAAAATTGTTAAAGCTACTGTAACAAATCCAATCACACATAAGGTTGTCCACATTAGAAATTCCCTAACGCCATTCGATTGAAAATGAATAACCAACAGTAAATAAAACTTGACGGCAATGTCTAAACAAATAATTAACTTAATTTCTCTATAAATTAAATTCCCAAAGTGTACGATTTAATCAACATATGGATTTTAATTGTTATGATTCATCAGTAAATGCTCTTGAAACATTAAGGAACTCCAACATCGATGGAAAAAAGAAACAAATGTTCAAAAAAACCAAAACTAAATTTATATCTTTCTGGCTATCGATAAAATTACGTTTATGATGTGTGTCCGTTTTTTTCACGTGACGTCACAAAATGTGCGTACTTCCGTATCCGCCATTTTGAGTCCATAGTCCCTATAACTGGCAAATAATAACATTGTTCTTCCCGCATACCATGATTTGCAGGTGTTATTTCCAACTCATCCTTTGTATTTACGATTTAATTTGTGTCATGGATTAGTTTACAATCACTATTAGTTTCAAAAATGTTTACAAGCATTTTGTAATAGGACTATTAAAATTGCGCCAAGTAAATTCATTTCGTCTTCACAGTGTCATTTACTGAAAAAAACATATTTTATAAAACCCCAATACACGATTGGTCTTCCATTCATCTTGTAAATTTGTTTCCACTGAAATTGTATGGGAAAGCATCCTTCCTTCAAGTTACCGAATATATTTATGTAGGTTAAATTTGATCGTACTCTAACCCATACGGCGGCCCCCGAGTGGTCGAGTGGTCTAAAGCGCTGTCCGTTACGGATCACTGCCCTCTCACCTCTGTCTGCGTGGGTTCGAGTCTAAGATTCGGCTAATGTAGTTATGTGAGAAAGCTTGCCAAAAGCTTCTCGTGGGTCGCTGGTTCTTTCTGGGGGGTTTCCCGGGTTCTTCCTCCACCAATAATACTGGCCGTCATGTATAGCCTATCGTGTGCTAAAAAAAAAAATGGCCTTAAACCCTAAAAAAAACAAAACAAAAAACTCTACCCATCCCGAACAAATAAAAAAAATAATAAAAATAAAGGAAGAAAAAAGACAATCGTAGGAGGCAAAGTATCAACAGTTGGACTGAAAACATCTACCGTCTTAGCACGTGGTTATGTATGAATGGTGGGTAAAGGGAACGTAGTTATTTAAGAAACATTTTTTTTTTTTAATAATGTGGACTTGTTCTTAAGTTGTTGCTTTCTTATACCACAATCAATGATAGGCAGTAACGATGCTTGATACTGTAAGCATAACAATTGTCATTCGTCAGCCCTAAATCGCCTGCTGGAAGCATGATTATAACGCTTGATTGATTCTGCCCGCCCGGTAGGTATCAAGTCTGTACCAGATAATAATACCTTGCATAAATAACAACTCTGAGGCCCGCAGGTAGCCATTGCAAATATATTTTTTTTATATATGCATTTTAAAAAAACAGACTCAATGCACCATAACCCAGTGGTGTCACCCAGTGCGGTAACTTGTGGTATCATTCCAACAAACCGCCTTCCTGCACAAAAATTAAAAACTTTTATAGAGTCATGTACTCTAACTCATAATGCCCCCCCTCCCCCAGACATCCTTCCTACAAAAAACATCAAAAATTTAATAGACAGTCATTTTGGTTATCACCCCCTCTGATAGTTACCCGGTGTGGTCCGCACCCATGTAGTGACGCCACTGCCAAAGGCATCAATATCTAGTTGCCCAATATGGATGTGATTATGATGTAATTGGTTGCCCAAAGTTAACATTTTAGATGTCCCGAGTTGCAGGGCAATGTATTTTTTCTACCTCTACGTTAGTGGCCGAGGCATTTCCTGCAAAGGTTTTGCAAGTATAATTTTGGTGGATAGCTTGTAAACGTCCTCATGTAAGAGTGTGGTAAAGTTTGTTTTAACCTCCAAGATTAAATAATTTATACCTTCACACGTTTAATAGTTGAGCAAGGACGCGGTGTGTGTGTGTGTTATCTTCATTTGGAAGGTTATTTCCCCATCAATGGTAGTAGACTGTTATTATGGGTGCAGGCGATATTATCCTATTTTCAGCGATTCAAAGAACTTTTCAAATATACACATCACACGGGAAAACTATACACATGCGTCGAACTTACCATTACATTTAAAGAAACAACATTGTGTGCATATATATATATATATATATATATATATATATATATATATATATATATATATATATATATATATATATATATAACACAGGTCTCCATTAGATATTAAAAACAGGGCGTCAATGAAACTCTGACCTAATTTAGATACGATACTTCCATTGCAATACTGACATCCAATTTATCAGTCTAATAACTCAACCCAATTTAAAATAAAAGTCAGGGGCCCCGAGTGGCCGAGTGTCTAAAGCGCTGTCCGTTACGGATCACTGCCATCTTACTTCTGTCTTCGTGGGTTCGAGTCTCGGATTCGGCCAATGTGGGTATGTGAGAAAGCTTGCCAGTAGCTTCTCGTGGGTCGGTGGTTCTTTCCGGGGTTTTCTGGGTTCTTCCTCCACCTTTAATACTGGCCGCCATGTATAGCCAATATTGGGCTGAAAAACGGCGTTAAACCATAAAAAAAATAATTAAAAATAATAATAATAAAATAAAAGTCTGAACGTAAGTATAAATGGATGATCCACAACTTCTGCAACTTTATTCACAATAGTAAAGGTGAATCTAAAGGATAGTTACTACTACTAATAATAATAATAAGAAGAAGAACTTTAAAGATGGTAAGATAGTTAGCTAAAGAAATAATCTATCTGCATTGAGGAACTTTTTATATACAAATGAACACGTACATGCACACATAAGCATAGTAACATATAAATGTATAGTTTTCAACAGTGTGAGTGGGTGATCTAAACGCACACATCACATAAGTTACTAGTTCATTAAATATTTTGTCATCTCTCAGCGTTGTAGGTTGAATATTTACCGTATACATAGATCAACCATTTCCCAGCTTAACATATCTAAATCTGCCACATCTTAATTTCTTAGTTCTGACATGGTAAATGTCGCGTACGACAGTTGCCTGCATATTTTCGTCCATTGTATCAGCTATAAATGTACAGACGTGACAAGCAGCAGTATTAAATTACTGATATAATTTCATAATAGCATACTCGTTTTGGTTGAAGAGTTCCAAGTCCGCATTCAAATAGACAAAGTATATACTGTATGATACCAGTAAAGGAATGTCATTATAGGGTATAAAGAAAAGTTATCATTCCAGGATGATTTTCGTCTTATCATTTCGTTGAGGAGCGGGTAAGATGTAAAAGATACAATTAAGGATTCACACTCCAGATTATGAAAGCGTTAAGAACATGCTGATGTGCTCTCTGTCTGTCTGTCTGTCTCTCTGGCACGATGTCTCTCTCTCTCTCATATATATATATATATATATATATATATATATATATATATATATATATATATATATATATATATATATATATATATATATATATATATATATCCCTAATGTGTGGGGATGTATCCTCATATGTGATAAGTGTGGAGGTGAAATTATCAACATTATTGTGTTGTGCTTACTGATACTTTCTGCTACACACGGTCGCCACCACGCATGCGAATTTTGGAGGTGGTAGGCTTGTCTATTTATCTTCAGATACCCCTTAATGCCATTCTAAGCATATATATAGAGGTGGTAGGCTTGTCTATTTATCTTCAGATACCCCTTAATGCCATTCTAAGCATATATATATATATATATATATATATATATATATATATATATATATATATATATATATATATATATATATATATATATATATATATATGGTAATTTTGCGAAACTGAACTTTTTGAAAAGGAATACATAGTATAAGTGCGAAACAATTATGATTCTATTATAGTCTTAGATTGAATTATTTTAAGTGGATTTGTTATATGTCTGAGATGAGAAGATACATTGGTAATATTTTCTCTTGATAAATTACTTATTGTTATGTTAAGATATAGTGACAAATCTGTATTTACTGTTTAATTTAGTAGCAACAAACATGTTAAATATCGTGTATGAAGCCCAGGCTGGCAAACTAATGAAATGAAGATACATGTTATTGTTGGGAAATTGTGTGTTGGTAGACTTACATTAATTTATAGGAAGTTTCAATTTATAGCCAAACATTTAGATTGGAACATGTGTTGCAAAACATGTAACTCTATACATAGGTGTATAGCATTTACAAATAAAGTTAAGTAGTGGTGGCGTAATTTTGAAATATGTACCTCATAGTAATTTTCCAGGTAATACATCATTTTTGGAAATTTTCCTTCATATTAAATCTTATTAAGTGTGGAGTGTGAATGGAGAGTAGGTATTTGGCATTAATTTGATAAAAGTAAACATTTGTACATCAGCAAGTTGGCAGAAAAGTGAGCATAGAGCACTCAGAGTTATACGATGACGATAAAAATTACAGCAACCGAAGCATTGAAAGGCCTTGGCTCTGCCGTAGCCTCAAAATGGAGCAAATGGTCTCAAGAAAAAAAAAACTATTTTTTCACCTGATATCGGAAGATAATAGAAATCAAGCTTGACAACTCCAGGTACCAATAAGAGGAGGACTGCAGGCGCCGTGTGAGCGTCCAACACAGACCAAGCAGCTAACCATTCTATCTAGCGGTACTCGATATGAAGATGGGAATCACAACTACACAGACTTCTCTATCATCAAAATCGGGACCCCGAGTGGCCGAGTGGTCTAAAGCGCTCTCCGTTACGGATCACTGCCGTCTCACCTCTGTCTGCATGTGTTCGAGTCTAACATTCTGCTAATGTAGTTATATGAGAAAGCTTGCCAGTAGCTTCTCGTGGGTCGCTGGTTCTTTCCGGGGTTTTTCCGGGTTCTTCCTCCACCAATAATACTGGCCGCCATGTATAGCCTATCGTGTGCAGAAAAATGGCGTTAAACCCTACAACAACAACAACAACAACAATCATCAAATCCACATCACTCTACGAATATTGAAGCATGGAAGCAACATCAAATGCCTCTTTTAACAACAACTTCTCTATTGGCAAGACAGTGATGGGGCAAATGGAGAAAGGAGAGAAAAAAGTAAGAGGGACCCGGGAATCAAGAGGCAGGAAAGAATCCCAACAACCCCGTGTAGTCACCTGGATTTATTGTTCAATACTTTAATTCGACTCGATGAAAAATGTATGAAGCACGATTAATTAAGTGCACGAACACAACTTAGAATTGATTATCTTGACGCGAACCATTACTGTTAACATCAGCAACAGTCTGTCAGTTGATACCTGACTTAACATTGATCTCCTGGACGTGAATCTGACTTGGAGTTGATGGTCTTACAGTTTTTACCTGCTGGGATTGTTAACCAAACTTGAGGCGATGAAAATCTTTGAAAGTTGGATGCAACATAGAAGAATCTTATGTTTATACTCTAAATCAATGGTTGTATCGGTGAATTGATTTTATCATCTTATTAGTAGGTTGATTTTGAATCAGTCATTACTTTAATGTTGCGTTAGTAGCTTGATTTTATAGTTTGTAATAAGATGTTGATTTTATTTTACTTGACAAACAAGGGGTTCCGATTGGCCGAGTCGTCTAAAGCGCTTTCCGTTACGGATCACTGCCGTCTCACCTCCGTCTGCGTGGGTTCGAGTCTAAGATTCGGTTAATGCAGTCATGTGAGAAAGCTTGCCAGTAGCTTCTGGAGGGTCGGTAGTTCTTTCCGGGTTTTTTTTCCCGGGTTCTTCCTCCATCAATAATACTGGCCGCCATGTATAGATTATCGTGTGCTGAAAAATGGCGTTAAACCCTAAAACAACAACAACTTTTAGGATCATGCCGGACTACTTTTAAGCGATGCGGCAATGGAATATCGATTAGTTGAGACTGTTGATGCCATATCATCTGACCATACATTCATTGGATTTTTATATATTTCAAGAACTGTTTTTCCTAACTAAGCTATGTTTTATTTTTTCAAATGAGTACATTTCTAGTTCATTATGTTTTGTCACTTCTTTAGAGACCCATTATTTTCGCGAAATGTAAGGTGTGTGGTTTTAATTTATGTCCGCCCGTCTTTATCAACTAAATAAATGTATTAGTATTTTATATAAATTGACGAACGTGTGACAATATACGCCTATGAGGGCTTATTTCATATCTTTTTTAGAGTCCTATCCTTAAGGTCAAGGTCAAAGTGTTTCAAAATTTTCGCTTTTGTTCTTTTTTCATGTTGGTCTTAAGAGGTTGAGACTTAGCACAATTTGCATTGCTTTAGCACAATTTGCATTGCTAGTTGATGATATGTTAGTTATTGCACATGCGATGGTATCTTCATACGTTTTATCTTAACCTCCTTAACTAACCTTACCGTTATCGTTTTATCCCTTTTTGTTATATATAAACTGATTTGGCTAGCCAGGATTGGTCGATAACGAAACGCTCTGGTGTCATAGTGGTTAGAGAATCCGTTTCGAATGCGAGAGGTCGTGAGTTCGATTTCCGGCCGAGCCAAACCAAAGACTTATAAAAATGGTACTAACAGCTGCCTCGCTTGTCGCTCAGCATTAAGAGGTTAGTGTTAGGACTGGTCGGCTTGGTGTCAGGATAATGTAATTGGGTGGGACATGATGCAACATGTCTGCAGCATTATGTCCCAGTGCTAGACATCGCTATAAACTGCCACACTGAAGGTATCGTAGCGATATGACTGAACAATTGTTAAAGCTACGTTAAAAAAAATACAAAACAAAAAATTCAAATCATACACCAGTAGATCCAAAATATGCTGAGGCACACCAGAAGATCCCCAAAAAAAAAAATGCAACGTCTCATGGTTTCCTCGCCTCGGAAGTTTGCACTATACACTGATATAAAAAAAAGTTTGATTATAAGCTATTAGAAATTTCACTTTAAGGAATTTGTAAATTCTCGATGTTACTTTAGCTATACTGCAGGAGCTGTAGTATTTTCCCGAGTCTTATAACAGCATCAGGTAGTTAAGTTCTGATGATAGACTAGTGAGTTGCTGTTGTAGGTAACGTACAGCATAATAGATGATAGGGAAGGTTTTGCATAATTGGTAGAAAGTATGTTATTTTTTGGATGGATATATCGCCGTAAGGACGACATCAAGTCTAGATGATATATATTGTTATCCGGCTGAAGCGTATAAGTGCATGTTGTCTTAGCATATCAATTACATGTATTTCTTATTCCCTGGGGACAACTGACTGAGTAGTCTTATTAAGGTAGTTCAGTTTATTTGATGTTTGCCTCCGGCAATGCTGATGCAGCATGCAACTAATCTATCACAACGGAGACTAAGATGACACACACTAAGTAAAACAATACTCAGACCGTAGTTTTTGTAGGAGTGTGAAAAGTATGGTATTGTTATTTATCTATAGACGTTAGGAAAAAATCCGGCTTGTTTTTTGTGTTGTTTCTTCTTTCTTTTACGCGAACACATTTTGACTAAAGTCTGCAGTGTTTAAAAATAAAAGCGTGCACGGGCACATGTATACTTTCCTTTTTGATACAAATCAAAGTTAAACTGATGGTATAATAAAGATTTCATCCAATCAAAACACGTTCATGACTTTTCGCCCTGGAAAAGAAAATACATCGGACAATAATGCCTTAGCCGTATGGCACATATGTGTAGCTTGGTTACCAAGTGACGTCATTTTTATGTCGCTAACTACCATAACGTTCATTACGTTTTAGCGATTGAAATGACTTATTTTAGGCCAAAACTTTCACAGGCTTCTTATTCAAGTATCCTTAAAAAATAAAGTAAAACTAAAAGCTGGCATTTTTGTTAGAAAGTAGATGATCTCAAGATGTAGCAATGGTGTTATGAAAGACGCGAGTGCGCTACCAACATTTAGGTATCTTCCAGGTGAAGTTTTGGTAAGCTACAAGGTGCTCCTATTGGGTTTCAGATTGTATGGAAGCTTTGTTTATCCTGACTTCCTTGAATGTTACTATTTCAGGCTTATACTTGTTGTAGCGTGTCTTTGTACTTCTTATTGTGCATAAAAAAGCGTTAACGTGTTACCTGACTATGACCCGCAACGTTTTGTATCTGGAAAATCTACTGTAAATGTGTATTACAGTTTATAGTTTCATTACCTATAAAACTAAATTTAGCTCCTTGTAGATCATAACTCACATTTGTTGTCTTGTCACTTAAAATACATATTCAACTACTGTATTTTTCAGAAATGTTTTTTTTTTTTTTTTGGCCAACTCAGCACCTAACTGATTACATGAAGTAACCAATGGCGATTGACGCAAGCTTAATTTAGAATAAAAAGGGAATAGCAGGAAGAGAAAAAAATCACACCGAGTAAACAAAGTTCCTCATATGACTAATGTGACCCGTTCTGGCACTGAACCATGTCTATACTACTAACATAGAGAACAAGTTAGTAACGTAGAGACAGGTGTTCACTAGTACTTTTATCCTAGGTGAATAATAGACGCACATAATTTTCGAAGCTATGCCATCACAATCAAAGTTAGGAGCTGTGGTTTTATGGTCTCCTTCATGCAAAATGTTACAGCTATGTAAAGTGTGGTAACTTCAGCATGTTTTTTGTGTTAATTGGTCTTATTTCTTATTTCTGTTTTGTAATTACCTACGAGAAAGAATAGGTAGGATTCGAAACCTCTTTGGCTAATTAAAGCATATTGGTAATACGAACAGACGTAACGAGTGGGTGTAGTATAGTGATTATCACGGATAGTACGTGATGAGTTTATAATTATATATTATTTTATTAAGATAAAAGCTGTGATTTAAATGTTCAGGGACAATGTATTTATATGATCTAGAATAGACAATTTGATATTGTAATTAGTACACAATAGATCACGCCACTGAGATAGCGTTGAACTACTGCATTGTAAGTATTATGTTGCACGAGGACTATGTAACGAGTTTTACATTTTGTATATACATATACATTGGACCTTGAATGCAATGCATGTAGCAAACATCGCGATGTCTGGTAATGGGGGCTGCCACATTGGTATTCTTCCACTCAACCGGGTCTGTTGACTGGCAGTCATTACACGCATACCTGTAGCCTGATAGCTATCAATCTTTCCATACTGAAAGTACTTGTGGTCGGTACTGATAATAGCAAAGAGAATCCCGAAACATTCTTGAAATATATTTTATTTGTGGTATACGTTTCAGCTAGTGTGTGAGGAGGCACATCACACAACCAGGAGTGTGATTCAAATTAAGAAAAACACATATTTACTAAAGTACAAGCTGACTACGTAAGATAAATAAACAGTTGCATGAACATGTTCATATGTAGACATTATGATTTTTTGATGACCCAGTCTATTGTTAAATATTATTATGTACATATTCTGTTATTCGTCTATTATCATATCCGCCATGGTTTCGGTCCCATACCCTGACGGATAATCGAAGTTCGACTGTACATACAGACTCCAAACTGATGTACACTGCATCAAAGTCTGTGGACAAAAAGATATGTAGTTTGTTTTAAATACAAGATTTGGATTCATACCCACCCACCACTAAATGTTACTTAAATGAAGAAAATGGAACATCACTATTACCATCATTTCCTAACAATCAGAGTACAGTCCCCTTCCCACGTAGAATGAATTATGCATTACCAGTAGTTCTTAAACATAGTTGTGCAGGGTACGGCATTATTTTAACATACATATATGCACGCACGCTCGTAAGCACGCACCTACATACATACATACATACATACATACATACATACATACATACATACATACATACATACATACATACATACATACATACATACATACATACATACATACATACTATACATACATACATACATACATACATACATACATACATACATACATACATACATACATACATACATACATACATACATACATACATACATACATACATACTAATAACACCAACACTGCTAATATATAGCCATCTGTTTTACTGGGGGACAACTTCGCAAATTTTGCACGACGATCTGTAAAATGTATTATTTCTTTCTAGACTGAAAATTTCCTCTTGTTAAGTTATGTTATAGTTGCTAGGAAAATACGATAAATGGAAGAAGAAATATTGACATACATTCACCTATTCCCCTTCCCCATTTATATATGCTTCCCCTCCCCCCATTTTTATATGTAACAACAGTGAAAATAAACGCATGGAATAGGACAATTAATTAAAATTACAATTCATAACAGCAAACTTAAACAATCTGCTGGATTGCCTTGTAACGTTCTAAACAAACAAATTGTTGATTATCTTTAGAAAATAAATGTGGCAAGTTTCTGTAATCACCACTTTTGTCTCTTGTAGATAATCGTATCGTTGAGTTCATATAACTGTATATATAGTCTGTCTCATTCTCCTCTTTATACAAATTATTATACTACCCCCTTCCACCTAAACAAAACACTGCTCCGATGGCTTATTGGTTAGATCGTCCGCCTCTGAAGCGGAGGTATTGGGTTCGAACCCCAACCGAGTCATCTTACAAAACTGGTGCTTACAGCTGCCTCGCTTGGAGCTCAGCATTAAGAAGTTAGTGTTAGGACTGGTCGGCCTGGTGTCAGGATAATGTGACTGGGTGGGATATCACGCTACATGTCTGGGACATGATGCCCCAGTGCTAGACATGAATATAAACTGCCATACTGCAGACATCGCAGCAATATGACTAAATTTTGTTTTAAAAGCTACGTTTAAAAAAAAACATAATCACACACACACACACACACACACACACACACACACACATCCCCCAAAATTAAAATAATTAGCAATAATTTATTTGCTTCTTTAATAATTTTGCTTTTTTATTCAGTGTTTGTTTTTTAGATGGCAAATAATATCGTATGGGCTTCGTCGCCACTAATCGTTTCATTATTGATCAAACAATACTTCCTCCTCACTTTTATTATCAGGTTTTTTTTACTGCATTTTTTAAAAATATTTATGAGGTCTCATGGAACCATTGTCCAAGGAATGCATTTTTGTATAAGCTCCTTTTCCTGTTTTAATTTACTCATCTTTTTACATGAAGCATATGAATGATATTTTTTGAACGAACTCCCATTAACAATGCATGCATAAATAATGATTAAGATGTAGTAAATTTTGGATCTGAATTCAATACACTGCAAATATTTCCTCCATAATCATTTACAGCATATTACTATTTTATTCTCTTTATAAGTTTTTGAATTCATTGATATTTTCTTCTTTATGTAAACTTTTGTTCTAATTGCACAATTCGATACCTCTTGTAAAATCCATCTGACCGCAAATTTAATATTTTCTTTATTCATAGAATGGTCAGACTAATAACATTGTTCAGTAATAAATCTCCTGCATTTTGTATAATAAATTCAGACAAAAAAAAGAAAGATATCCAATTAAATAGCATATTATTTATGGTCATTTTTTGTGTCTAATTAGCATTTAGCCCACTCAGTATGATACTGAAGGGGCATTGAGTGGCCAAGTGGTCTAAAACGCTCTCCGTTACTGGTCACTACCATCTCACCTCAGTCTGCGTGAGTTCGAGTATCAGATTCGGCCAATGTGGGTATGTGAGAAAGCTTGCCAGTAGCTTCTCGTGGATGGGTGGTTCTTTCCAGGGATTTTCCCTGGTTCTTCCTCCTCCATTATTACTGGCCGCTATCGTGTGGTGAAAAATGGCGTTAAGTCCAACAACAACAACAACAACAATAAGAATGATGCTGAGTGTAATACAATTTTAAAGTCTTAATTTCCGATTCGAGTTACGTTATTTTTATCATCATCTGCCCGTTGGTTAATTTCAGAACTATCGTTTCAGTCCATTCCATGGACAGCGTAAAGTTCGTGGGTTTTTGCCAGATTGACACCATGTTTCTTAGAATATTATCATGAATATCTTGATATTGATAGGGAACATGTTCAAATGACAAGCCAACCAATTTGAATGATTAACAAAGGCGCTTTATTTGGATTTCAACACGTCGCGTTGTTTGCTAGTGCAATATATTTGTAATGAAAGTGAAAAACAAATATAGAAGAGATTCGAAAACTCGAAGTATAATTTGAAAGCACTATTGACTTTAACACGAATATAATCCGACACATTAACAGCTCTTAGATGATTTCGGGTCCGTTTCAGATGACCAAATAGGCAGAATAGGCACCGGCCTATGAGCTACACGCCGGGCGCCACGATTTTAGGGGCCTCGCGACAACGGATGAAAATAATATTAATAGGAGATAATATGCAAAAGGGGCCCCAAGATTTCGACTGCCTAAGGACCTCTACAAGGTTTCATCTGCCACTGTTTCAGACCACTAAGTTTTTCCGTATTACAAGATATATTTGACTTTCCGCCATTCTTGTTGATGAAAATGTCTGCGTTTAACTATCATTTGTATGCCATTTGATAGTCGTCTGGTTTATTTGAATCCAAGATTTATATTTTACGCAAATCAAGAAGGCACTTCATTACACATATATTTAAACAAGAAGAGCGGGTAAGAAAGTGCGGATGCTGAGAACATGACCGGAAATATAAATATGCTAGCTACAGTACCACACAGGTGTTATAGAAATGCAATAAATAGTCATTGGGCGTTTATCAGATTTGTTTACTTGTGCAAACCACAGGTACATGTATTACGTATATACATACGTACGTAACTAAAGTTGTTTTTAAATGACTCACATCTCAGAAGTCAACAAGGAAGATATGTTAAGAGGTCAATTTTAAGTTTAGTAGGCAATACGTAAGTTTTAATGCATATAATGGATCAGTGAACAAGTTTGCCTTCTAACCAATCCTTGTAATGGAAACTTTGCGTTTGTCTCTCTTTCTCCAAGTAACAATATGTGACCGTGATATTGACTTTGAAGCTGTCTTACAGGATTCCTTGATGACTGCAAAATTATTCGTATAACCCGAATTGACCCGGCAGTGAAATTATGAACTTTGTGTGTATGATCCACTGTTTTAAAAATTAAATAGTTGTGTATAGCATACACATGTAAATTTGATCTCCGTACCTTTTTCTTACTCTCTTCTTTCCATTAAGTTGTATGTTTCTTTTTGTTAGTTACTTTGGATTTTCTTTTTGTTTGTCAATCATTTTAGTAAATGAAACAGCAGTCATTCCGTTGTAAAATCAATTAGTTAATTTAGCCAAAAGGCGAACTGAGCGAGTCAATGGTCAAAATATTTCACAGAGGAAGACAGATGTAATATAACTGTACAATAAAACCGCTTAAGACATCAATCTCTAGAGACCTAATGTTTAGAGGGAATTTAACTTTCCTGATTTCCGTTTCGAGGGATTTTGGATTTCCCGAAGTTCTCAATTTTACCTGAAAATAAAAAGTTCTTAAGTTTCCTTTCACATATATACACTTGCATCTTTTGTCCAAGACTTGAAAGCCAGTACAATGGTACGGTATATAATCTGTAATAATTAGAATTTCATCTCGTCAGTATGTATTTATATGCTGTTATTTGGTCAATATGAGTTTATATGCTATTATTTGGTCAATATGTGTTTATATGCTGTGTTAAATTGTCGAGCGAATTATATTAATCACTTTTTGTCGACATAGGTGGCGTAAATAGTTTGTTAAAGTTTTGGTTAGAGTTTCTAATTAACATATATATTTTTAAACCACTTGATATATCCTTATGGTACGTTGCTTATTATGAATTGTTCGGCAGTTCAGTATGCGACAGTTCATTTTACAAGTCTGGTTGCCCATTTTAGCATGGTTTGAAGATTAGTCATAGTAAATATGTGTTTGGGTATTGGGTACAGATATTTTTTATTTGCTTATATTTTCTAGCGGCTTTTGATAGATTTTGTTCATCCTTGAAATAAATTCTAATGGAGCTTAGAAAACGCATTCTACAAGAATGCTTGCTTTTTCTTTTCACCATTCATCAAGGTTGAAAATGTTGCTTCAAGGTTATGGGTACAAAAAGTATATCCGCTCATATTTCTTACACGTCCATTTGGAATTTGATGCAACAATTTATTCTACGACACGATCCACCCATCACTCCTTTGAATACAGCTGAAATGAATAACCCAAAATCTGAATCAGAAATTCATCATCTGAAGTATAGTTTGCATACTTGTCGAGTAGCGACACCTGGAACCGATCTCAGATATCGACTATGTCGACCAAGGCACAAGGTAAAATATTTACTATGCCAGACTATATTACAATTTCCAAGTGACCAACTTAAAATATGCGAACTCATCAATATATAAAACAACCACTCACGAGGTAATCATACTATTAAAATTCTAAAACATAATGTTGCTTGTAACGCCGGCATTTCGATTCATTGTCATTTAGGCGCTTTTGACAAGATACATGTGTCATCATTCAGACTACAGCGACTATTTATGTTTGAATGAGCATGTAGTATTGGAAGGAGCGACTAAATCAAGGGTCATATCAAAGTCAAAAAGATGTATTAATCAATGTATACAAACATTCAATTATTGTTTATGATCCCTATATATAAAATACAAGGGCGTGATTTCGAAAAACAACTTACATAATTAACTGAATAATCGACTTTGTGCATGAATTGTCATCACATGTTTGCATTTGGATTATGTTATCTCGAAAAGTCAATTCGTGGAATTTACATTGAGAATAGACCACTGCCTATATACATTTAACTGCAAATGCTGTTACTGACCATTTTAACCATGGTTCTTCAGCACTGAATGAACGTGTTTGGTAAGAGGCGTAGCAAGAGTGTTTGGAGCCCGGGGACAAGATTCATTGTTATGCCCCCCCCCCCCCAACTCTGCAGCAAAGATTCCACATACAACCTGATTTAAAGTCCATTTTGGAGCCCCCACTAGTCTGGCGCTCGATGACATCTGTCCACCTTTGCCCCCCCCCCCCCCCTTCCCCAGCTACGCATCTGTGTTTGGTCAAAATGAGTTTGAAGATAAACTGAGAAAATATTGCCTATATTCATTTGATTAGTCGCAATTTTAAAAACAAAAGCAGGAAAGACTGCAAAACTATCGTTTAAATAGATTTGGATGACATAATTTGTAACTGTTTTCGGTGCAGCTTGGCAGGGGGAGGAGGGAGAGTGTAAGCAAATACTAAAATAGATTTTGAATGTTTGTTGGCATCAACAAAAGTATTTAGATTCTATCCGAATACATTAAACGAATATCCAAGTCGGAAAATATGGTATTTGTTTTCGATCTACCTTTGACCTTGTAGTCAAAATTACAGTCACATAAAATTTGATTAAAGTTTTGTGTAAAGTAATTACTTGAAGAGTACTAAAATAACTTTTTAACTCAGCATCATGAAAATCGTGCCTTTGTTACATTCGAATAAAAGTCTCTTTCTGTATAGAAAATTATCTTGTCGAATGAGAGTATACAGTGATATCGTTCAACTGCGAAATTTTAAGCTTAAATCATTAAATAGTGAATGTGGCGTGTGGCAGGGTTGGTTATGCATCCACTGTGGCAGGTATGCTATTATGGTTGCTCCCAGTATTTTTTAAAAATTATTATAGATGTCCCATCCATGCTCTATTTAGTAGGAAGTGAAATTATGTATAGAGCGGTAATGCTCTGGGACCCCAATCAACAATGCCGACAATTAAATTATTGTGTACACAAAAAAGTTAAAATTCAAATGAATAACAATTAAATACAATTCATTAGTCAAATGATAATAATTCCCCAATCACTCTTCTTTCTTTCGACCAAGTGATAACCTATTGCACCATTTGATTTACAGTGTCCTGTCTTTGTTTTTTACTCAGCTGTATCTTTCTTATCTCGACAAACCATTCTCTTCGTATGACTACCATCCTAACTCATTCTCTTCCTTTATTGCTTCTTCTCCAATTTCTCCTCCTCGACATATTTAAGACTAGCCTTTGATTCACAATCAACTTCTCAACCAGTCTTTATTCCGTCTCCCTCATTGAGTCTCGGGACTAAACTATACCGGAAGTGTAAAAGCTTCCTTTACAAAGCTTTGCTTTTTTAAAATAGAATTTCCTACGTTTCCCCGCCAAATTACGAGTGGCGTTCCTGGAGTATTGCTTTATACGATGTGTAGACAGTTACTAAGTTCCTAGTTCGAAAATACCAGATTAAATTCGGATTGAAATGGTGATATCTCTCTCTCTCTCTCTCTCTCTCTCTCTCTCTCTCTCTCTCTCTCTCTCTCTCTCTCTCTCTCTCAACTCCAATTGGATGTCGATTCTACCCTGTTCTATTCAACTTATTAGACAGTGTCCCAGGGCCGTCTGTCAACGTGGTGGGATTTACGACGCCTATGAGGTTCCTTTGTTCTTGAACAAAACTTTCAGCGTCCACGTGCAACTTTTGACACCCAGCATAGCTGGGCTGCCGTACCCTTACGAAGAAGACCAACTATAGCCGCGGTGTCTAACATGTATACATGGCTTCTAACAATTTTTGTTCCCCTGACTATGTAATCGTGGGTATGGCAACGTGACGGTGAATTTCCTCCAAAGAACGACATAAATTACTCTTATTACAGATTTCAGCTGTTACGTGCTTAGGCTCGAATAAACAGTAACATAGAAAGAGTGAAAATAACAAGCTTGTAAAAACTTAATAAACAATTTATTGAGCACAAATATTTTCCAGAAAAGAAAAATAAACTTACGATTTTAAGAATCAATTCAAAAATTAATCCAAAAATAATTCAAAATATAATCCACTAGTGAAATTGCAAAAGTCCTGGTAATAAAATGTCCTAATAATTCCCAGTTTGAATCTTAGTGAAGTATCCAAGATGGAAGACGATGCCAAGTGATGAAGTCAGTTCTGGTCTTATGAAATTCAATGAGCACAATTGTTTTCCAGATAAATAACAAAATAAATCATCTTGATCCAAACGAATTGAAATAATTTCCAGTACAAGGTAATTTAAATAACTCAAAATAATACAACTTAATATTCTAACGGCCCAACTTCTACTAAATAGTTCGCTCTAAAACATTCTATTACTGATAGTCACAACTCATCATAGGATCGAGTGTCCAATCGAAGTCAATGCTTTTTGTTCGATTTCCATAACCTGTTATCCTCGAACCACGTTCTCTGCTCAATTCAATGTTGATGTAGAAATTCCCCTCGAGATACTTTTCCCTCATGGATGTTCCGCTTGAACTCAGACTTGTCCACTGCATCAATGTATACACCTCTCGATTTCTCCTTCACAATTCCCTTTTTTCCGTACTTGTACTGTCTTTCCCAAAAGCTATTTTCTTCCTTCCAAAAAGAAAATTAAAACAACCTCAGTCTCTCGGTACACTGGTAATAGCTGAGACTGTCCGTTATTCCTGGTTCGAACAATCAGATATTACTATTAGTGATAAAAATTTTACAGCTAGTAATTAACTACACATTTCTTCAAATCAATACAGTTAAGCCATCTGTTAATTCGGTTTGCCTGTCGCTAAATTATCCATGGCATCAAAATTCGGTGAATTCACATGTATTCTTGTAAATCATTAATTAAAGTAAGACATTAAATTCATAGAACACAATCATTATTCAAACAATATGATAAATTCAAGAATTAACGTAACACTTCCTATCCATAACTCAACATAGTGTTTTTACGACATAAATTAACACTACGTCATTCGTAACTAAGAATTAAGGTAAGAATTCTAATTCATAATTCAAAAGCACATAACTAAATTAATGTAACAAATGAAACTAATCATACAAATGTATCAACAAAATCATGTAGACCTGTAAACGAAGCAGACATTATATTAATTACATCACAATGGACGTGGAATTGAGACAATACCAGAAAGGGTTTTTTCCCTGGTCGGTTATTAACGTACGAATGTACTTCTCTCAAATAACATTCGGAGCCTTTTAAAAAAAAATAATAATTCTACACTGGCTCTCTTGCAGAGCACCTTTTTGAAGACTGAATTCTAATTCAGGTAGATCTATATTATGTTCGGAAGATTTCTTGTGTAAAACACACCCCTTATTCAGCCGTGGCCAATCAGAATCAAATGTATTTTCTCGCGCTTTCTTTTAAAAGTTGCTTATGTCAGCGTGTCAATGCCAGGCATTGGTTTTGTTTGGTTTTAACATAATCCCTGTTTCCTATCAATTCTGACATTTTCGTGATAAAGTGAAGCTTTTACAGGTCAGTACTGGCTCTGAACAAATACGGTTAATTAGCACAACGGCCACATTCTACTATATAAATCTTCTCTCTCTCTCTCTCTCTCTCTCTCTCTCTCTCTCTCTCTCTCTCTCTCTCTCTCTCTCTCTCTGGCACGATGTCTCGTGCATTTAACTAATGGCTAGCTGGCTACAACTAATGGTTTATTAATAGATCGACCAAAACTTTGGCACTTCACACAATGATTAACTTCAAAATTAGACCGATCTTATTTAATGCATGCACATCCATCCTCTCTCAGACTAGGATATTATTGTACCTGCATAACTACATGTACAATATAGGTCCGTTAAAAAAGTCCGTTCAAAATATATTATTGCTAGCAGTATAGCGGAGTCCAACGCAAGGAGCATACGAGACAGGAAATCAGACTAAGACGACGCTTGAATGGGCAGTGGTTATTAATTTTTCATAAACATTACTATGAATTCATTTCTGAGTGTTTTTTTATTTGTTAGTTTTGCGAGGTTTTTCAGATTCAAAATGTTAAAAAGTCGTGAGGCTAAAAATTGCTTTTAATGAAATGTCTAACTTCGCTATTATTAGAATGACACGATACGAACCATAACAAGTAAATTTGTGGTTGTAATGACCAATTCATTTTGCTAATATGCCTAGGCCTAGGTTTTGGCATATGTACTATATGCAAGCGAGCAGGCAAGACATAATTCAAAATAATTCCCTGTTCATTCTTAGCACAGACATTCAAATTGGTATGTTAGAAAGAAACAAGTGTTTCCTATGGTTTGAATTTATGTTTCGTGCAGTATTTAACACATACCCTTGAAAGTATATTTTATTTTACTCGGAAATATTAGTACTTATCATAAAATAAAGTGTGATTGAAATATATTTTCCTGATAAGTTGGTTATGCTACGTTTCTGCATTATGTACTGACGGAACAGTCTAAACGTAATATAACTTTGTGATTCAATCTTAGCACATAACTTAAATTTTCATCCACACGAAAGAAAAGAAAGATAATTTGGATTTATTTCATAGATGAGAAAGAAAGTAAAACCATTTTCTAATTCAGTCTCACTTGTGTCCTTGCTGCAAAACTTCCTTCTGCGCTAATCCAAGGTCTTCAATACACTTTGCTCTATATTGGTGTAACACGAAATGGCTGGACGACCATTGGTCACTGAAGATGTATGCTTTCTAATTACCATCGCTATTTTGTATAGTATACATACATAGAATGTTCTACATAGCAGTATAAGCCAATATTATCGGACCTGCCAGAGTATATATTTGATTTATGAGATACAGAAAAGTTGTGCGTGAGATTAAAATGGTTAAAGGAAGCAATTATGCGGTATGAAGGTATTTAAACTTCGTTCGCCGGCACCTTGAATCATTGACGAACTGCTACCAGAATTGGGTGATAGTAACATTAGCAAATTACTCGACATTTATTTATGATATTTGTCACCTGATCGTTTGAAATTATTTTGCGACGTTTTGTCTCCCGAGCAAGTTGGACAACTCTGTGATATGATTTACCCAAAATAAACTCTGTGTTCAACGAGTAGACTATTTACTCAATAAACTCTCCATGTTTGCAAGAGGACGATTTATCCGATTAAATCCACTCATGTTCTACAGGTAGACGGACAAGCATGCATGTATAAGATAGGTATATTTACTGTCGGAGATGGGCGCTTTATACAAAGCCTGTTAATAGCTTTTCACAGATAATAACGAACCTCCAACGTCATAAATCTGAACGGCTTAACCCCTGTCTTTGATCTTGACAAATATATTAAATATTAAATGCCTGTAATATTTGACTCGCATATGGCCAGGATCGGTTTTGTGAGTTCTTTTATCATCCTTTGACCCAAAGTACGGAACAAAACACAATAATAAAGATATAATGTGGTAATATTGTAAATCTAGTGGACTTAAAATCGAGAATTGGAAAAATATCTCTCTTCTGTGCTCTTCACTATTCATGGGATAAAAGTGTACGACAGTTTGTTTAAAATTCACAACACACACACTCTCTCTCTCTCTCTCTCTCTCTCTCTCTCTCTCTCTCTCTCTCTCTCTCTCTCTCTCTCTCTCTCTCTCTCTCTTTTAGGATTTGAAAAATTTCCCTTTAACAACCGATATTCATACACTACTTTTTCATTACGTACCTTCAAAGGCAGGTGTTGTTGCGAACATTTACTAAGAATAGTCTTTTCAAATAGTCAAGTCAGTGGTGTAAGGTAATGAATAAATCCCCAAAGGTTATTCACGTTTGCAAAATCAGTTCCAAACTTGTCAACCGATAATAAATCTACATAGCCAATTTAACTTGCATAACAGTGTCTGTGTATATCTGTCTGTCTCTTTCATATGTATATTTTTATGTTTCGGCGACTAAGGATACCATAAAATACAGTATGTATATTTTCAGGGCCTCGGTACAAATCACTGTACACGGAGTCAGTAAGGAAGATGTTAGATAAAGCAGAACATGAAACTTTCAAAGTTTGTTTCTGTGTTAGGCGCTCGAGACTCAAATAAAACTTATATTTACAATTTGATCAGCACATATAAATATGCTCTCTTTCACTCTCTCTCCATATATATATATCCACCAGATGTTAGTGACCAGAACATTGTTTCAATCATCTTTTTGTGAAGAAAAAAAATAATTTGAACATCGGAAAAGAACTATGTTGTGTTTGTGTTTTGTGTGTTTTATCGGCACGTTTAACACAGCAATACTGATTATAGATAGCATGCTTAGAAAATGGGAATTAAGTGTCTTTTCTAATGACACACCAAACCTACTACCCTTGGATTACTAGCACAACGCTCACCATTTGAGCTAATGCGGCTCCCTAACATCAGAGCACAATGGTTAAGAAAGTCGATTCTGGGAGACAGATGGTGTCGTTTTGTATTTCAAATGCTATAAATAAACACTGCATTAAATTACTTTTGCGTACGTTGTTTATCTGCATGGTATCTGACCGCCAATCCCTATCGTTTCAGCAACAGTGAGTTAAAATGGCCACAGATGAACTTGTGGCAATTCTGGCTGGTTCCCTCGTGGGACTTATAGTCTTCCTAGCCATCCTGGCCATCATAATTTATTTCTTGATGGGGTAAGTTATTAACAGTCATAATTTATTTTCTGATAGGGTAAGTTATTAACCATCATAATTTACTTCTTGATGGGGTAAGTTATTAACCATCATAATTTACTTCTTGATGGGGTAAGTTATTAGCAGTCACAATGCACTTCTTCATAGGGTAAGTTATTAACCATCATCATTTACTTCTTGATGGGGTAAGTTATTAGCCAATATAAATTACTTCTTGATGGGGTAAGTTATTAGCCAAAATAAATTACTTACTGATGGGGTAAGTTATTAGCTAATATAAATTACTTCCTGATGGGGTAAGTTATTAACCATCATAATTTACTTCTTGATGGGGTAAGTTATTAGCCAATATAAATTACTTCCTGATGGGGTAAGTTATTAGCCAATATAAATTACTTCCTGATGGGATAAGTTATTAGCCAGCATAATTTGCTTCCTGATGGGGTAAACTATTAGCCAATATAAATTACTTCCTGATGAAGTAAGTTATTCAACATGGTAAATATACTTCCTGATGGGGTAAGTTATTAGCCAAAATAAATTACTTACTGATGGGATAAGTTATTAGCCAGCATAATTTGCTTCCTGATGGGGTAAACTATTAGCCAATATAAATTACTTCCTGATGAAGTAAGTTATTCAACATCGTAAATATACTTCCTGATGGGGTAAGTTATTAGCCAATATAAATTACTTCTTGATGGGGTAAGTTATTAGCCAAAATAAATTACTTAATGATGGGGTAAGTTATTAGCTAATATAAATTACTTCCTGATGTGGTAAGTTATTAACCATCATAATTTACTTCTTGATGGGGTAAGTTATTAGCCAATATAAATTACTTCCTGATGGGGTAAGTTATTAGCCAATATAAATTACTTCCTGATGGGATAAGTTATTAGCCAGCATAATTTGCTTCCTGATGGGGTAAACTATTAGCCAATATAAATTACTTCCTGATGAAGTAAGTTATTCAACATGGTAAATATACTTCCTGATGGGGTAAGTTATTAGCCAATATAAATTACTTCCTGATGGGGTAAGTTATTAGCCAATATAAATTACTTCTTGTACCCCATGTACGTTTATCACCATCGTAATTTACTTCCTGATGGTGTAAGTTATTCACATGATCATCTCTGATCGTGTTGATTTTGTGTCTCGATTCGAACTTATAGCCCTGTCACACAGGTACTCGTTGCGAGCTTGATGTGGAGAAAAAGAAAACAATAACCTGATGGGGAACAAAATCGTACAGAGTGACAAAAATACCTTTGATTACCCTCATGACCCGTTCTGACATAGGACGCTCTCTATCATACAGTATAAGAGAGAAGGTGCGTAACTTCTAAATACTTGTGATTCTAACCATGACCGCCAATGTCCTTCTGCTATTTCCGTCTGAAAGGCATACGACCATTATTGGTTTTGTTTTTTGGTCATCTTCTAAACATCAAACTCGCGTTGACCACCCGTGTCCTGTCATAAATTCAGTCTTCAGCGTTATACAGAGAACTCAGTGACACGGCGTACTGCTGTGCATGCGTTGCATATCGACGCGAGTAAACTTCCTTGTAATTAATTCGATGAATACTGAACACTATTTCTGGATAATAACGTCAGCGAAAATAGTACATATTTTGATTTCCATATTGAAGTTTTGCTAGCTGTTCACTAAGGCGAACAAATCTCAATTGGTATCGTTGACTTTTGATGTATGCATGTCTTCGTAGACGAACACTTCAGTGTGTCAACAGTGCCTTTAATGGGTTTGCATAACCTAGACGCGCCAGTGACCCATGTAACAAGTTCTTGTACTGCGGATTAGTAAATACACTGAATCTTAAATCAGTTATGACAGGTTTATGCCATCATTTAATAGTCTGAGGTCCTTGCCTTATTTCTAAAATTTCTTAAAAATAAAATGTTTTACCTAACATATTTTAGATTCAAGACCCAGTGAAACACTGCGCGGTGCTTGTTAACTTCCTGGATAGTGTAACGAAAGTATCAAATAACGAAACATTGAGTGGTTAAAGAGATCTTATATTTCACGTGCATGTCTCGATTCTGTTTTTTTTTCTTCTTCATTTAAAAAATATTTAATATTTCATAAAGGTGTTCCTAGAGATTAATTTAATTTTTAGTTACCTATTATCTGCATATTTAACAAAGCAGCTTAAAATACCTAGCCTGCAAAACACAATTTGTCTATAGCACGGATGTTGCATTTTGTACAAAACAGTTGTCGTTAACCAATGGCATTTGAGATACACGTTAGACGTTTATCTGTTAATTTATACCCACTCATGGGTCTAAAGCGTCTCTCTGTTACGGATCACTTCCATCTCACCTCTGTCTACGTGGGTTCGAGTCTCGGATTCAGCCAATGTGGGTATGTGAGAAAGCTTGCCGGTAGCTTCTCGTGGGTCGGTGGTTCTTTCCGGGTTTTCCGGTTTCTTCCTCCACTATTAATACTGGCCGCCGTGTATAGCCTATACTGTGCTGAAAAATGGCGTTAAACCTTATGACATTAACAATACCCACTCATGAGAAAGATTGATATAATATACAACTTCTGGGCACAATCGTACGGCAGTGACCAGTGGTCATTTATCGATTGTATTCACACATGAAAACAAAGAGATGCCTTATGTATACACTTTATGTCTGCTGTCTTGACAATAACATAATTGTATTGGGGCAAATAAATATATCCATCTAAATAAAATAATTGCTTTGGGGGCAAATACATATTATCAACTTAAATAAAATAACTGCATTTACGGCAAATAAATATACCAACCTAAGTAAATTGCATTGGAGAAAATATAATAATCCAGCTAGATAATATAATTGCTTTGGGGTAAATAATTGTATCAACTTCAAAAAATTGAATTGGGGCGAAATAAATATATAAATTTTTATAAAAATAATTTTAAAAAACTATATTAGAGCAAATACATATATGAACTTGAATAAAAAAAATTCCATTGGGGCAAAAAAATATATCAACCTAAATAAAACAACTGCATTGTAGGAAATAAAATAATACATCTAGATGATATAATTGCTTTGGGGCGAATAAATATATCAACCTAAAACAATTGTAATCGAGCAAATAAATATATAAATCTAAATAAAATAATTGAATTGGAGGAAATAAATTAATCCATCTAGACTTATAATACTATAATTGCATTGGTGCAAATACATATAGCCACGTAAATAAAATACTTGCATCGGGGCAAATCAATATAGCCACCTAAGTAAAATAATTGCATTTGGGGCAAATAAATATATTCACCTTAAAAAATGTTATGTTGGGGGCTAATAAATATATCCACCTAAATATGCCAAAAAGTTTTATTTAGATAAACGCACATATGTCCATAATTACAGTAGCCCGCTTGACTGAAACAAAAAATGCAGATACAAAAAATAAATTGACGCTTGAAATACGAGAGCGATACAATCTTTGATAAGATCAAGACGGTATAATCCAATTTGTAAGGAAAGAAACAAGTATTGTAACTGCTACGTTTCGATTTTTAGGCATGGACACAATTTTGTTGACGTTGATGAAAACCTTTTGCCCTTCAGAATGAACATAAACTATGGCATGCTAGGTAGACAAAAGTTAAATTTTGTGTCTTCCGTTACAGAAATAAGCAAGATGAACGCATCACCGTGCAAATTACTGGAAGTGACGCTTGACAAAGACGAATACTCATAATCAACCTAATTCTCACTTAGTGCATCAATCATCAGGGACGTCATACCAATTTTTTTCAAAGGGGGGAGGGGAAAGGCGGGGCGGGCAACGTATATAGGCTGCATCAATTGTACAGCACATACACATTCTTGTGGCTGGGGCAAATTCCCCCCACCCCCTCAATTACGTCCCTGTCAAGCGTGTTATGTGGGTGGGGGAGGTAAACAATACTGATTACATACGTGTTGTCTATTTTATAATCAATCTAACTTGCATGAAATATGAGGTCCGTTCACGTCAGAAAGTAGGGGAACAATTTCGAAAAGCCGAATGTCAATCTCGTTAGAAGAATCTATAGAACAGCAACAGGGATCATGTTAACGTATGTTAATGAACAGAACCCTAATGCCAAGGTGTATATCCGACAACTCCAAATATCAGATTAATCCGAACATTGCTTAAGTGCTTAAATATTGCATTACTATCTCATAAATAAATACTGTTTTCTTGCTTTATGTCTTGTGATAAGTGCATCGATAAATGTAAATGGCTAAAGCAGTGCATTTAAATGATTGCAGCAGAAGAAGAAGAAGAAAAGAACAATCAGCAAGGAAGCAGATCACAAAGCACTTCCCACATCCACATCACCAGTTGCCGCCAAATCAGGATCCAGCCCAAAGCAAACATAGTTCCCTATCGCGCGTTAATCCTGGTTATGCTGACCCTCGCTACGACTATCGACTTCCAAAGGTGGGCAGTAATCCTCTCTGGTTCGGAACGCCTTCTGTGTATGGGGTCCGTCCGCCACAACAGGGCTACGGGATGAGACATGGGGGATCCACATCCACAGGTAAGCAGGACCAAACAGAATGTTCATATTTATATTGCCAATACCTGTGTGGCATGATTAAATAGTAGATAATCATAACTAGTAATTTGCCGCTTTCGATCACGACATCAGTAATTTCATTCATCAACTATCTTGCAGCTACAGGAGAGTTTCTTTTTAAAGCTGATTAAAAGCATCTTTTAATACATTGATTTTGTGACACTTTCAATTTTGTTCTAGATACTAAATAGTTAACAACCATATCAATACAAAATAGTCGAAAACGATGCCAATAAAAAATAGTCGAAAACCATGTTAATACTATCCTGACTTGATGCTTAAGCAACCGCTTCAATTATATTATATTATATTATATTATATTATATTATATTATATTATATTATATTATATTATATTATATTATATTATATTATATTATATTATATTATATTATATTATATTATATTATATTATATTATATTATATTATATTATATTATATTATATTATATTATATTATATATATGTATATATATGTATATACATATATATGTATATACATATATGTGTATATATATATATATATATATATATATATATATATATATATATATATATGTATATATATATATATATATATATATATATATATATATATATATATATATATATATATATATATATATATATATATATATATATATACACACACACGCACACACACACACACACACACACACACACACACACACACAGTTTTTAACGCTCTTCGGCACGTTGACACAGCTCTAATCATTCATTTATACTTCCTTATTGCGTTTCGTTTCCTTGCCCAAAATTACTTGTGGTTTATGGCACATACCCGTTCGGAGGGGACAAGGTATTTGACTCCGTAATTACACGAATCGACTGTTGGAATTGGAGGGGGGTGTGTTATAGCTGCATTAGTATTATGACCACACCATAAAAATGTCTCTGTGACCTACAGCAGCAGAGAGGGTGAACCCTACAACGTTTTTAGACAAATTTTGATTGAAATCCTAAAACGAGCCGTCCTATAATCTCATTTTAACCAAAAGATGGCGAACCCTACAACGTTTTCAGACAAAAAAAATTGATTGAATCCTTAAAACGATCCGTAGGATTTCGTTGAAATCTACGAAATCTCATTTTAACTAAAAAAATGAAAACGAAGATTTTTACGATTTTTTAATTAATTTTGGTCGCAACTTGTTGTCATCCACCCTCTCTGCTGCTTAGTGATTTCATCACTGGGTTAACAAAAAATAATAAATGATTTGATCAAGTCTTTATGATGAAAGTCCTTAGGACGAAAATCATTTAGGATCTCACAAACAAACTAATCGCTAACACCTCTTCTTGTAAATCAATCAGATTATTTGACTGGTCGGTGAGTTTGAAATTAATTCTGGTTAATGAATTATTATGGCATCGCATGTAGACAGGATTAATTGGGTTTTCAATAATTAGGTATCCTGGAGGAGCTGTTGGTGCAAACGAATAAAGAATATATCCTTGCTGAGCTTGATTTGATCGTTCGAGATTAATTTGATAGCTTCCTTCGATAACATCACATACTAAATTGAGCGCAATCACCGATGAAATATTTACGTTGAACGGAGCGATATGCCTGCCGCCACCATCCGGATCATTATTATGTTTGAGGATTTTTATTTCCTGTGATGTTGTTTTTTTCCATGCATCATGAATTATTTCAAAACCAACATCGATGGCATCACTGAGATGTTTTGTTAGTTCCGGTACGTTATATCCTGGTAGTTTGAATGTTGGAATATCTTCTATGCGGATCTTATAGTCTGTTGCAAAAAAATCTCTTGTTTTAGGATTACTTTCACCTAATACCTCTTGAATGATTTGCGCATTAAATGTTTCCATGTCATTGATGATTTTGTTACATGTTTCTACAACGCTGATAAATTCATCTTGGGTGAGTGTGCCGGATCTAAGGGATATAAACAACAACGAAATATCGCTATTCATCGCTCCGAAATTTACAGTGGGGTCATCCGGTTGAAGAATGTGGTAGATCTTTTTAGTGGGAGGATCTACCAATTCAATAAAAAAATACAATTTATCATAATCTCTATAACTCTTTATTGGATTATCAGATTTTATCCTGTCTGTGATATAATCAGTTTTTTGTGGTTCTGGTAATTTAACGGTTTTTCCCCGGGGTGGGATTTCAGGCCATCCCAGTACGGTCCTTATTGAGCTTTGATATATATCTACGACATATCCTTCTGAGTTTATTTCAATTGCGGATGATAGCGTCGGCTCATGAACTGTTATAGCGATTTTTGATTCTTTTCCAGTAATCGATTTTATTCTACGCGCGAATTCATCATTGATTTGTTCGATTTGGTATGACCCTGTTGGTATCGAAACAACTTTCCAGTCTGGGGTTCCGTCGGGTTTATTCTCATTTGCAAACACTAAAGAATTATTGGGTTGTTGACCACCAAATGATTTTGATCTGATATTAGGCCAACTGTGATACACTCGTAGTTTTGCTAGCGCTATCTCCTTCACTGGGACCGGAGAGGGGAAATTCACACTGAATTCTGGATTCGTTGATGTTATTGATATCATGCTTGTTTGTACTGGGTTCGTGTTCTCCACTATTCGTTGAAGTAATTCCTGCGGTGTCGTCATTGTTATTATACTCATGTTGTATTTCTAATTTTGGTATCGAGGAATCATAAATACTGACCATCACTGAGAACTCACAATCTGGTAATGTTGATATTATTGAGATCATTTTGTTTTTTGGGTTCGTGTTTTCTAATTCCATCGATGTTGTCATTGTTATTATATTCATGTTGTCGCTCTAATTTCGATATCGCGGAATCAAAAATACTGACCATCGCTGAGAATTCACTATCTGATATAATCGTATTATCGAGTGACGATGATATCATCAATGATAATTGCGAGTATGCGGTTGATGCAATATGAAATTGAAGTAAGTAATTCTGCAGTTTACTCTGGCTGCATGATGATATCTTTTTTGCTATCCCGGTTGATATACCCCCGATTGTAGCCACCGCAGAAATGCAAATTGGAACTACGACCGGGGCAATCATTATAACCGATCCAAGTATTATTCCGGCGCCAGTGAGAACGCTTGACACCGAGTACATAATAATATCAATTGCGGTGATTCTTCGTCGGTATTTTTTTATTTTTATTTGATACTCCTCAGTGAGGGTTTTGAGTCTATTTTGAAATTCTCTGACCTGATCATAGCGACATTGCGTCGATGACAAAGTCATTGTTGTTATTTTAAAAATACTAGTGTTTTCAATTGTGAAATCCGAACGATTTTCCTTTCAATTTAGTTATTTACTTAAATCCGCTACGAATTCCAAATACCATGATACCGAAATTCTAAACAAATCAATATCAGTAGATGTTATCGTGAACTTTTCAGTTGTATCCTTGTCGATGATCGTTGAAATCGTATTGTTGACCCCGGATGAACTCGACGATGAAATATTAAATTGGTCCGTTGTCACTAGTGTTAATCGATAAATACCCTTGACGGTTGCAGTGATATCTAATTTGTTGTCTGTAGGTGTCCAGGCAAATGATCCGTGTTGGATTGTGTACACGACGTTGTTGGTTTTCTCATGAGGAATTTTTGTTTTTTCAATGATTGTTATCATCCTCGAAAAATCACCTTTGACGGCTTCGATGAAGTTTTTCGTCTCATCGATGGATTTTTTAATATCAGGGAGTTTTATTTCAATTTTATCTAACGGGGTTCCAATAAATTTATCAATGATATTTCTACGAAATGATGTAAACTGTTTTCCGTTTTCTTCAATTCTAGATTGAAGTGTTGTTAGTTCCAACACAGAATTTTTCAACTCATTGTCATGGGTATCAATCTTATTGTCGTGGGCGGCAATCCTGTTGTCGTTGTCGGCAATCATGCGGTTGTTGGTGATAATCATCTTGTCATGGGTATCAATCTTATCAGTGATCGTAGACACAAGTGCACCTGGTTTAAGTCGTCCGTCGCTGGAATACAACGCAATAGAGTTTTCAGTGGCGTCGCGCTGCCGTATCAAAATGTCATTCAATGACACATCACTGCTTTTCAATTTACCCTGTTTGTCCTGAAATACAACTATTTCGTTCGGATCAACACTTGTTAAGTTCAACGTCTCAGCTATTTCATCTTTGATTAGTTTTTTTACATCCTTGACAGAATCAGGTGGTGCAGTGCCATCGGGTTTGGGTTTCAAAGATCTCCCCCAAATATCAATCATGTTATTGTAAAACTCTTTCTCTCTTTAAAATCGTTTCGATTTCCAGCGATTACTAGTGTATTCATTCACGACAACATGTGGTGGTTTTCCGCTTGGGTTACTCAAGGAGTTAGAAATAGCATCAAGGACATTTAATACTTCGCTGCCACATATTGGTGGGTCATTCATTTGTTGTGTTGGTAGCGTAGAATACCAAGTCTTCATTGGAAGGGTTTTTATATAACGCAAAAACTCTTTTGGTGGGGCTAATCCATATGAATCAAAATAGACAATCCCACGTGGATCAATAGCGTATGCAACCCAGTGAGTTCCAGGTCCGGTGCTGTTATCGAGATTAATAATACCGGTTTCAACGCTGTTTGGTTGATGTGGTAATTGATCTTTCATAAAGACACCTCTGAAATTTTTAATCGCCAGCTTTTTAGCAGCATCCATTAAATCAAAATTGGACATAGGAATCTTCGATTCCCGAATTAATAAATCGTTCCTGGTAGTCTTAGACCCTTTCCGCTGTACCACGAATACGGGGTTCCTGGTAGTCTTAGACCCAATCCGTGAACGGATCGTCCCTTTTTTTTATACCCCTTCCCCGTTGCTTTCTGTAGTGCCATCCCTGCTGCAGTACCAACAGCCCCTAACGCCGCCGCCTTAGCCACCGCTGGGGCTGCTGCTGCAATCAATGCTGGTATCGCAGCTAACAACGGGAATATACCGCCTGTTTTAATCATATTTTTGATAGCAGCCGCAGAAAGAGTAATCTGAACACCCTTTTTTGCTACTAGTGCATCATTGAAATGTTTCACCTGACGAGTTGTCAGCGATAGTTTATTTGCACCACCAGTCATTTGGTTGGGTTTCAACGTGATTGTGGTTCCACATTTTTTAGCCGATTCTGATTGCAATTTTTTGATTTGACCAGGAGTTAACGCAACACTAATAACACTATATGACATTATACATAATTGATTGATTCTAAATCGTTTACAATTTCAATTACATGTTTTCCACTGGTGCATCTACCACTCTCATTCTTCCACCAACACCTTCAAGTAGCATTGATTTATCACTGAGAATGACAGCAACCGCTCTATAATTAGCAATACCACCAGGACGGGTTACACGGGCTCTAAAGTGTATATCAACGACAGATTGTCTCATCAAATCGAGATGTTCCAGTGAGAAGTAATAGATCGGATAGAGGCTTTTAAAATCCAATTGTGATATTTGCAAACCAGTATCCACATTTAGATCACGTGCCATAAATGACAACAGGTTATGATATACACGTGCAATATGGTTGTGAGTGTAATCAAGTTGTACATCTTCAGATGGTTCCTGTTGTCCGTTTATTCTCAGTGAGACCTCTCTAACACCTAACTGATCAAATATCATATGACTTCGTTGTTGATTACCAACTCGTGCATTATTCTGTAACGCCACAAATATATGACGTGGAGCTGAAACCCCTTGTTTTGATGCCAGATGCCAAGTAAATATATCATCAACATTATCTAGTTTAATATCAGTGGTCACTGATAACCAACTCAACAATGATTTTCCTCCTTGTTCCATAAATGACAACAATTTTTCTTCTGCTGTGATTGATGGAGTTAACACTGGCATCCACAATGCTAGTTTTGTTAAAATGACTTTACCATCAGCAACATCAGCATCATGCCATATTGCATCATTATCAGTACCCTTTCGTACAAGCGCTACTGTGTGTTTAGCTCCATAAATAACTTTTCGGACATTTCTACAGAATCCGAATATATGATGCAGTGGAATTGCACATGAAAATTGTCGACGCTGTCCTTGCAACGTTGCTACACGTGTTGCAAACCCTAGGTTGTAGTTAATGATATTATTTATGACATCAAAAGTACCAGCTGGTCTTGTATATCCGGCTGGTGCTGGATCAACTGCGGTAGCTTGTGTTGCCTTGACTCTAGAATACTGGTTGTGTTCAGGGTGATCAGTGATATCCTTAGAAAACATCATAGATGGACCCGCTGATCTTGAATAATCATCAGAATATCTCGCTAACCCTATGATTGTTGTGGCCACATCAACTTCACGGTCAATGGATTCAATTTCCTTTCCATCAATGAGATATCTAGCGCTTTCAAATAACGCCATGATCCCATTATTAACAAAACCAACTTTGATAGTTGGGTTATTGTCATATGGTGGATCATTATGAGCAGCATCATTTGTTACAAGTTCTCCTTCGATTTCGATAAATGCCTCACACGGTAGGAAGTATTTACTGGTATCATGAACTTGAAGTTCAATTCGCGATCGGAGATCTGGTTGTACTGCGTGATAAGAATAAAATTGAAAATCGCGTACAGAATCATCCTTGCCAACTGGGGCGTCTATATCAAATGCTGGATCAGGTGACCTTTTGAACATTTTATTCTATTTATCAGAGTCTAAATCGCGATTTCCCATTTCATCGTCGTGTTTTTTTAAAGCCACTTCCTGCTATCATGTTTGCTATCATGTTATTTTGGTCCTCTTGATTTATCAAGGGAGTCACCATCGACGCTAATTTTTCATCTACTGCGTTATTTATAATTCTACTAACACTTGCAGGCATTTCTGCTGTAGACGGTAACGGTACCGGTTTCTTTTTTCGTCTCACTAATGATGTTATTTTATTCTTCGCAGTTGAAAACGCTTTTCCAGCAAGATCTCCAACAGCACCAATACCCTTATCACGAATAACATCAATGGCTTTCATTCCTAGTTGTTTAGCTAACGGCATCACTTTTGGAGCCATTCTCGCAAATAACCCTGCAATGGTATTGCCTAAACCATCTCCGTAGTATGCTCTATAAACCGGAAACCGTGAATTAACTACGTAGACGGGGGTTGGTTTATCATGATTGTAGTGTATGATCATTATTTTAAATCAGAAACAATTTTTCAATTGTTATTTATCTAATCGATTCAGTCACTATGATAACCATGGACGGTTTCACCGTCTACTAACTCGCCAATGAAATCTCGATATGTGCTGATATCCATGATACCACCCTGAAATAATCGTCTACAGATATCAGCTGCTTCATTAATTATTTCCGGTGAGTTATTTCCAGCTCGGAACCCTCCTACAAGAACTTCTAATCGTGATATATCACTGAGAACACTACCAGGACATGAAACGCTAGCGTTTCCAACTAGACCACTCCCCAGAAATTTTTTCTCATCGTATGGCTGTCTTATTTGGAGTTGAAATTTTCTTTTGAAGTCTCTGTAGTCCTTCATCCTTCTATCTAAACTCCCAGTATTTATTTCATACACTATATCAGCCCATTCATTATGTGACATTCTATAATCCGAATAATTGTCCGTGAAAAACTTCTCTTGTGAATCATAGCTGTTAGCAGCGAATTCACCTAAATTATCTATATCCTCGTTGAGAATTTGTTGTTTAGCGCTCTCGGTAAATATAATTGATTTAGGTAGTCCGCTAACTAGTTCTTCCTGAAATCCTTTAAATGTTCGTTTCGAAGCGGTTGATATATCCTGAGGAAGTGATTGCAAGGATTTTTTTGTTTGTTTAGTTCTTTTTGCTATTTTTTCTAACACAGGAATAAGACCCTCTTCTTTTCTTTTACCGTCAGGATCATCTCCCAGTATAGCACGCTCTATCCCCTTCGTTGCTGTGGTTACCGGTTTAAACAATTCTTCAGATCCCGCAGCAAAATCAGTCTGAAAACTCTGTCGTTGTTGTAGTTTATTCCGTACAGAGTCACGAATTGGTACAAATCTCTTAATTGCATCTAATCGTTCACGAGCCAATCGGGTTGTTAATGCTTCATTGACCATTATTTGAAATCAGAAACAATTTTTCAATTGCAAAACAATTTTTCAATCCCGACCTAACACCAGTGACAAAGTCACCGTGGAAGTGTTTTAACGGCTCTATCAATGATGGGGAAAGTGACCAAATTGTATATAAAATAATTAATAATGTCACTTTCCCCATTCTATTTTTGATCAATCCGAACCAGCCATCAATTTTTTATTCACTGTTTCTGACATTATCAATCAAAAAATGCTAAAAAAAATTAAAATCTCTATGAGGGGACGGTCACAATCAAATAATGATAAATGGTCGGGCAATCAAATAATGATAAATGGTCATTCAAAATTGTTCATTTTCTTGAATTAACGCCCGTAGGTTTCTAACTTTAGAATTAACCTCCTTTTTCAATTCGTATTCGTACCCCAATTCTTTTCGTATTCGTTCTACGATGGTATATAACGGAGCGAACACACTTACGTCACTGGAGAATGCGAGAGAGTCCTTAATAGAATTCTGAATTCTTTTGATGAGTGCATATTTCTTTGGCAGCATGTATTTATTGTTGTTAACTCCGTATTCTATATCCTGAAAATCAGACATGATTTGATCAGGATTTAACCCATCTGATAGTTCAATATCCCAACCTTTCAATTTTGAAATCTCGGATATGATGCTATTCATGTTTTCAGAATTCATTATTCTATAGCAATGACATATTTCTAAATGAAAAATATGACGTATTAGACGTAACTAAATTTAATTTTCTGTCCGCGATTTTTTGAAAACGCAGATCGATAAACCCCCTCTGCAACATATCGTACTGAGGGTGGACAAATATCGAAGTGCCTACCGGCTTCATATAATGATTGAAATATTTTTTCTTCGTTAGTTATCGTATTCAAAGATTTCACAGGTCTCGCTTTTTTCGAGTATTTCCCAGTCCCCCCTCGTTCGGTATTCTCACTTTGTGTAACAGCCTGCAGATTTGATAAAGAATTGTTTTTCGGATTAGAATCGATATGATCAATGACAGAATCATCCTCGATCAATCCATGGAAACACTCGTACACGAAACGATGATTGAGATATTTCTTCTTTCCAGCACCAAACATCAAATACCCCATACCATTATCCCACCCAACTGGTTTCTTCAGTCTGCGGTTTCTTACAACACCATCACTGGATGCTTCATAATTTGTGATCACAGGATGTTG
Organism: Unio pictorum; assembly: GCA_030141615.1. Classification (NCBI taxonomy): domain Eukaryota; kingdom Metazoa; phylum Mollusca; class Bivalvia; order Unionida; family Unionidae; genus Unio; species Unio pictorum. The sequence goes on from JARLTB010000021.1 coordinate 20,271,377, forward strand.
TCTGAATTCTTGGTTCATTCGTATACTAAATACTATTTGTCTAATTCATCGTTTGGTTTAATGATAAATCTTTCGATGTAGTCTTGAGGAGTTCTTATGATTTTATCCCTGATACTGACTTTGTCAGCGTCAAGAATACTGACTTTGTCAGCGTCAAGAATACTGACTTTGTCAGCGTCAGGGTCATAATTTCTGATTGATTGTCCATTTTTTATTCTTTTATCATAATAACGCTTCAATTCCCTATATCGTTTACCACCACAATTCAAACACAACCGTGATTTCCCCCTAACCCCAACTCCACATAGAATACAGGGTAACGGACCAAGGCTTCCACGACGAAAGCTTTGCATATGATACCCACAAAACTCACTTCTGCATGATTTGTTACACGGGATTACTGATCCAATCATAAGCCACTTGCAGTGATTCATTATATAAAAATCTTTCATTTAAATGCTTGTTTTAATTATAGAATGAGCGAATTAAGGAAAACGCCTTCGAAAAATGCTGAATTCAATGTTGATAAAGAGTTTAAGAGATTATTAAAAATCAATCCTAGATTTAATCTCGATAGACCCAAAAAACGTATCAAACGTCCAAGAGACGGAAACATGAAAGAGTTTAAGAGATTATTGAAAATCAGTCCTAGATTTAATCTCGATAGACCAAAAAAACGTATCAAACGTCCAAGAGACGGAAACATGAAAGAGTTTAAGAGATTATTGAAAATCAGTCCTAGATTTAATCTCGATAGACCAAAAAAACGTAACAAATTTAATCTCGATAAACCCAAAATCCTTCGGATTTCAAAAGCGTCCAAGAAATTATCCTGGAAAGATGCTCAATTCAATCTCGATATAGTTTCTAATACACCCAAGAATACAATTCTTGATAAAGCCATGATTAATAAAATCAGAGATTGTTTCAATGAATTCAAGCGTGATGGAGCATCCTATTGTTGGTCAACATTTCGAATTGATGGTGTTGTTGACGCTACCATGAATGATGAAAAAGCAGCAGTGATAATTTCACGTGTTGGGGAAAAACGGTATTTTTTCCGAATCAAATTCATTATTGAAGTCGATGGCAAATGGATTATTAGGGATAAATTTGAACCAATCCTCAAGAATAAAAAAGCTGTCATTGTGAGTAGAGATTCCAAACCAGGGATTCTAACCGGCATTGACAAACCATACTACGAAAGATCTTATCCCGTAACAGCAATGGTTTATGGGCTATATCCGTTAAATGATAAACCCGATATCGCAAAACTAGCTCCTATGAAATATTCGTCAGGGCTTAATTGTGTAGCAACACGGGTAATGGAGCACTTCACAAATGCATCCCGAGGAAATAAACTAACTGATCTAAGACGAAAAAAAATAACCGAGTGGGAACTGACAGTGAAACAGAACGGTGCAAAGATTTCTGATATAGCTAAGTTAGAAACATCATTAAGATTTCCAATAACAGTTATGACGATAACCGGAGAGGTTTTATACGAACCGAAATATAACAAAAATGGAGCACCAATACAGATTATTGATCATAACAAACACGCGTGGACACCTGCGGTAACAGTATTTCCACGAGAACGAACCGTGAAATATATCCCACCGGAATTTTCCGGGGAATTAGTCGGGGATGTTTTCTATGAAGAGAGATTATTTGATGCTATTAATGCGTTGTGTAAGGATGATCCTGTGTCAGTGTGGTTACTTAGAAGTGATGAAGGATTCGATCAATTTGTAAAACCAAATGGTGAATTATATCGCGTTGAAGAATTAGATAATAGAATGAGAAAAATCGCTAGTGATTTTTCACCGGAGAATTCCCATGAAAAACTACTCACGGATAGTTTTACTATTCCATCAGTGGTAGCTCACTTCGCAAGAGAAAAAAACTCATGGCGTCCAACACGAAGTGATTTTCTCGAGGATGTTAAATTGAGTTGCGTCGAATTTGGTCATGGAGGACTGTGGAATACGAAATACTCACTTGATGGTATGATTTCAATTGATATAGCCGCGTGTTACCCCGGAAGTTTTCTCGGATATGGGGAATGCGCTGAGTACTTCAAACGATTTGGACACCCCACGCATGAAATGACTCGTGTTGCGATTAATGGACCATTACCTGATTTTGATTTAACCGGATTCGCTCGTGTGATATCATTCGAATTAGCTACAGGGTTACATCCGTGTAGTTATGTTTGGCTCGGTAAACACCTATCTGAAAAGGCCTGGATGCCAATAGTGCTATTGAGATATATGATTGATTGTGGTATGCTAATATCGTTGATTGTTTCCGAGGCTATTATATGCTATCGAGCTCAGAAAGAAGTTTGGCTACCACAACCCGATCTAGATCGTATAATCAACGAACTACGAAAACAATTCCCTGATTTCAATGAAGAAGAAATCATAAATTGGTCTAAGAAGTTATTTGAAATTAAAAAAGAACAAGCAAAAGATCTCGGACGAAGAATAATCGGTAAATTCACTCAAGGTGGACGGTACGACAACGCAAAATATTCTTCGCGGTTGATCATAGATGTCGCTGAATACGATTTTCTTGTAGCGGATTTAATGAAACAGGGAAAACTTGTATCCCGTAAGGATGCTTTTCTATCCAACGGTGAGAAAATGGGTACGGTTGTTACCTACTGTGATGGATATAATTCCCAGTACACACATTTGAGAAGTTCAATGCTAGCCTATGCTTCTATTAATCTATTTTCGATGATAAATAGATTTCCTAATACCGCGGTTAGAGTGGCCACTGATTCGATGTATATACACAATAAATACAAATCAGCTGTAGCTAAATTCACAGATCCCGAGGAAGCGTGGGGGCGTTGGCGATTTAAAAAGGAGATGCTACATGAGTATTGTGAATCCGCAGACGTTGCCATGGATGATAAATATCTTTGTTGTAACCGTATTGAAATTCAATCAGAATTTTCTAATGCACCACCGGTATCTGATCCAATATGTCGATACAAGACAGTTTATTTAAACGGTTGTGGTGGGTCAGGAAAGACAACTCGTGCAATTGAATTATATCGTCGTGGTGGAAATACTTGTATTTCTACTAACATGATTGTGCTAACACCGACTCACAGACTCGCCAGAGAGATGATACAACGAGGGGTAAATGCCTGTACTTACCATAGTTTCTTTCGATGGAAGGGTGACAAATGGACTCCTGAGCGTATGGGTGATAAATTCATTCCTGAAATCATAATTTGGGATGAAATATGCACAGTGTCATTAGATGTATTACAAATATTTCTCGAGTGGTTGTTAAACAAAAACACAAAAGTCGTCATGTGCGGTGATCACGGCCAACCACCACCATTTGTCGGTGCATCTCCACATGAATGGCTAAGGGGTTTTGTAGACTACTATGAAGAAATCACCACTGATTATAGATCACTTGATGAACGATTACGAGAATTTAAGAAACTAATTAGATTACAACCGGATAGAATCCAGTGCGAAATAGCGCGTGAAGTGATTTCAGAAACTCAAATAAACGATTTCTGGGAAACATGGAGACCAAATGATTTGATAATTGCAAGTAGAAAAATAGTCAGGGATACACTTCAGATGAAGTTATTTGAATTGCATAAAGAAAAATTTGCAACGCTTCCAGTACCCCTTTGTTATAGGCCATCGGATACACGAAAACAGAATATTGAAGTTGATATTCCAGGACAGAGTGAAAAACAAATTCTCGTATTAAATGATATTGTGCTGGTTGATATCAATGTCGTTGAAGATGCATTGCGTGCTAATAAATCCCCGTGGACTCTAGGATACGCAGCAACAATACACTCTTCACAGGGATTGACTATATCGGATACAATTGTTTGGATGGTGGATAATCACATCGAATGGTCGAATTTAGTCTATCTCGCAGTATCCAGAGTACGAAAAATAAATCAACTTCGAAGAGTTGTCCTGACAGAGTCAGGCGATGATAATGACACAACAATAAGTGATATTGATGTTAGCATCATTAATAAAAAACTCTCCGGTTACAAACAACAGGACAAAAAAAAACAACGAGAATTTGATATTGATGCTGAATTAATAATCACTTTGAAGAAACAACAGAATAATCACTGCGCGAGTTGCAATTGTATAATGCGTTGGCAGTATTCGGATAAGGATCCTCGCCAATTCACCGTAGACAGAAAAAATAACAGTCTCGGTCATGTCAGAAATAATGTGATGTTGACTTGTCTTGAGTGCAATAGACGCAACGGTGCTAGTTAAGACCATGCGGTGGCAATTGAGTATCCTCGGGAATTACCTGTAGTTGTTCTCGAGTAAAACCCCGTTGAGGGGCAGTTGAATCCAGTTTATAGATTGCTGGTCTACCAGTTGATCGTGTTATAGTAGATATCTTATGCGTAGTGACGCTCCAAATAGGATCAGTAGCCCTTTTTCTACCCCCTTCAAGCTCTCCTGGTTCGTATAAGTACCTAACAGTGACATTACTATGAAGAATTGGTTCTTTGAAATCTTTTTGTGGTTGTACGGGTATTGACTTCTTTTTAATCGCGTTGATAGGTTTCATGTTGATTGTTCTAGTAATCTCGTTATTCAGTGCAGTAATCACAGATGGTAATCTTTTAACCCATTCACGGGATCGCTTTTCTTGAATGAATTCTTTTGCGTATTGATATCCAAATAACCGCTCAGCAATCGTCCGATTAAATCGTTCTACAATGGCCTGATCGCGATGTAGCGCAGTATGCCCTCGTCGTATGGTGACATTATGATGTTTCATTGTAGATAATACTGCACCCTGAAATTCCTTACCAGGATCAACCTGCAATAGATTTGGCCAGTGCAGAGGACCTCGTCGATAAATCCTCTCAAATGCAGAAGCAACTTCAGTGGCTGATTTTGTTTTTAACGGTTCTGCTTCTTTGTATCGACTTGCAATATCAACTACGGTTAGCGCGTATTTGTAACCACGATCATGAGGTAAAAATAATATATCAGCCTGATGAACTTCATTAGGAGCGGTCACATCAAAATGCGAGAATTGAATTTGTTTAGGCGGTGGTAGATAAATTTGCCATAGTGCCTGTTTGGATAACCAATTAGCCGCAGTGGTTTTTTTCACTTTTGCAGCGCTAGCGAGTTTATGGACTGCTGATTTACCCCTCCAGTATCCTCTTGGGGAATAATAAATTGATTCCATATTATTAATTACCGGCACCTAACATCAATTTGCTTTTCATAGCCGATTTTATTAAAAATGAAGCCAATTTTTCTTTGAAGGATTTATCAGGAATAGCATTTAACGCATGAATTAATTTCACATCTGCGAGATGCCTGTGTTGCAGATTGCTGCTTTTATAAGCAACATCATGAAGGTGACAGGCCTTATCAATGGCGTTTATTGGTTCTTCACCGGGGTTGGGTTGATTTTGATTATTGAGTCTGATATCAAGTCTGGTTCCCGGTCCACAGTAGCTATATCCGGGAAGGTGCTTTTCTCCGGGGTACTTTGCCCATGGGGTTCCAGGGAGCTTTGCCAATTTGGCTGCGATATCACCTCCTCGTTTTTTTTTAAATCAGATTTCATTGACACAAATCTAAATTTCTTTGTACCACATTGCATGCATTTACCAGAAAGCGCTGATCGGTTATTTTTAGTTGTAACCGTCGTCACATCTTCTGTGCCAGTACGCGTTTTGCACTTCACACAATATAGATCCATAATTTATGTATAGAGATATGGATATAATTGATTTTTCAGCGACTAAAAGAAGAGAACCGGTTAAGCATCATGCAGCGCTACCAAACTCTATCCGGATGATTATAATCGGGCCATCTGGATCCGGTAAAACGCAATTGTTGCTCAATTTAATAATGAGATGGATGAAATGGGATAAGTTGTATTTAATTGCCCCTAGCGTAGATGATCAACGATGTTATGAAGTGCTAAAAGATTTTAACGACAGCGCGGTAGAAAAATCCGGAGAGGGTATTATTGAGTTTATAACCGATATCGATGAAGCACCGAGCATTGATGATATTGATGGAGATATTAACAATTTAGTCGTATACGACGATATAATGTTGGATAAACAAAAAAATCCTGCTAGAATATTTTCCCGTGGGCGTCACAAAAACACTGACGTGATATATGTCACTCAACGCTACACTCAGGTTCCAAAAGTCATCAGAGATAACTGCAATATTCTTTCTGTATTCAACGGCGTTGATACACATACGCTACGAAATATTTGGCAGACATGGTGTTCTGATATGGACTTCAATCAATTTCGAGATTTCTTTAGTCATGCTCAGTCAAAACCACACGGATTCGCAACAATAAATTTGCATGATCCTCGGACACGATATCGTATCGGACTGGATCAAATATTCGGTTAAAATCATTTTATTATTTTTTGTTAACCCAGTGATGAAATCACTAAGCAGCAGAGAGGGTGGATGACAACAAGTTGCGACCAAAATTAATTAAAAAATCGTAAAAATCTTCGTTTTCATTTTTTTAGTTAAAATGAGATTTCGTAGATTTCAACGAAATCCTACGGATCGTTTTAAGGATTCAATCAATTTTTTTTGTCTGAAAACGTTGTAGGGTTCGCCATCTTTTGGTTAAAATGAGATTATAGGACGGCTCGTTTTAGGATTTCAATCAAAATTTGTCTAAAAACGTTGTAGGGTTCACCCTCTCTGCTGCTCCTACATACGCAACTCGGATGTTTGATAATTTATTATTTTGGACGATCTCTCGAATAAAATTAATGATAAAATAAATTAAAGAAGTGGACACATCGCCTTAAGTTAAACACCCAGTGTTATAAAAACAAAAAAAAGTAAGTTGATCTGTCCTATGATTCTGTCCTTTCCGTATTTATCTAATGTTTGTAACTAAGTTATTTTTTGTTGAATATGTTTACTTGAATATGCGCTGAGGGATTGTGAGGAGAGGGGTATAATGTGTGATATGATCCCACACCTATTAGGATGCTTTGATTATCGTTATCTAATGTGTGATATGATCCCTCACCTATTAGGATGCTTTGATTATCGTTATCTAATGTGTGATATGATCCCTCACCTGTTAGGTAGCTTTGATTATCGTTATCTAATGTGTGATATGATCCCTCACCTATTAGGATGCTTTGATTATCGTTATCTAATGTGTGATATGATCCCTCACCTATTAGGATGCTTTGATTATCGTTATCTTCTAAACGATTGACCACGGTGTTATTGCATGAATCGAGTAAATAATAAAAGAAAATATGAAATCAGTGGATGGAATTATAGAGACCTGAGCAAAGATATAGAATATTTAATCAATTGCGTAAACAAAATGAAAATGACATTTGAATGATACACTTTGTCTACAAAATATTTATTTTAAACATTGTGAAATGCAATTAGCTTTTCAGTTATACTTATAAAACAAATCACAGAATCGAGTATATGATCAAACTCATATCTCTCTCTCTCTCTCTCTCTCTCTCTCTCTCTCTCTCTCTCTCTCTCTCTCTCTCTCTCTCTCTTACACACACACACACACACACACACACACACACACACACACACACAACTTTTTTTGGGGTCCTTAACCGTAATTTGGTTGCAGTCTTTTTCCACTACGGGTTGCACAGGTATGGATCTATGTTTTTCCCTTGTGCTTTCCCGAGACTCTGTCTCTTTCCTATGAGCCAAATACATCTTTTCGTGTCCCTCAAATATTCTTGACTATGTCCATTGGCTAATTAAACAGAAAGATTTGGACTGACGAATTTCACAAGGAAATTGCTTAAACCCTAGAATTTCTTCTGGGAATCAAACCCGTCGTTTAGCTAAGTCAGTCGGGATAAACTTTAACTAACCGCCCAAAAATATAAAATCCCGTAGAATTCAGAATAATTTTCTCTAGTCTGTTTATTAATAACTATTTTGGACAATATCACATTATGACACTTATTTCACATGGCCCTAGATTTCTCAGATTTGTCTCTGGCGTGTCTCTATATCGATTGGATTCTACGCTAACTATCTGTAGAACCGTTATACTTTTTTTTTGGGTCGGGGGGCGGAACAAGACTGATGCCCCCCCCCCACCAAAAAAAAATTAAAAATGTTTTTATGTGTGTTTGTGCTTCTCCCGATATGTAGTTAGTTGTATTTATTTTTATTTCCATTTAAATTCCATTTCATTTTTCCCATCGGTATTATAGAGTTTTGAAAGGGGTATTTTCATTTCCCTAGTGTTTCTAAAGAGGGATTTTTCGAAGTGGTAGTTGATCTACCCTTCTTCGGATCTCCTTTCTTTTTTTTTTCTTTTGACCATGGCTTGTTGTCTACTACATCCTATGTTTGCTATTTATGTTGGTGCTATTTGTATGTGTGCTATATATAAATCTATAAATTGTGTTTATGTTTGGATAGCCTTTTCTTGTTCAAATTCAATTTCACCAGTTGTCTTATTTTGTGATTTACCTCCAAATGGGTTATCACGTTTGTCATTATTTTTAATATTTTACAAGAATTTTGAATTTTGTGTAAAATAAGGTGTTTTTATTAATAGATTTTTAATGTGTCTCACTTTACTTTTTGTATATTTATTTTATCTAGCCCGCCTGCCTTGAGTCAAGGTTTGTACAAATATATTTGGCTGTACTTCTCCTGACTCAATTTAGGACGTCTTTAATTATTTAGTTTGTGGATTTAGTATTTAGTATAAAAGTTTTATTTCATTAGGGTGCACATGTAGGTAATAAATAGAAAAATCAGAATATTGTAAATACTGTAATTAAATTCCTTAATGGGATGTTTTTTGCAAACTCTTCCATAGGCCTGCTAACTCCACATAGCGCCATGTGGTATAGCCCCATGGCGTCCTCATTAATGTACTTGTCCCATTATGATTTACTTAGTTGTAATATATATATATATATATATATATATATATATATATATATATATATATATATATATATTACAACTATATATATATATATATATATATATATATATATATATATATATATATATATATATATATATATATATATATATATATAAAATTGTGTTTTTTTAAAAATATTTTATTATATATATATGAGTAGAAAAATATAAGAAATTGTGCTGACGATGAATGAAGAAGGTGACAATTAATAACGTTGATTAGTTCAATATTGTACTAAGTAGCATTCTGTAAAATTTCTATTATACTATCGGTTTGTAATTAAAATCCAATCCTGCTCCGAAACAACAGAGGTTAACTATCGGAAGCTACCAATTTATGGCGAACCTAGCTCTATGTCAATCTTGAACTTGACGTGTCACGCTGACCACGACAGAATGGTCTGCAAAAATATATACAAATCTTGCAATATTGCAGTGATCTAAGGCTCACGTCTTTACAGATAACTCACATTCCACCATAATCCGCGTGGGTTCGGGTCTCGGCACGATCAACGCATGTATGAGAGAATGCTTGCCAGTAGCTTACCGTGGATCTGTGATTCACCTAAGGTTCTTTCTCCCTAAATATACTGTGCGCCATGTATCGTTTTTTGTGTGCTGAAAAATGGTATTAAACCCTTCAAAACGAAACAAAACCTGATGTGATTGGATTCACTTCCATGACTACTAAATTCTTGCTGTAGATCAGTTTACTGTGACCTATATAGTGCACTTCACTGTTTATTAGCGCGTTTAAATTAATGTCACGGAGAATATTCAAGGTAGAATATTAAGGAGGACACTTCATCAGTGGATACATTTCTAGGACAAATTATATTACTACCAATTTCACCCTTTCTTTTTTTTTTTTTTTTTTTTTTTTTTTTTGTCTAACCAGCCATGGCGGAAGTTCAGCATTGCAAATACTTTGTTCTTTGTCTAATCCAGTTTCTGTCAGATTTAAAAAAAAATATCGGAAGATTTCGGTAACGAACGAGTTCCACGATTAGCATTGAGTTGATTTTTTATCTAGCTGGTTAACCTTCTTACCACTCAGGAGGCTACGTGTGTGATTACATTTTGACCAAACTTTCATTATTTATTTATATATTTAAGATCTTGAACGAGTTTGATAATGAGAAAGATCCATGCGTGCATCTGATTTGACTTGCTTATGACCACTACGGAGGCTGCGTTTATGAACCACTTTTAATCCGATTTGGAATATATATTTATATCTTTAAGATTTCAGACGAGTTTTCGATGATCAGTAGACTATCCTTGTCGAAGATAATAATAATAATAATAATAATAATAATAATAATAATAATAATAATAATAATAGTGATGATGATGATAATAGAAATAATAATAATGATGATGATGGTAATGATGATGGTGATGGTGGTGGTGTTGGTGGTCGACTGACATCGTTACTTCTGTTTTAGCCAACAAAAAATTTTTGCATATTAAAGCAAGGTATATGATCTAATATCACGATTTTGATTGTAAAATTTAAAAAATAATTTTAGAATATAGAGTCCCCCAATTTAAGAGTCGAATAAAACATATATGCAAATTAATTTAATTGAGGAATCTGAATATTAGACCCATTGGATGAAAGTAAACTTATCGATTAAATTAATTAAATTCATCCCAGTTCATTGCTCAGAGAATAAGAGCATATAATTGTAAATAAAATGTCGTAAGCATCCAACATCACATACAGAAATGTCTTTTTTAGGTCACGTGCTTTTTTTGACAATATGATACAATACTAGGCAATCTCGAGTTCTGGACCCCTTCACAGAATCAGACAAATAATTTACATTTGTGCTTGAAGAGAAATAACCATATCATCTGTGAATCATAAAAATACGCATATTTATTATATGCTGATCCCCCCCCCCCCGCCTCTGTTAATTTTACATTGTCAGAATCGTGCATTATGATATTGCACTCTTGTTCACTTCATACTGCAATCACGTGCACAACACATCTGCATAATAATGTATTAGCAGCTGCCTTGTCACATTTCACGTTAACGTTTTTGATGCAATATTTCGGATTTAGGCTAGCGATAGACGCCACACAGGTCATGACATTGCTGGGTCCATACAAATAACATGCAAGTGATCACTTTAGCTGGTAATAAGAATGGCAAAATATACTTACAGTTTTACATCCTGAATTTCATCACAATTATCAAAGTATATGCTCCAACTACTGATCATGATGATGAAGAAATAGAGGAGTTTTACAACAAACTCCAGGGTATAATAAACATGGTATGTAAAAAGGACATCCTCATCATCCAAGGAGACTGGAATGCCAAAGTTGGCAAAGATGCTCTAAAGACTGGGATGATCATTGTGAACCTTCTGGCAATGAGCTTACCAACGAAAGAGGGAGACGGCTGCTCGAGTTCGCAAGCTACAACAACCTTAGTACTAGCCAACACCCTGGGCCAAAAGAAAGCGCCACGATGCTGGTCATGGTATGCACCAGATGGAACCCATAATAACCAGATCGACTATATACTGGTTCAAAACCGTTACCGATATGGCATTAATAGAAAAAAAGGACGTTCCCAGGAGCTGATGTTTGGAGTGATCACGACCTCGTGATTATGAACTTCCGAGTGAGGCTGAAGAAAATTAACAAGCTTAGAACATCATGCTCAAATTCAGCCTTGAACAACTGAAGATCCCTAACATCTGCATTCATTCTAAGCCAGAATTGGAGGAAAATTTTCTCCACTCCTTGTGATGGATGTTGATGTTAAAGCGATGACAGACACTTTTAACACAGTCATGACAACAGCTGCCAAGAACTTCATTGGCCTCCATCGCCCAAAGAAAAAACCCTGGGTTGCAGAAGAGATTCTGAAGTTGTGTGATCCCCCAAGAGACCTTAAAGAACACCAGACACACAAAAGGGGAAATGAAGTATAAACAAGAAAATCAGAACAAAACATTGAAAGAAGCAATAGAAGACTGGAGAGGACAAAGGTGTATAGATATAGAGAGCAGTCCGAGAAAGAACAACATCACAAATGCATTCCAGATTGTCAAAGACCTCACCCGACAGAAGCAACCAAAAGTCAATACCATTCAAGAAGAAAATGGAAAATGCCTTACATAACCGAGTGATATTGCAGAAAGTTGGACTGAGTATTGCAAGGAACTCTACAACCTTCCGTCCACAGGTTAAACAGGGGTACTTGAAGTTACAATCTCCACAAATGAGGATTTCCCAGTTCTCAAAGAAGAGGTGAAGTCAGCAATAAGAACATTGACAGATGAATGGCCAACACATTGGACCCAATCACTGATTATAACATTCCCCCAAAAGGTAATTCCCAGATGTGCCAAAATTACAGAACTATTAGTTTGATCATCCATGCTAGTAAGATGAAACTGAAGATTATCTTGATTAGACCGAAACCACAAGCAGGAGAAATAATTGCTGAAGAACAGGCATGGTTCCGGAGTGGAAGAGTAACAAAAGAACAAATATTCAATCTCAGGGTTCTGTGTGAAAAGTACTCGCAACATCAACAATACATCTATTATGTGTTCATATATGTTTTTAAAAACAACTTTGTCAGATTGTGGCATGAGGCATTGTGGGCCACAATGAAGAAGTACACGAGTCAAAAGTTTACCAATATCATCAAGCGGCTATACGCCAATGCTACCAGTGCAGCAATTGCCCAAGGTTCTGTGGAGGACTGGTTCCAGAAAACAGTCGGAGTATATCAAGGCTGTCTCCTGTCACCCACACTTTTAGAGCGCATCATGAGCGAAGCCCTGGTAAACGATTGGGGGACAGTCAGCATTGGAGGGCGTAACATCACCAACCTCCGCTTTGCAAACGACATTGATGGGCTGGCAGGCAGTGAAGACAGGCTTGCCACCTTAATGAAGAACTGGGATGAAACATCTTCCGGAATTGACACGGAGTTGAGCGCTAAGAAAACAAAGCTGATGACAAATAGTGGCAAAAATAGCTCAGCCAAGATTAAACTCAGAGGACAGGAAGTCGAAACAGTGAGCCAGTTCAAATATCTTGGTTCCATATTCACCGAAGAGGGATCAAGAGCAAAAATTGTGTCACGAGCAGCACAAACGACGGCAGCTATGTCAAAGCTAAGACCAATCTGGAGAGACAAGACTATATGTCTGAAAACTAAAATCAGACTATCGAAGGCACTAGTCATCTCAGTCTTTTTATATTATGCGAGATCTGGGCCCTAGCTGCAGAATTACAACGAAAATTCATAGCCACGTGAAATGAGATGCTATATAGCCATCCTTGGCATCTCTTACATGAACCATATTATAAATGAAAAAGTGCGTAACACCATCAGGTGCAAGAATGCCAATATGAAGACCTCCTCACCATCTTCAAAAGGAGAAAGCTGAAATAGTATTAGTAGTAGTAGTAGTAGTAGTAGTAGTAGTAGTAGTATTTAGCGCCATTTGTCAGCACACGATAGGCTGGCTATACATGGCGGCCAGTATTAATGTTGGAGGAAGAACCCAGGGAAAACCACGAAAAGAACCACCGACCCACGATAAGCTACTGGCAAGCTTTCTCACATACCCACATTTGCCGAATCTGAGACTCGAACGAGCTGAATTAGTATGGCCATGTCACTAGAGCCAATAGCCTACCCACAACAGTCCTGCAGGGCAGTGTCCAGAGTGGCAGAAGGAGAGATATACAGAGAAAAAAGTGGACTGACAACATCAGCAGCAGACAAGGTGAGCTCATCTTATAATAGAGGCATCTTTTTATTAAACTTTAGCTTCTTACAAAAACGATGAAATTTTTTTTTTATATATAATATAATTGGTAAACACACTCGCATAATAATAAATAAAACAAATTACGACTGGTAAAGTAACTTAATTAACTAACCCATTTAGATATACTCTTGGAAAGAAACTCCCGGTTGGTTAGAGGCTTCGGTTTGCGTTATTGACGTTATGTGTTTCGTTTTTGTAAGAAGCCTTAGTTTAGTAAAAAGATGCCTATCTTATAAAATGGAACGACCCTCTCTTCTCTGCTGCTACATCAAAGAATGGACAAGGACAAGTTTTGCTAAAACACAGGCATTGGCACATGATCGAGACAAGTGGAGAGCACTGGTCAGATGCTCAGCAGCACAGCGCCTCAACGACCACACCTGGTCAAGAGACTGATGATGATGATGATAATGATTTGCAAGGAACAATTATTTTCAGCCGTGTAGTTGTGAGTGAATCTCTTGTGCTTTTGTTATTATTGGGAAGTATGTGGTCAGAGTTTGGTAGAATGCACAGGTATAACGAGTATTCTGGATTACAATAATCACTGCAAGGCAAAAGGATAAGCCAAGCAATGTGTCAGGTTTCACAGTAAGTTACTTAGATAACAATATCAAAAGTGATTTTTCCAGCTCATTCAACGAATCTGCTAAACTCATTTGAGACGATGAGACGAAACGTTGTATACTTGCGTAAGGTTGAGTTTACATTGTTTTGAGATCAAATTTTATTTATGAATGTATCTAACATCGCTCAGCATAGATGAGCAGTTTAACATTAAGGTTCATCTATGAAAATATTTTAACACTGTTTAATGTAGTGTCGCTAAGTTGAAACTACTTAGATTTTATCTCTTGCCCTGGGCGTATAACTGTTATATTTGGTCACACAGTCACCTCCATGGAATCTGTCTCAACTGTCACAATACACAACTCGGTTAATGTGTCTGTTGCCGTCGGCAAATGCACGAAGCTTGAGGTGGAATAGGGGCTCGTATCGTTGCTTAGTTTATCTTTTATACATGTACTATTGTGTATATAGTATATATTGTTGTATAGTACATACATGACAGGTAATTTATAAGCATCGATACGAGCACCTGTGATATGGACAGGGTTTCAATTGCAACCAATCAAATGTGCATACCTTTCCGGCTGAAGTGGAGGAAGGCCTGAGTGGACTAAAGCAGAGGTTCCCAAACTTCTCTGGCTCCGGACCCACTTGGGAATATTTTTTCTATCTCTGGACCCACCAAACAAAATTAGGTACAGAGTACTACTAAACTAGCTAAGGATTGCATCATAAATCGGGATTAAGATATGCTGATTTACATCCAGCATTTAGAAATTATCACATTTAAAACAGTAAAATTAAACTTAAGAAAAAAGCGAACATTTATTGCATAGCAACTGTTATATCAATGTAACAGTAACTAATCATTAAATTTAAACTTTAAAGAATCAATGTGAAGAGCTGAATTAACATCATCGTCCGACTCCGACTCTGAGCTATGACCACTCACACATGACAAAGATTCTCGTTTTCGTTTCAAAAATTTATCCATGTTTTTTCACAAAATTTTAAAACTTAAATACACGTTGTTTATTTTTGAATGGCAGACGTTTTTAATAATCATGCGTTGCTAAGTCTCGTTGCTAAGTCTCGTGCACTGTTTCCTGTTCACATACACGCACAAGTAGAAGCTAGTTATAGCCCAACCATGGTCAAACGTTGTTTCGCTAGTTATAACGGAATAAAGTATGACGCTTGAGGGTTACTGGAATAAATACTGAAATTAACAGAGAAATTAGAAGAACTTTTGCGACCCACTTGCCAAAGCTCTGCGACCCACTTTTGGGTCGCGACCCACAGTTTGGGAAACGCTGGACTAAAGCGCTCACCGTTTAGAGCCGTCGTCAGCCTGGTTTCGTAATGACCAGGTTTTTAAACAATTTACATACAGTTTAAATAACATAATTCGATGCTAAGGAAGATTGATCTTTAAAAACAAATATCGTACTACCAAACAAAGGAAATTATTCAATATTCATTTGATATAACCGTTCTACCAAAAAACTAATAACTGTAAAATTAAAACGATAACTTGCATAACAACTTTAGCATCAACACATATCCATGAAATGAATGAGATAAATTGCATAACAACTCTAGCATCAACACATTTCCATGAAACTGAATAAACGATACATAATACGGAACATAGTCATATTAAACACATTTGCATAAAGCAATAGACAAAATAAGAATATTACGTGAAATTAAAATTGCGTACAATAATGTTATTTTCAGAAATTGTGCGTATATTACTAACCAGTTTTTTCTCACAAGACCGACACATGGTCCCTTTTTTGTTTAACGAGGAAATTACTAAAAAAATTTTCTAGACTATCCCGGAGCCAAACTTCTTTCTCAGAAAATTTCGGATTAATGAATTTCGATCAAGATTGTCACTTGAAATTCACTTTACTTCCAAGGTGTACGACTTAATGTCACTCTAACCAATAATAAACAGTGGTTTCTAAAATTTTCCTAGAATAACATTTCTTTCGTCAGTCAGAATCTCTGAATGATGTTATATAACTCTTTCCTTTGAAGAATGACTATTTCACATAGGCTCCTATTCAGGGTCGGTAGTTCAACTGTCTACGGTGCTAAGATATCCCAGTCAATTTCATTTAGTCGATAGGCCGGCCTTTTGAAGTTTTAACATTGACATGAGAAAAATGAAGAAAGGTCGAAATGACCCTTCATAAAGACTTCTCCGGTTTAAATCTGATAAAAATTTTATGCTCAATGCATATACTATAAGGTTCAATGCTTATTTAAAATTTGACACTTCACAAACATATTGAGATTTCCCCGAGTGGTCGAATGGTCTAAAGCGTTCTCCGTTACGGATCAGTGCCATCTCACCTCTGTCTGCGTGGGTTCGAGTCTCGGATTCGGTCAATGTGGGTATGTGAGAAAGCTTGCCAGTAACTTCTCGTGGGTCGGTGGTTCTTTCCGGGTTTTTTCCCGGGTTCTTCCTACACCATTAATACTGGCCAAAATGTATAGCCTATCATGTGCTGAAAAATGGCGTTAAACCCTACAACAACAAACATATTGACAAATATTGGACCTCCAGTGAATATTGCTGTATGAGTTGTCCTTTTTGACTTGGCAGCTGGATGCAGTTATGACAATATTTTGAGGGCGACTACTCATGCTGTTTACAGTTAATTGTTGTGAAACTTAGTACATATTATGGTCATTGTCAAAAGCTATGTATGTTTGCCAGTAATTGTAATCGCACTCTTTTTCACAAGTGTTCAACGCTTCTTTACTAGATAGTCGTCTCCATCCTTGGGTAGGGATGGGAGTAATGAGAGGCGGGGGTTAATTTACTAGAGTAAATTGCTCCCCATTCCTAGATGTTGTTGTTGTTGTTGTTATTATTATTATTATTATTATTATTATTATTATTAGTATTATTATTATTATTATTATTATTATTATTATTATTATTATTATTAGTATTATTATTATTATTATTATTATTTTAAAGCAAAGGAATGGTGGTATACTTTGCCTCGCCGCTCTTTCATTATCTTTGAAAGCAAAGGAGTAAAAGATGCACTTGAAAGTGATGATTTTTGTTATTAATAAATGTTGCATATTGAGTATTCTACGGACCTTTATTTTCATTCGGATAAATCAGCATTAAATTCAGCTTGTCTCTAAGCGACTGAAACTATTCGAGTATATTCTAGGAAATCTGCCATAAGGCCATTGCGTTCTCTGATTCCAGGTTACGGTCATCCAGTGTATCAGGATAGCCACAATATTTACCATAGTCAACAGCTCGGTTATCCACCGGTGTACGGACCGGCGTACGGTCTGACACGAAGTGGTAGCTACTTGGATTTGTACCCCTATGCGTATGGCTACGATGGGAAGGGAGGTAAGCATGTGTGTGTGTGTGTGTGTGTGTGTGTGTGTGTGTGTGTGTGTGTGATTTTTCACATTGATTTCCAGAATATGAACATGTTGCAGCTCTTCCATTATGGACTTATAGTAACCATAACTATGTTCACCTTATAGAACACGATATACTGCCCAACTTGACGGGTTCGGAAATAAATTCATAAAAATAAATCTCATATATACCTTTTTAGTTATATTTTACACATATAGTCATGCACTTGTGTTGCATTACATTAAACACGATGTTTCAGTGCTAGACATTATTAGAAACAGCAACACTGCAGACGTCGTTGCGACATGACTAAATAATTGTTAACGCTACCTTAAAAATCCAAATCACACACACACACACACACACACACACACACACACACGATCATTACACAATTAATTTCCCTAATTATCATTATAATTAGAACATAACTCTCAGTCAGAACAGATATAGAAAATCCAAATAATTTACGTAAATACTGAAAACTAAAAGAAAACCCACAAACAAACAAAATAAAAAACAAAACATCTCTCCGTTTAAAGTCATTGATTTTAGTTAAAATCAACTTAACAGTCCACAATTCAGCCTAGCTGAAACGTGTTGCTTGATACGCAATCTGATTAAAATCAGATTTCCATTCTTCTACGTGAAGGACAGTGGAGATCTGATTTAATCAGATTTATTGACACGTAACTGTATATGAGTTTTCTCTCGCTAGGATTACTGTGCACGTTATAATTGATATCGTCAATTGTTCAAGAATATGCTAAACAAGAATATCAGGAAAAAAAATTTGAAGAAAGCAAAATAAGATTGGATTGGACAAATGTGCACAGAAATAGATAGCAGTCTGATAAAGAATAAGAGCAAAAAAGCATTCCAAATTGTGAGAGACCTCACCAGACAGAAGCAACCAAGAATCAGTACCATTCAAGAAAAAAATGGAAAATGCCTCACAAAAGCAAGTGACATTGCAGAAAGATGGACTGAGTATTGTAAAGAACTCTACAACCATCTGTCCACAGGAGAACCAGAGGTGCTTGAAGTTCCAAAACTCCACAAATGATGATGATTTCCCCTTTATCAAAAGAGAGAGCAATAAGAGCACAGAAGAATTGGAAGGCAGCTGGAGTAGACAACATCTCAGCTGAAATTATCAAGAATGGTGGGAAATCAATGATAGAGCTACTGACAAATATCTACAAAAAAATCTGGCAGACAGGTGAATGGCCAACACAGTGGACCCAATCACTGATTATAACACTCCCCAAAAAAGGCAATCTCGAGCTGTGCCAAAATTACAGAACTATCAGTTTGATCAGCCATGCTAGTAAGGCGATGTCGCAGATCATCTTGAACAGACTGAACCCACAAGCAGAAGAAATAAACACTGAAGAACAGGCATGGTTCCGGAGTAGAAGAAGCACAGCAGAACAAATATTCAATCTTAGGGTTCTGTATGAAAAGTACTCGCAACATCAACAAGACATCTATCATGTGTTCATAGCTTACGAAAAGGCTTTTGACAGAGTGTGTCATGAGGCATTGTGGGCCACAATGAAGAAGTACAACATCGGTCAGAAGTTGACCAATACCATCAAGCACTGCTACCAGTGCAGTAATTGCTTAAGGTTCTGTGGAGGACTGGTTCAAGACAATTGTTGGTGCACGTCAAGACTGTCTCCTATCACCCACGTTTTTCAACATCTACTTAGAGCGCATCATGAGCGACGCCCTGGAAAACCAGTGTGGGACAGTCAGCATTGGACGACGTAACATCACCAGCCTACGCTTTGCACATGACATTGATGTACTGGCAGGCAGTGAAGACGCGATTGCCACTTTAGTGAAGAACCTGGATGAAACATCTTCCAGATTTGACATGGAGATAAGCACCGAGAAGACAAAGCTGATGACAAATATTGGCAAACAAATCTCAACCAAGATTAAAGTCAGAGGACAGGAACTCGAAACAGTGGGACAGTTCAAATATCTTGGTTCCATAATCACCGAAGAGGGATCAAGAGCAGAATTCTTGTCACGAGCAGCTCAAACAATGGCAGCTATGTCAAAGCTAAGACCCATCTAGAGAGACAAGAATATCTGTCTGAAAACTAAAATCAGACTATTGAGAGCACTAGTCATCTCAATCTCTTTGTATTCAAGTGAGGCCTAGACCCTGACAGCAGAATTACAAGGAAGAATCCATGCACTTGAAATGAGATGCTACATAACCATCCTTGGCATTTCGTACATGGACCACATCACCAATGAAAAAGTGCGTAACACCATCAAGCACAAAGTAGGCCATTATGAAGACCTCCTCGCCACTGTCAAAAAGAGAAAGCTTAAATGGTATGGCCATGTCACTAGAGCCAACATTCTATCCACAACAGTACTGCAGGGCAGTGTCCAGGGTGGCAGAATGAGAGGTAGACAGAGACAAAAGTGGACTGACAACATCACAGAATGGACCAGGAAAAGTTTTGCAGAGATACAGGCATTGACACATGATCGAAAGAGGTGGAAGGAGAACTGGTCATATGTTCAGCAGCACAGTGCCTCAACGACCACACTAGGTCAGGAGACATGATGATGATGATGATGATGATGATGATGATGATGATGATGCTCTAATGAAAACAGAACTGCACATTATCTTTAAAGCATCACAGTGTCTCTCTAATTTCGTCACACTTATCGGTCTACGTACATGAGATTACTGTTACTTCATTGTTTCGTCCAATTTTCAATAGCTGGTAGCCAGGATAGGGACCGGGTTCGATCAGAGAGGCGAAAATTTGACATTCTGTGATGAATGTCATCGTAAGGTGGAGAAGTATTGCGGTCTGGGTATATTAAGCCACTTACTAACCAGCCTAGCTGGTCCTGACGTTTTAATCAGCTTCGATTCTTTACCACGATAATTAAAATGTGTCTCCCTTCCGGTTACAATATATAGATTGTTTATTTTATCTTGCTCTCTGCACCCAATGACGGAACCGATTTTACAATTCGCTATATTGGATTTGTTTAAACCTTATGACGGTTCCTTGAGAAGAATAAAACATTATTACTGAACATGTAATGCAGTCAATTGATGTGTTGGTAATGTTTGAATTACGATATATTCTGGTGAGATGGTCATTTTAATATTACGTTAACCTATTCCTTAATGGGTTTGACGAACAAGAAGTCACAACCAATGCATACGTAGTGATATTGTTCGAATATGACGAGTACATGCCTAATGATACTCAAAATGTAAGGATCGAACTCGTGAACATGTCCGGATTTTATATCGTCTGGCACAGTACTCTATGTATCATAAAACCAGCATTTTAAGCTAGTCTCAACAAGGTTTGTTTAATTTTTTTTATACTCCTGCTTAAGCATTCGCGTCTACAAACGTAAGAGCAAAGGAATATTGAGTGGCCAAAAGTTCACGCTTTTACCTATCATTGACATCTCACTTCTGTCTGTGTGGATGTCTATGGGCTAGGCCACTGTGGGTATGTGAGAAATCTTATAGTAGCTTCCCGTGGGTCGGTGGTTCTTATCTAGAATTTACCTGGTTCTTCCACCACGTTATACTGGTAGTCATGTATAGCATATCATTCGTTGAGAAATGGCGCTACTTCCCCCACCCCACTCCACGAACGAATACAATATATAAATTTGTACAGCCGTATTGCATGTTGACTAATCCTGCTTCTCATGTTCTTAAGTACATTACGATATATTTATAACACCACATCACCGTTACCACTGTAATTTATATTTTACACTTTGCATACTGTCGTTACAAGTCCGTTTTGGTCCATTCGTCATACAACATTGCAACTTAATGAAGAACTACACCAAAGTCAGAAAACTAGTTGGATTTAGCATTTCATTAACTTTGATATTGTTTAAGTTGATTTCTCATGCACTACTCATGGTGAGACATCAAACTAAGGAGTGGCCTCATGTCTATAAAAAAATTACTTATGCCGTTACTATCTCACTGTTTATGGGCATCCACCGAGGTGAGGGTGGGGGGAGCCCGACCCCCACCTCCCGAATAAATTTCTGCGACGCTCATGACATATTTCAAAACAGCTGTGTGCTCAGAGTTTTCTCTCCAACGCTGGTTATATTTGTCATGGAAATTGGTGATTTGATGCAGCTCTTTGAGTGCCAAACCTTTGTGATAAAAATAATATGTCATTGCGACTTGTATTATATATTGCACGGGATTTGCATTGCTTTAGTTCTGGTTAATTTTCAAGCACTATTCCTTGTCAATATGTCGGAGTTTAATTCATTTGCGTTGACGTAATTTCTCAGGAGCTCGACAATTAAGTTCCGTATGCTTTACGAGTCAGTAACAGATCGAATCTGATTAAAATCGGATATCTAGTCCTCAGTGGAGACTGTATAGATCTGATTTTAATCCGATTGTAAGCATATCGACAGTAACGGTCTCAGTGTATTTGATTTCTGCATCAAAACTCGTTCATCATAGTTATGAGGATGCAGCCAGTGCTTTGCTGAGTCGAGCTTTGTAATCGTTGGATATATCATGTCATATTCGTTGTAAAACGTTATTCAGCATTGTGTGAAATAGATTTGGAAACTTGCCAGAAATAGTCATATGCATCCTTCAGAAAACTTTCAAGCAACATTTGAAGTCCATTGAGGTTTTATAACGCAGGCCTTTTGTTAATTTTGCTATCTGGTTAATATTAGACTTCCACATTCAGACTGGCTCTCCTGTTCTGTTTTAAGTATCATAAACGTTTTGAGGGCTTAAATTTAAGTATCATAAACGTTTTGAGGGCTTAAATTTAGTGTAGATGTAAGTAAACTTTTCAGTCTTTCTT
The DNA here is from genome assembly GCA_030141615.1 of Unio pictorum. Taxonomy (NCBI): domain Eukaryota; kingdom Metazoa; phylum Mollusca; class Bivalvia; order Unionida; family Unionidae; genus Unio; species Unio pictorum. Next base: position 20,294,016 of record JARLTB010000021.1, read on the forward strand.
GGGCACGTTTTAATGATCAGAAGTTGCATCTTAATTGCCACCATTTTAATTCCTATCTTATAATGAGGGAAAGCGTGTTGTTGCTATAGGAATTAGCTGGTGCCCTGGGTTTCTATGTCCGGGCCTGATTATGTTTTGATGTGAAATTTAACGTTGTTAAATGTCATATATTTTATTTTTAAATTTGTATATTGTTGCTTTGCTCGTATATACTGATAAAATATACTCTATGAACGTGTAAAAGGTGTCTAATAGATGCAGAAGTCGTACATGTTGTTACAAGAATTCCTACCCATTTTCTGCTGTTGTCTTTTGCAGAGAGTTACAATTCCAGAGCCACGTTGCTGGCGCGTCCTGAAAATCTGGAGTATATGGATCCTTACCTAGAACGAGAACATAGACGTACAGGCAAGAAAGTTCGTCGTTCTCAGAGCGATGCTACCATGCACTCCACCCGGAGACCGAAAAACAAGCGACATCGTCACCAGTCCCCCAATCACCCCAGTAACGGTGGGACAAACCAGGTCAATGCCGAGGTTCATATGATCAGTGCTAGTAAGACTAAAGCTACTGTTCCTTCCATTTATCCTTTATCGCACACGAAGAAACCATCTGAAGAACAGACAAAGACTATAGATATAATAGACCCTGATCTGCCACCATCAGCAACTGATAGTGCCAAACTTAGGGCCATTGAGAAGGCTAGAGAGAGAGAATCGTTGGAGTACAGTGGCGGTGAAAATTCGATGAGCGGCTTTAACGTACGTCCTTACAATTACTCAGGAAACATTCCATTAAGCTCTGGTCCTGTGCCAGTTGTACCTAAAACTAAGCCGAGTAGTCGCCAGAGGTCCGTGCAAAATGATCGAATAGATTTTCCTCCTTCTGTTGACAGTGCACTCGGTGATGAAGTTTCCAAAAGCTTGTCAGATTCGCAGAAAAGTAAGGATGTGGATATGACAGATGGGGCCCCACCTCAGTTGCCTAATAACTTTGCGGTCAGTAGGACTGTGAGTAGTGGAAGTGCCACTGCAGGGGATACCACAGATATTGTCAAAGAAGGTATGATGATTAATTCATTTGTTCCTTCACATAATGTCATAAATTAATGGTATGAAGATACTTTCAGATTGTTTAATGTGTACATTACATCAGTCACACGGCAAAACAAACTGTGTTTCTGGTTAGCCAATTTCTCATTGTCAACCTTAGCACTCTTCTTCCCTCCCCCCCCCCAGTTGTAACAACCAGTGCAATAGGAAACATTATTGTTGGGCCTGATTTATTTGGAGACCATGACCAACAATTAAGCATTGTGACTCACACAACTTTTAAATTTATTGCAGATAACAACATTAGGAAAAATCAGATATGGTACTGATATTAGTGAAATTAGGCTTGCTGGAATAGATGAGACAAAAAGAGAAACTTGTGTTGCCTTTTGTGAAATACATTGACATTCATTAGCTTTTGTTTTTATAGCTATAGTCAATTTGCTTCATAAACTTAAATAACATGTATATATATACAGTGATATTTATAAATGGCTTAGGTTTCAGATTTTTTAAATATGACACTATTTTTGTAAAATCACATATTCAAGTTATATTCCTGTGCCAGACTCATAATTAGTGTTGGTATATATCCAAATGGTATTGATAGTCAATATTGTTTGTTATTATGGTTTGCAATACACCGTTTGATTTCCTACTGCATACACCCATTGTTCATTTTAATTTGTTTGGTCATTACAAACAAAATATATTCTAGATATCTTCACTTTTTTCTTTACGACAAATTAATTACAGCAAAGAAGATAACAATGGATGCTTTCGGGTTCCTGGAAGAATACTCAGATGATGAAGGAATGGATCTTCATGGCAGTGGACAAGCGTCACCAGCATTTAACCATTAAGGCAAGGTGTGTACAAGCTGAATCCAAATTTTCTGAAATAATTTACGCAATTTTGAATAAAAGTGGTTTACTTTGATAAGACGGGTGAAAAACATTAATGACAAAGCAAAACAAGAATTCATGAATCCTTATCTTCCTTTCACTTTTTTCCAACTTTTCAGCCCATTCCTTTAATCTCATCACCACACATGACTGTACATTCCCACTAAATGTTACTTGATTAATGTTGTATGATAGTTGCATATATCTAGAGACCACAGTTAATCATACCATACATCTAGAGACCACAGTTAATCATACCATACGTCTAGAGACCACAGTTAATCATACCATAGATCTAGAGACCACAGTTAATCATACCATACGTCTAGAGACCACAGTTAATCATACCATACGTCTAGAGACCACAGTTAATCATACCATACGTCTAGAGACCACAGTTAATCATACCATACGTCTAGAGACCACAGTTAATCATACCATATATCTAGAGACCACAGTTAATCATACCATACGTCTAGAGACCACAGTTAATCATACCATATATCTAGAGACCACAGTTAATCATACCATACGTCTAGAGACCACAGTTAATCATACCATACGTCTAGAGACCACAGTTAATCATACCATACGTCTAGAGACCACAGCTCATCATACCATATGTCTGAAGACCACAGTTAATCATACCATACGTCTAGAGACCACAGTTAATCATACCATACGTCTAGAGACCACAGTTAATCATACCATATATCTAGAGACCACATTTAATCATACCATACGTCTAGAGACCACAGCTCATCATACCATAATGTCTGCTTATTCACTGTCCAATGGTATAGGAAGGTTGGTTACATTCATATTAATAGAGACACAGACAGGCAGCAGCATGTAAATTACTTGCTGGGACTAAACAAGTAGACTTCTCTGACTTGCATTGGCAAAAATCTGGCATTGCATAATGTTATTGTTTTACAAGATGATTTATCTGAATACGAGGGGTCTATCTCTGTTGATACACTGAGTAAAAGACCCAGATTCAAGTTAACCCATATGCATCTGGACATTCTTTTCAGCTTGACCTAAAATGGAAGTAGAAAACACATTTTTGGGATTACTTCTAAATACATCCAACGATATATGTCTCAAGGTGACTTTGTTTAGTCAAACATTATTTTTGTTATTGGCTATTTTGTTTCTGCATGTGAAGAATGGTAAAAAATAGTTCTCTTTTTGCCTATTGGACCCATAATTTTTGTTTCCTGGCCACATTTCACTCCAGATCTCAAATGTACCCTACTTTTGCAAAGATTCACCTATTTAGCATGCAGTTTAGGTTAGTCTGCTTTAGATCTCATGGCATAAAGTATAAAATATATATAAACTTTGGTTCCAAAACCAGTAATTGTTTGGACTAACAAACAATCAGGTCTCGAAATTATATGTTCCCCACTATATTGTAATGCATCGCTCCAGTGGCCTTGTGGTTAGAGCATCCGCCGTGGAAGCAGTAGGTCATGGGTTCGATCCCTGACTGAGTCATACTAAAGACTTAACAAAAATGGTACTAACAGCTGTCTCACCTGGCACTCAGTATTAAGAGGTTAGTGTTCGGACTGGCTGGCCTGGCATCAGGATAATGTGACTGAGTGGGACATCATGCTACATGTCTGCGGCATGATGCCTCAGTGAAAACATCACTATAAACTGCCTCACTGCAGACATTATAGCGATATGACTTAAAAATTGTTAAAGCTACGGTACATTAAAAGTCCTAATCAACAAACAAAGAAACAAACAAACTATATTGTAATGCAAGTAGAAAGTCTGCATTATTTTGTGTATATATATATATATATATATATATATATATATATATATGCAGAAAGTCAGTGACCTATATTTCTCTTCTTTTTTTTTTACATAGGTGAAGCTTTTGCAAACAAGTTGATTTTTAGGAATCCATGTTTGATGCATCATTCATGCATAAGCTGTACATGGTTACAATAATGAACATCCAGGTAATGCCCATAATTTACTTGGTTTTTGTTTTTACATTTGGGAAAACTATCATTTCATAATAAAATGATACTGGTAAAGTTGATCAATTCCATTACAAAAGTTTTGTGATTTTATTTATTTCAAGTAGTTTTACAACAAATTATGACCAAGACATTTGTTTCAGGTATGTAAACAGGGTCATATTTGAAGCCAGACCCACTGAAGAAGAAGATTACAGTAAACTCCATGGAAATATTTGTGGCAAGTTCTCAAGGCTATGGTATTAGTGTATTTGATATTTCAAGAACAAATCACTACACAATCTCAGCCTCTAAGCTTCCATTATTTCATGTTTTGGTGCTTCCATCACTAGTAACTTACATCCTGTTGAATGGTACTGAATGGTACTGAAAACAAAAGGGAAAGAATGTTTTCCATATAAAGAGGGTGGAAAAACAAAATGGCAATTATCAATTTTTGGTATAATACAAGGATGCATTTGTTCAAGCAAAAATTGATTACCTTAGGACAGACCACCAGTATATTCTTTTCTATTCCTTTTCATTTTAACTTGAAGCACATGAAATGTGATGATATTATTTTTAATATATAAAGACACTGTATGCCACTCATATTCAGCTTGTTTTGTAATTTGTTATGCTATACAGTATTTTTAACTCTTTACATATCAGACGTTTGATGGTTATATTCTAGCTAAAGATTGGTTGTAGTTAGTAGTAAATATTGTTGACTTATACAATGTGTTGCCATATGTTTATCATGTTTTTTTAACCTTAATATCGACATCTTCATGACAGGAAAAACTCATTCAGTTCATTTATCATCACATACTGTATATGTTTTAGAGGCTGTAAATAATCTTTAGCTACATATATGTGACAATTTTTACATTAACTGTATAAATGCATTTATGATTTGTCATCTTATGGCCTCAAAATTACAACAGCTAATCTTGCATCTGAGATGAAAGTTCCATTATTATCCAATCAAAAATGGTCTTTCATTAACATTAGTTGTGATTGGTCAATAAAATCTTCAGAATCAAAGGATTAAATTTACCTTGAAATTTTGTGACAGCCAGTCAAAAAGAACTTAACATTTATCATGTTTGCTTAGATAGAATGCAAACTCAATCTCAAACTTGAGCATTTTTGATCTCAGGGTTAGGCTGCGTAGTCTTTAAAACTTTTGTGCAAGGAACCTTAATATATAACCTATAACCTTAATCATCTCTCAATACTTGGTGTATATTTATGCCAGGAGTCTCAAACTCAAACTACCCTGATGGCTGCATGAGAGCATTGTTGATGGCCAAAAGGTCACAACACCTTTGTTATCTCTTAAAAAACGTGATGCCAATCATTTTGTGGGCCACATTATACAGCATGGTCGGTTACATATTAGAGACCACTGAACTTTGCCATGGAAACTTGGTAGTTTAGTTAAGAAAAATCTGAGGCTTCCATGTTTCTAGGATACATCAAATTAAATTTGTAAACTGTAAAAGTATTGGGACTTTAAAAAACTTGAGATTCAAGGCTAATACATTTTGAGAACACGTGACCTGGTGATTATTTTAAAGAAAGTTTGTAAGTTAAAATACCTGCCATACATAAAAATATCAAAATCTGCACTGACAGGAGGACCATATATTGTGTACATTTTATGAAGGTGGTCCTTTTATTGATTTTTGATTAGTATTAGAATGGGAAAACAGTTCTGGCCAGTTGATAGAGGAGGCCGAATTACTCGGTTGGTTTGGGAAGTTATTGAACAATTGTTTTCTATGATCCTTTTTTAACACTGATGTTTAAGGAGTTTAAACGAGTCATTATATTAAATATCCAGGTTTTGTGTTGATTATGAGATTAAAGAATCTCCACAACCATCTGATGTATATGTATGTACTTTTGATTGATTATATGTTTCAGTCAGTGAAAAGATAAAGTGACATTTTTAGCGTTCTACTTTTGTGCGATTTATACATGATATTACTTTTGCCATATTTCTGGTCAGAAGCTATGCAAGTATTTGGAAATGCATGAATAATTGTGTAAATATATCCATGGTTTATTATAGTCACATGCCAATCAAAACTTATTATTCATAATTCTTTGAATATTGCATATATTATTTGCTATTGTCATGTGATTTAAAGATATATACAATGTTGGACAAATTAATGGTAACAAAAGAAATAAAGTCAGAAGAATGAAAGTTTGTATTTGTATTCTGTTTTATATCTGTATCTGGAATCTACTTCTTTTATTGCTCTCAAAATCACTTTGACTCATAAGATTAATGTTGTGCCAGGCATATACATAGATTCAAATGGTTAGCAAAAAATTTGCTTGCCATAAACAAAGAATGTTATTATTGATTTGTGTTATAAAAATGTAATGTATCCTCTAACATAATTAGTTCAGCACAGCATCAGGTGCTTAGCACCTTGTCTTTCAAAAAGGACATTGCATTCCTAAAAGAGGCCCCAAGTGGCCGAGTGGTCTAAAGTGCTCTCCGTTATGGATCACTGCCATCTCATCTCTGTCTGTGGATTCGAGTCTAAGATTTAGCTAATTTTTTTATGTGAGAAAGCTTTCCAGTAGCTTCTGATGGGTCAGTGGTTCTTTCTGGGGGTTTTCCCGGTTTCTTCTCCCACTAATAATACTAGCTGTCATGTATAGCCTATCATATGCTTAAAAATGGCATTAAACCCAACAACAACAACAACATTCCTAAATGTATGAAAAGGACAGGAAGCTAAAGAGCATAGTCTAGTTAACACTTTGTAAAAGTTATGTCCCTTTGCTGAAAGTCCTAGGGCATTCAGGTTAGAACTGCATTCTTCTCATATTTTTCATAACAATTATTTAAGTAAAAAAATGAAAGAATCTATTCCTTTTAAATTTACAGTGGACATAAACTTTCATGTTCCTGAAATTTGCATTCATTATAAGAAATGGAGACTTTTTTACTCAATGAGCCCTTTTCCATTTTTGGAGCTGTTCAGTGCATAAGCAACAACACTGTAAGTGATGTGTCAGTTCATCTGCATAATCAAGTTTGACAATCCATTAGCTTGGTCGAAAATCTTTAGCTAAGAAAATAATAGTGCTTTCCTTGTTGAACAAGGGAGGGACCAAGTGGCTGTCTTGTAAGAAAATGGGGTTTAGTGCTGGATGCTCAAGTTCTAAAGTTAACAGTATTAAGGAAACAGTTTTCTGAGAGGTTACTTGACCATCTGGAGATGGAGTCTGAAAAAAAAAGAGAAGTGACAAGTGAGGTCCGATAGGGGAAAGTGACGAGTAGAGATTAAAATCTAGGAAGTCCAAGAAGTATGAGGCAGTTGGAATGGGAAGACTTTAGGAAATGGTAAATGTTGGAACAGTCGAGAGGAAGGTGATATAATCAGCTGTAGACTTTGTGTTCTTTTCACAACTCTTTATGATGGTGTAATAAATCCAAATTAGACCCTGCTATTAAATCCTGTTGATATCATTTAAGATGAATTGAAATTACCACTATTAATTTGTTTGATTACATTTGTTATTTTTCTTTTCTAAGAGGGCTCATATTGCATTATTGCCTCCCAATAATCCTGTCCAGTTCTCTGTTGATTTTCTATCTTTCACTCATACTGGGACCTAATATCAAGGGAAGTCATTCCCCTAGATAAAATAGCTAAATCCAATTAACTACTCCTCTTTCTAAGAGGGAGACATTTGCAATATATATATACAAATTTAATCATACAAATTAAAAGTGGTAATTTCAATTCAACTTAAATGATATCAATATATATATATATATATATATATATATATAATCACTCTGTCTTATTTCTTCTTCTGTGTAATTTTCACATTGGGGTCAGTCACGGGTACAACTCTGAATATAGACTGAAGCATTTATGCATTTATAAACAGTGAAAACAAATGGCAGTTGGGTAAAGCCAGGTACGAATAATAACCATTAAGCAAGTGGGTACTTATCCAGGATTATCCTAATTATGAAAACAGTAAATGACCATGGGAAAAACTATCGCAAGATAAATCCATTATAAATAAATATGTAATAAATATGTAGTTCCAAGAAGATAAAAGATAGAAACTTATAATGTCAGAAATATTTAAAAGGCATATAAAGTAAATATTTCAGGTCAAAAACAAGATACAAAGTCATGAAAATATGGTGTTCAACTTTTAACAATAATTACCATTCTATTAAATAAGTGACATTTTCTCTGGCAACACATTATTAAAACAAATTACTCATATATTTTGAATCTTGAAAACTTGTGCTCTAGACGAAAAATCCAACTGGCGCTTTCCCATTCTATGCCCTCTGATCAAACTTGGTGCCTCAAGAAATGCTGTCAGCAATTTGTGCCTTAAACTAATTTCCAATTAAAGATGGGGCACAGCATACATTTGTATAACAGACGGTTGAGAGCATGAGTTAGTACGACATAAAAGCTCACTTTTTCCACTTTGAGAGTTACATATACGAAAATAGTATGTATAGCAACTGAAACCAGTCTTTCGTAATCATTGAATCTTCTAATATACCTCCCACTTTCATTGATGTCTTCTGTTTCGTACCGGACTTCAACACCAGTACCGACTTGGACATGGCTAAATATTGATATTTTATTTTTGTTAACAATGTCCACACTCTTTTCGTCATCTAAATATCTAACAGCGATCATGTTGCGGGAGGATATCAAGTAACTTTCTAAGTCCTTGCTAAGCGTACTCTTCTTCATGTACAATCTAGGTGAAAATGCTTCGTTGTTTTCCGTAATATTATAGTGAGATACAAATATTATAACAAATGGTGGATGGTGCTTAAAAGAATATAATGAACTGGAATATTACTTAATTTAAAATGCAACGACTGTATTTATTTGAGCAGTATTATTTGTTTTACGATGCTCTACTGCCATGTTTTAATTTTCAGGAAATCGTTCAGGTAGGATGTTTTATTCTATGTTTATCAAAATAAATAATGTTTACCCAAAAACTTAAAAATGGCAAATGAACCAAGTAAAATTTCTTCTCTTCTGTTGTGTTTAAACTATTCATTTCAAACAAAGACTTGCACGAGTACTAAAATAATTGAAGAATATTTTTTTTAAATACAATAGATGCAAATAATTTTACAGCATTACATGTCTCACAAAAGATAGGAAAGATTGGATGAAAGTCTACTAAACAACAGTGACATTTAAGACTGTGGTTCTCGGATTGCTGTGACCCTGAAATCCAAGAAGGTCCACCTGCCTTCATATGCTGCTTTCGCACTTTCAGCTGGCCGGGTGATTGTTAAACGTTGTTATTTTTCGTTCTACACCTTGAGTCAAACAGAAACGCTGACTGAGTTAATATAACGAAAAATAAATAATAATTGATAAACAGTAGTGTAAGAGATTTTTTTTATCGGCCAAACTGTTCTTTTGACTACGCAAATATTCAGTTACGACACCAAATTAAGAAAGAATGAACCAAGAAAAACATATACATTTCACCAGCATATAAAAATTACTTCCGTAGAAATCTGTGTATGTGGGTCCGTTTTAGGTCAACCTCATTTAATATGCGGGTTATAAAAAGTATAACACCGGATATAAATTTTATCCTAAATGTCACATGTATTTTCTAAATATGCTTGGGATATCAAAAGCGAAATCAAACTTGGGAGATATTTACGATGATTTTTAATCTTTATTAAACAGCACATGCAAACCTGAAAAAATACAATTTGCTGAAGAAATGGATTTTACCACCAACATTTACAACTTGAAAATATAAAACATGGAGTATATTTATATATACGATCATTAAAAGGCATCCATGGTGTAAAGAGAAAACAGAACTGTGATGGCAAATTTGTGGACGTACTTTATATACAACGAGACGATAACATAGATATATTGTTTGTACCCAAACAATACAAGGAATATGAAAAGATTTAAGTTTAACACAGATTCAGACGTGACTTCAGTAATATCTCGCAATTATAAACAACAATAAAAATATAGAAAGGAGGATCAATTTTTTGGTTACTGGAAATGTGACATGTGGAACCGCTAAATACAAAACATGTGTGGCCGTGGGATTTTTTTTAAAAAAAAGTCTTTTTTAATTTAAAAAACAAACAAACAGAATATATTATCAGCACATTAGCGATGAATCCCATATGATTAAGCAACTAGACAATGGATATTAGTCGATCCAGAAACTGGACAATGGATAGTAGGTAATGTAGTAAAAGGACAATGGATACTATTTGATCTAATAACTGGACAATGGATACTAGGTGAAAAAGCAATTAGACCATGGGTGCTAGGTGGTCCAGTAACTGGACAATGGCCACTAGGTGATCCAGTAACTTACGAATTAGAAGACGGTGATAGAACTGTGCCATATTATGTCGTCTGATTGTTCCTTTACCGTCCACTTCGGGAGTGGGTCAATATTATTCAGGTACCTGAAGTTTACCGTTAGATGAATAGCAGTTCAGACAACACATATGGGTAACGCAATTTTCTAGCTCATACTGTTTTCCAAAGGTTTAGATGGTCACCGACATTACGCGGGAGCTCATTGATCACATTTTAACAATTACCGGATACATGGTACCGGACACTAGGAACCGGCCACAGGGCAGGATACTGGTCATCGGGTAACTGATATCGGGCACCGCTCACTGGTCTCCAGTCACTGTGTTTGAGTTTTATCTGCAATTTCTAAAACATTTTGCAACTGTTATAGCTCTAAGTCTTAAAAACAGTAAAAGAAAAACAACGAAAAAAAAAACGAAAACACCAATTTAAGTAAATAAAAATATAAAATTATTTATTCAAGCAATACAAAATGAAAATTCAAAAGGCATTTACAATAGTAAAAATCAAATTCCAAATAATCCTACATTTCCTCTCATAAGTCCAAAAATAAAGATAGCTCTGAATGAATTCACGCAGTTTGAATGTTCTGATATAACATTATGATGCAATCCAGAATGTCTTTGAATGAATTCACAAAATTCCAAGGTTATCTATTTATCCAAGGGTCAACGAGCACTTTTTAAGAACAACAGTGAACATTTTAAATACATTATTCCTCTCAAATTATATTTGATGTCAACGACACAAAAGAAACTCTTAGCACAAATGAAAATTCGATCAGTTATAATGATGAGTTACGTGGTATATCTCGTTTTGAAATGTGCCGATCAAAAGGTAAGTTATCTTCATCTAGAAACTAAAACTTTTAAAAAGCATTCAAATACGTATTAAAAATATCAGTATAGACAAATACATGTATTGGTTATTTGCGTATTTGTCTCGATGCCAAGAAATAGATGTAGTACAGACTAGAATAGTCTTGTATTTTCATGATGGCTAGTTTACCTTATTGGAAATCTCATTACAACAGCATGCGTCAACTATAAATGTTTTTCTTGTAAAAGCATAATCGCTGAATAGGAAGCATATGCTCAGTGTTTCGAAGTGGACTAGTCGCTATGATTGCCAAAGAGAATTTAACATATAGTAGAAAGAAGAAAACAAAGATTACTTTAGAGAAAACGTGAAAGAGTACAATGTGAGAAGCAAGACACATAAGACATCATATAAAATAGTACTACCAGAAAACGGACGTCGAGATACTGTAGTCGAACGACTACACACTAAACAGACGCCAATATAATAAACAATTTAACATTTTGTGTTGATGACTTGACAAAAAACACAAGACAATCACAACAATAAAAAACAAAAACAAACCAACAATAACAAGTGGATGTCCTTGTTGAACCATGGATTACTTTCTTAACTGAAATGGTTGGTTCTTTTAGTGTGTACCAAATTCTTTTTTTTTAATTTTTTAAAACCTTATTATCGTCTCATTTAATCTAATTGTAAAGAAATGAAAACAAATGTTTAAATGGAAAAAAACTAAGTTCAGTCGATGACAAATCCAATAATTAAGACAATATTAAGACAGAGATTTGATTTTTTTTCTCCTTCAGTGTCTTACAGCAGATCAATAAATGAATGTTATAAAGTGCCCTGTTCAGGTATACCCCACGGTAGCAAATCGAGACTGATGGCGATCACATCGAGATAAAGATACGATTATACATGCCGAACAATACAGAACAGTTTTGTTGATAAAAAAAAATAACGAAAATAAAAATGACATTCTCAGACAGGTCCTTTACGATATATTTTTGTTTATGTATTAAACATCGTATACATATTCCCAATTATATGCCGCTGAAGGCTTTTTTTCTTTGTTTTTTTCTTTAGTTTTGCTTTTGGACTGGCAATGAAAACACAAGAGATCATTCAAAATGACAGTATAACACATTTATATGGTTAGACGAACATCCTTCTTGGTATTTGTTTGGCCCTATTACAGAAACAAGAATACTGTTAAGACTTATTCTTAGCCAATCGAATTGGTCAAAGTGGTGTTTGTAAATTGTTTATCCTGAAATTAAACTGTTAAAGACTTGCCATTTTTGTCTCGATCGTGAATATATTTGAGCTTGAGATTCCGATGTGACAATGCAGCATTGCAAGCATTATTTTTCTCCAAACAGGAGTTTGAATTACTACCCTCGATGACGTCTGAAGCGTTAGCAAAGGAATTACTTAATTTTGCATATCCTAAAACACATAGTATTGGAATGAACAATAAAGTATAAGTATTAAAAGTGAAAAGATTTTTTGGTGGTATTTTTATCAATTGTATTTGATCAGTACACTGTAAAGCTTACCTAATCGTATATACGTATTAACTGCACATAACCATAGCTTGAAACTTCTTCACAGCTTTAACTTTCTTTCCTGCGATTTCAGCATTAATAATAATAATAATAATAATAATAATAATAATAATAATAATAATAATAATAATAATAATAATAATGACTTTGTATAGCGCTTATTCTTTAGAATCTCAAAGCTCTTTACAACATTAGAAAACACATATAACATAAAAACATATATAGTGATATCATTACAATCAAAACACAGCATTAAATTAGAAACATAAAACATGCTGAAGATAGTTAAGGTAGGAAACATTATTAGACCTAAATTTGTTTTTGCAATCAAAAAAGGTGAGTTTGAACAGCACGCTTGAATGGGATCAATGTGTCTTGTGTCTAAGTTCAATGGGCAATTCGTTCCATGTTGCTGGGTCCTGGTATGCAAAAGAACGTCGTCCATATGACTTAGTTTTCATAGTGGGAATTCTGAGTATACAATTATCAGAAGAGGAACATAAGTATCTTGCTGGTGTGTACACATGGGTGAGGCCAGATATCTATATTAGACTGGAGTCCGTCAGTGAAACGTAGCACAGAGAACAAATTCTCTGTTTGATTCTGGATCGAATAGATAGCCAGTGTAGGGTACAGAGAACCGGAGAGGTGTGCTCTGATTGTAGCACTTAAAGGATGATCCAAGCTGCTATGTGTTTAACTTTTGAAGTTTCTGGAGTAGATATTTGATATGAACCAGCCAGAACTGAGTTACAGTAGTCCAGTCTTGAAAGTACTAATGAACGCACAAATGTTTTAGTGGCATCAACTGAAAGATATTTGTGAATGGAGCTGATGCATCTCAGCTCAACATATGCAACCTTGCATATGTTCATGACATGTTGGTGCAGTGTGAGCGTACTGACGAGAGTAACACCTAGGTTTCGTACTGACTGTGTGAATGTAATGTTGGTGTTGATGATATTTGTTGTTTGAGGTAAAGGATGTGAATGAGAAAGTCTTTGTGTTGTGATCTGAATGGCCTCAGTTTTATCATCATTCATATGCAGATTGTTACAAGTCATCCATGATTTCACATGAGAAATGCACCACTCAACACCTTGGATGCTAGCATCAACTTCAGTTGGGTGGCTGGATTTGTACATTTGGGTGTCATCATCGTACAATTGGTGAGACAATGGATGATGATCTATGACACTTGAAAGCAGCTGAGTGTATAGAATGAAGAAAATAGGTATAATAACAGACCCATGTGGAACAACACAACATAAATCAACTGTGCTGGAGTGTATTCCATTTGCAGGCAAAATTTGTGTCCTGTTGATCAAGTAGGAATTGAACCACAGTAAGGCTGTATTGTGAATGCACAATACATGCTGGAGACGGTGAAGTAATATATTATGGTAATTGTGTCAAATGCTGCAGACAAATCAAGGAGGGCGAGGACTGTAATCTTTCTGCTATCCAAATTAGAGAGAATGTCATTAACTACTTTTAAGTGACCGAGTGTTCTAAAGCGCTCTCCGTTACGGACCACTGTCATCTCACCTGTCTGCGTGCGTTCGAGTCTCAGATTCGGCCAATGTGGGTATGTGAGAAAGCTTGCCAGTAGTTTCTCATGGGTGGGTGGTTCTCTCCGGGGGTTTCCCTGGGTTCTTCATCCATCGTTAATACTGGCCACCATGTATAGCCTATCGTGTGCTGAAAAATGGCGTTAAACCTAACACAACAATAACATTAACTACTTTTAGAAGAGTGGTTTCACTACTGTGACAAGGGCGATATGCAGACTACACATTGCTAAAATAACTTTGAATTTAGATGAGATACATGTTGGGTTAGAACAATTTTTTTTCTAAGATTTTTGATATGACAAAGAACCACCAGTATCTGAACAATATAGATTTCTGATGTTACAAACTTAGTAATTGTATTGAGACCTATCGGGGGACAATGAAATTTAGCATGAGAGAGCCTATGTATGGGAACTTAGATTGAGCGCCTCTTGGGAGACACTGGACATTTTAACATGCGAAAGCCTATCGGGGGACAAAGTAATTTAACATTGAAAGTCCTTTGGTGCATGAAGTCAAAAAAGAATTGATGGGTTAACCGGGAAGGGCTAAGTGTTTTAAATGTTGAGTTGAAAATTATAGACATACATATATACCCACAAATATAGGCATACAACACGACAATGTTTTGACAAGAGTGAAATAGTATCTTTTCAAGACATGACAGTGGTCCTGAAAAGGGCCGCTGGGGTTTTCTTCAACTTTCTCCCTGACCTCTAGTTATTCGACCATTTTCTCAGTTTGTCTAAGAACGTGATTCTTCTCTCCATTTCAGGAATCCACTCGGAATGTCCCAGCTTTCAAACTTTTCAATGGACCTTGATGCAGTTCTCATTTAGACATTTTAAATCATGTTGCTTCCTCTTATTCTCCTTTACCTTTCTCTCTTTATCCCATACCACAGCCATCTTCTTCTTCTCTTCCATTACTTACTAATAAGGTTCTTAGTTCTTTGGAGGGTAACCGCTTTTCTTCTCCCCTGGCTTAGCGTATACCATTAAGCCTCTACATGTGCGAGTAGTGCTCGATGTCCATCACGATGGCTGCTGCTTCTTTGTAACTTGTCTGTCATCTCATATTTTTGTCTGATCGATGATGAATGATAAGATTGATCTGAAAGAGTGATTCGTGACATCAAGGTAGTATTCGCCCATTTGGGCATGCACGATTGGTTAATGCCCTGACAGTGGGCTATTTTATTTATTATGCAGGAGAGAATTAGAGCCTCACTACTTAATTCTCAAGTCTGGGCCAGTCCAAGTGAGGGGGAGATGGGGTAAGAGAGCCACCCGACGCCACCTAAGGGCCCCCGTTATCTTTGGGTATAATTTTGGTTGGAAGAAGGGCACTTTAATAATAACAATGAATATTTTAGATAAATTATTCCTCTTGAATTATATCTGGTGTAAACGACACAACTGTGAAATGGGAGTACAAATGCAGATAACTACACTTATGAAGGATGAGTTACATCATATGTCGTCTTGCCGAAATTTAGAATAATTGAATGTATGTGGTAAGAGTGGTAATAAAAGAAGTGGGAAAGAGTAAGAATCATAATGGGTAAGTACAGTGTGTAATGATTATAATAATTGTACAAATGCAGATAACTACACTTATCAAGGATGAGTTACATCATATGTCGTCTTGCCGAAATTTAGAATAATTGAATGTATGTGGTAAGAGTGGTAATAGAAGAAGTGGGAAAGAGTAAGAATCATAATGGGTAAGTACACTGTGTAATGATTAAAATAATTTCTTAAACCTGGCTCTCTAGATAGGATTTGTCTTTAATGTCTTCCGAATTTGGGGCTGGGAATGGATGGTTTTATGGTTATAACCACCGTAAAAGAACATTAATTTACAGGCCAGTTTTTGTTGCTGTGATCATTGTGAGCCATGTATATTAAGTATATATAATATTATACTCTGCCTTGTGCGCGAGGCCTGATTGTATGGGGATTTTCCAACTTATAATTCTATAAAGTTTGAGGGCTTGATGTCGAATAATCAGTTAGTGACAGTTACCGTCTTGTGCAACGTGACCTGATGGTCCTGGATTTTTTTTTATCACCTTGTAATTATTAGAATTGGGAACGCCTAATAGTATCATATGAGTAGTTCAGTAATCAAAACGACCCCATTAAAAACGGCTGGGGCCGATTGGTTCGAGATAAGACCATCATATACATATCTTGGTGTGGAGGTTGGGTTGTTTGATTTGGATTTGATCATTTATGAAGAGAAACGAGATACGATGCAGAAAAGTTGAAGCTATTAAATTTTGAGTCGCAGTTTATTTTATTTTGTTACAAAACCATGTTGTACTAGTTGTTCTTAAATGTTTTTCCTCTTGGTATAGAAAAAATATTATATCAATTGTATAATTAGAATTCCAAATTGTACTGTTTCGAGTGATTTGACCTTTTTACTGATTAAGGAAAACGAGTTTTTTTTCAACGAGGATGGTTTTTTTTTTTTTTAATATGAATTAAGGTCGCATGCGCAACTATGTGCTTTCGCGACCAGTTAATGCCCGAGGGTCGGGCTATTTGATTGGTCGGGACCAAAGGTAACTTTGACTACACTAGGCTGTGTTGTCGCAGTCTCCCCGGCACCCGCGTTAAATGGCAGTCTCGCCTTAGAGTAAAATGTTGGGTCACGGCAAAGCAGGAAGGCAGAACAAATACCAATATTGTGTAAGCCACCTGTGCAATTATATCAAATCCATATAGTCATAGAATTTTCATCTTTCCTAACAATAAATATTTCTAGTACATAGTGTACATGTTGTAGGTCCTTAACAAATTTAATTGCTAATATGTCTTAGCGACATAAATAAGTGTAGTCACTGTTAGGTATTTTAGCTTGTTAATTTTGAGCGGTGGTCAAAATTGATCAAGTTAGATTTCGAGAAAGAGATTGTTTGAAAAGGGTTCTCGTACCAAATTAGAACCCTAGGGAGAAAAATAAAATAAAATAAAATAAAATTAAAAAAAAATTAAAACAAATTAAAAATTAAAAATTTTTAAAATATTATATATATAAAAATAAATTTTAAAAAAAAATTAAAAATTAAAAAAAAAATAAATAAATAAAAATTAAAAAAAAAAAGAAAAAAAAAAGAGAGTTTGGTGTTATTTCATTTCTTCCTTCTTCTTTTTCTCTTCTTTTCCCTTTTCTCTTTCCCACTTTCTTCCTACTACCTTCTTCCCTCTTTCTTTCTTTTTCCTTCTTCCATTCTTCTTTTCCCTTTCCTTTTACTTTTTCTTGTCGGTTTGTTGGTGTTATGTTTCCTTGAGCTATCACTATTTGATCCCGGTGTTCTCATCACACTTATCTTGCCACTTGCCGGTTGACTGGTTTTACTGTACCTACATTGTGCCACTACTTAGTGTAATGTTCTCTTTTTTTCCCCCTTCTCCTTCTTCCCTTTCTCCCGTTTATTCCTTTTTTCCTCGCATTACAATGTTTATATTATCCCCCCTTTCCCTTCCTTTCCCCTTTTCTATTTTATTTTATATATTTATTTTAGGGTAATGTTAAGTTGTTCTGCTTTTTTGAGCTAGCGGTATTACTATCCGCACGAGGATGGGTTCGATACGCTATGGTACTATTGAGTGAGGCACGGACGTGAATGAAAACATTCCTGACATTTACAATACCAAAACATCCACAAAAAAGTGCATCGCTGACCTAAAATAAAGTCTCGCTAGTATTCTTTTACATACAAACACACAATTAGAAATGCACTATAACGCATATAAACACATTGGAGAAGGGGAAAAATCTCTTGTAGAGAAAATGACATACATATCTATAAACCAAACCTACCAAACACATACTATCACTCAAGCATGTCAGCTAGTATTTATAGACACACCACTAAACGCTCACATCCAAATATACATTAAAAAGAGAAAGAGATTTTGTTGTTGGAAATGAACCCACATACATAAACAAACAAACATATAAACACCTTAGCAAAAGTGTGTCTCCTTTATATAAATCTGGTTCATTCAGAAAAAGGGCCGTTTTTTTTTGTCAAGTGCAACCTTTTAACGTCGTATCTCCCTAGCGTATCTCCACAAACACATCATTACCTCCATTAATCTATACCCGTGGCTTAATGGTGCTAGAGAGTGCTGAGGGAGCATATGTGGCTTCAGAACACCAAATCTTTCGTTGGAGGGTTTCTGAAGACTCGTTCCCTCAGTCCTCTATGATGTGCCTGTGGATGTTGTGGTGTCTGTAGTCGTTGGAGTTCCCACTAATCTCGCTGTTGTTCCATTTTCAGGTCTCAGTTCTTAATTTGAGGGGAAACGACTCTCTGGTCAAGGTGGGTGGCGCGGTGATGGTGTCATTACCACAAGCTTTACCTTCCCGTTCTGTCACATCAGCAGACGGGAAGTACTACCTTATTATTTTTCTCTTTTGTTTCTTCTTTTCTTTCTGTAGGGCAGTTAGAGATGCTTCTTCCTTAATGGCCAGTTCATCTAGGAGGCGAAGATCATTTTCCGGGTGCACTTGAAGCTTCAAAAGCTTCTGCATCCTGTCCATGCTCGACGGAGAACCGACTGTCTGTCTTTTGTTGAATTACAATTGCTTTCGTCTATTCGGCATGTGCAACTGATGAATATTGGCGGAGCCAACTACTTAGTTTCTCGGCGACTGGCGGCAAGTTATTGCGGCCAGCAGACACTTTAATGTACGACTAAGTTAAAATAAGACTGAAAAGGAGCCATACACCCGATGACACTCTGATAATATGGTGTCTCTTCCGATCTCAAGATTTAGTTCAAAAGATCAATATTACTAATTAAAATGTATGCGCAAAGTTTTTGTAGATTCCGTAGCCTTTATTGTTTTCACCTGGGGAGGTTGTGTTATGCTCATTCATTCATTCCTAAATTGTGACGTTTGAGTTCAAGTCGCTTTGGAGGGAGACCTTATCAGTGAATGCCTGGGGGTGTTTCTGTTCTACTAAGTTACAGTTAGTTTGGAATTGGAATGGGTGGTTAGAGTATGTGCTCATTCTGCCATTTTGTTTGCTTTGGTGTTGTTGGTCAGACCTTTCAGCTTAAGTGTGGAGAAGGTTTGTTTATCCCTAATTATCTTGAAGTGAGACCATACTTTCTTAGAATTAGCTTTGCAATTTAGGAATGAGCAGAAGTGTTTCTAAGAACAGAGTTTGGTATCCAGATCGGTTTGTTTGGCCTCTTTTTCTTCTTTAACTTTGTAAACAAGGAAATCGGATGCCATTTTGTTATGTTTAAATTTATTTAAGGCCTCTTATCTTTAATGGCTTGTTTACAATTTTCCGACCACCAAGGTAACGATCGATTGGTATTTCCTACTTCTATCCTGGGATCGCTGTATGCAACCGCCAATGACAATATATCAACAATGTTTTTATTGAATTGATTAATGCTTTCGTCCTACAGCTGTTCCGCTTGCACCCATGAACATTAATTTTGAAACATTTCCCAGCCGGCTTTCTCAAAGCGCCACATTGATAGTTAAGAGTGATAGTGATTGGCAAACGGTCACCACCTAACATGTTTCTTCTATGAAATTCTCACTCTGCTAATTGGGATTGCAGACTAACAGGACAATTACACCATGGGTCCCAATTAAGGGGCTGATGCATGTATAAGTTCCGTTATTTAATATCACTAAGTTTGAATATGTGACCCACTTTTCCAGTTTTCACTCGCTTATGAAGGTGTTTTACTCTCCCCATTGTTTACTCTGAGCATTGAAATCTCCACATATTAGCTGAAAATTTCCCAGATGAAATATTGAAGTTATGGTGTCCCCCTTTCCCCGGATTATTCACATTTGTTACTATGATTGATTTTCTCTCTGTGTTGATTTGGGTACATTGGTTTTCCAAATTGTTAATCGTGTTAGTAGGTGGGCGTGTGTTAACCAGGGGCTTACATTATATTGCGTAACGGATGTATGTAGTCTGGCACCCTCCATTACCCCCTGTGGTATATACTTTTGATAGAATGTAGTGTACCATAGGATTTTAAGGAGATAGATGGATTGGAGGGGTTTCATGGAGGCATATTATATCAGGTTTGTATAAGTCTTGGTTCAATGTCTAAATCAGCCCGTGGATTCACCGGCAATTCAACGGCATGATTCTTTAAGTATTTTGTCCTACCATAATAAAGTTCCTTATTGTTAATGTATTGTTTGGTTGTGACTCTGTTAACATTGAAATTAGACTTGTTTAGGAATGTTGCGTCTGGAAATAAACCAGTTAAGGAGGGAATAAAATTTATCAGTGAGGAAATTGATTGTTTCCTTCAGCCTTCATCAATTTCATCGAGCATATCACGAACGAATGCAGATAGTTGAGTACTGTTGAGAGCAATTGTATTGATTTTGGGATTTGGCTGGTTTGAGTGAGGTTTATTTTCGGGTGTTTTTACTTTGAGGTTTTGGGAGTTTGAATTCCCCTAGTTTTTGAAATTTTTTAAATCTTTAGTGAGATTGACAGGCTTGTATTAAAATGACATCTAAAGTAGAAATATTTCTTTCTAATCCTACTCAGGAGCAATTAGATCTTTTCAAAAAATATGAATTAATTCAACTTGCCAGAAAATATGATCTTTCTGAAGTCAAGGCTTCTTTAACGAAACAAGATATCAAAAAGATTTTGGTCCAATATTTGGTAGAAGAGAATGTTTTGGAAAAAAGTGCTTTGATTTCGGTCAGTAAGTCTGCATCAGACTCTGACATAAAAATGAAGAAATTAGAATTAAAATTCAAAATGGACTTAGAGTTGAAGATGCTGGAATTTCAAGACACGGAGAAAGAAAGACAATTACAATATGAAAAAGAAGAGAGAGAGAGAGAGAGAGAGAGAGAGAGAGAGAGAGAGAGAGAGAGAGAGAGAGAGAGGAAAGGGAGAAAGAAAGACAATTACAATATGACAAAGAGAGGGAAGAAAAGGAATATTTAATATAGAATGAAAGAATTAGAGCTGGCAAGTGAAAAACACCTTCATACTTCAAATCCAAATTTAAGTTTTGATTTAGCAAGGAATATTAGATTAGTGCCCCCTTTCAGAGAAAAAGTAGACAAATACTTCATTCATTTTGAAAAAGTTGCAGAAAATTTAAAGTGGCCAAGGGAGCATTGGACATGGCTAGCGAGATTTACACTTCACTGTCTGATTACCAAAGTGGTGACTATGATGTGGTTAAAGAATGCATTCTAAGGGGTTATGAGTTAGTCCCTGAAGCTTATCGGCAAAATTTCAGAAATTACAGAAAATAAGCTGGACAAACTCATGTCGAATTTGCTAGAGAAAGCAAGCAGTTGTTTGATAGATGGTGCTTAGCCAAGAAAGTCGAACAAGATTATCAAAATCTCAAACAAATGATATTAATTAAAGAGTTAAAAAACTGTGTCCATAGTAACGTTAAAACTTATCTCGATGAGCATAAGATTGAAATCTTTGAGAATGCTGCTCGAGCTGCTGACGCATATTCTTTGACACATAAAGTTAATTTTGTTAACAAGACTTTTACTCAACAGTCTTCTGGCAGAAAAGTATTTCAGCCTAATACCAGCCCTTTACAAATTCAAACTAGCACAACTTTCAAAAATCAAACTTCAGAGAAGCTTGATTCTAGATCCTTGTCTCTTCCGACGTGTACCTATTGCAAGAAAAAAGGACACATTATATCTAATTGCTACAAATTGAAAAAAAAAACCATCAGAATCAAGACAGACCTGTTCCAAATGCTCTTATTTCTAAGAGGTCAAGGTCACAGTCATGTATTGAAAGCAATACATTTGTTGGGTCTAATAAATCCCAGTCTGATTTTTATTATGGAAAATTATGAACCATTCATATCGAAGGGTTCTATATCACTTTTGGGTGATTCAGCCATTCCCACCCCTATTAAAATTTTAAGGGACACAGGAAGTTCTCAGAGTCTTTTATTGTCAGGTACTTTGCCTTTTTCTGAGAAGTCTTCTTCTAATGAAAGTGTTCTTATTCAGGGAGTAGAGTGCGGCTTTGTTAATGTTCCTCTCAATTGTGTAAATTTGTCATCAGACTTAGTGTCAGGACCTGTGACAGTAGGAACAGTCTCAGTTTTACCCGTTGAGGGCATTCACTTACTGCTAGGCAACGACTTAGCTGGAGACAAGGTTGTGGCTAATCCACTTGTAACTGACAAGCCTGATTTGGATCAGAAAGTTGATCCAATTGAAAAAGAATTCCCTGATATATTTCAAGCTTGTGCAGTTACCAGAGCTATGGCAAAGAAAGCTCTTGAGAATGATGTTGATGAAAGCAGTATTCCTTTAGCTGACACGTGTATAGGTCAGGCTTTTGATGAGGTCACTTTTACTCCTTGTTTGGATCAATCAGAAGGTATTGATCATAGTTATCCTCTTTTAACAACTCATTCTCTTTATTCTAATCAGGGTGATAAACGGCAGTCACTTGTCATCGAACAGGAAAAAGATCCTGAGATCTCCTGTTTGTTTCAAAGAGCCATAAGTGAGACTGAAGCCACTGAAGTTCCTGTCTGTTATTTCATTAAAAATGGAATTCGTATAAGAAAATGGAGACCTCTCGAAGTACCTGCTGGTGATTAGTGGTCAGTGAACTATCAAATAGTAGTTCAAAAACCTTACAGACAGGAAATACTTAATCTGGCCCATGAAACTCCTTTGGCTGGTCACTTAGGGATTAATAAAACTTATCAAAAGGTCTTGACTCACTTCTATTGGCCAAAAATCAAACGTGATGTTGCCAAATACTGTAGATCTTGTCATACTTGTCAAATGGTAGGAAAACCCAATCAGAAGATACCTAAAGCTCATCTATAACCTATTCCTGCCTTTGACGAACCATTTAGTAGAATTATGGTAGATTGTGTAGGTCCCTTACCCAAGACCAAATCAGGTAACCAATACTTGTTGACCATTATGTGTGCGTCAACAAGGTTTCTAGAGGCAATTCCGTTGAGGAATATAAAATCTAAAACAATACTAAAAGCTTTGATAATGATTTTTACTCAGTTTGGCCTTCCCAAATCTGTTCAGTCTGATCAAGATTCAAACTTCATGTCTGGAATTTTCCAACAAGTTGTGTATGAATTATGCATTCAGCAATTCAAATCTTCTGCCTATCACTCTGGGAGCCAAGGGGCATTAGAAAGATTCTATCAGACTTTGAAAAATATGATCCGATCATATTGTTTTGATACGAATAAAGATTGGGATGAAGGTATTCATTTACTATTGTTTGCTGTTAGAGAATCAGTTCAAGAATCTTTAGGCTTCAGTCCCTTTGAACTGGTTTTTGGACACGCTGTGCGTGGACCATTGAAGTTATTGAAAGAGAAACTTCTCTCTAATGAAGATACCGAGAACAATCTTCTTGATTATGTTTCCGATTTTAGATACAAGTTGTCAAATGCTTGAGGTCGCAAGAGCAAATCTGCACTCTACTCAATCTAAAATAAAATCAAGATATGATAAAAAAAAAATCGAAGGAAAGGAGTTTTCAGCCTGGTGATAGAGTCATGGCTCTCTTATCAATGCCACAAAATCGTCTTCAGGCCAAATATTATGGTCCCTACACAGTTGACAGGAAAATTAATGACTTAAATTACATCATAAATACTCCTGGGAGGCGCAAACAAAAACAACTCTGCCATATAAACATGCTAAAAGAGTATATTGAAAGAGATAGCCATGTTAAACATGTAATTAATTTAGTTTTACCTGTCCTACTCAGTGAAGGAATATCATTAGATTCTATTGATATTGAAATGACGAATCTTTGTAATTCAGAAATTATGAAAGATCTAGACCAGAAACTTTCACATTTGCAAGTGCAAGAAAGAAATGAACTGAAACAGTTATTATTTGAATATGAGCACTTATTTCCAGATGTTCCTACAAGGAAAAACAAAATTGTTCATGACGTTGAAATTGTAAATTCCAAGCCTGTCAAACAACATCCACACAGTATGAATCCACTCAAACAGGAATACTTAAAAAAGGAAATTTAATATTTGCTGGAGAATGATTTTATTGAGCCCAGTAAAAGTGATTGGAGTTCACCATGCATACTTGTTCCAAAACCAGATAAAAATTTCCGTATGTGCACTTATTATAGGAAGGTGAATAGTGTGACAAAAACCGATTCATTCCCATTACCAAGAATTGACGATTGTATTGATAAAATCGGGAATGCCAAGTATGTCACCAAATTTGACCTTCTGAAAGGATTTTGGCAGAAAGAGCAAAGGAAATCTCAGCATTTGTGATTCCAGATGGACTTTACCAATATAAAGTAATGCCATTCAGGATGAAAGGGTCAACAAGTACATTTCAACGTCTCATAAAACGATCACCTTTGGTCTAGAAAATTGTGATGCTTATATAGATGACGTCATCATCTACAACGACACCTAGATAGAACATCTAGTAACAATTCGAAAAAATTTTGACAGACTCACTGATGCATGTTTGACAGTTAATTTATCTAAAAGTGAGTTCTGCCATGCTAGTGTGACTTTCTTAGGACATATTGTGGGACATGGACAAGTTAAACCAATAGGCGCTCTTTCCCGTGTATAACAATATCTTACATCATATACACTGTAATTTATACGAGGTTTGTTTTAACCTCAGGTGTAAATTGGTTTATGGTAAAATGAAAGTTTTGTCATATAAATCTTTCTTTTTATTTTATGGGGGAAGGTGTTACGTATATTTGATATGTCATTTATATTTACTTTTATTGTCTGTTTGTTAGATTTAAATTTGGCATTTTAAGTTTTAAGATTCGTTCATTGGGGGGGGGGTTTGGTGACCTGTACTTTACAGAATAAACACCAGGTGTTGACCAAATTTCTGACCTGGTTTTAGAGTTGTAAACAAGCTTTAAAAATTATTGGTTGGTTCCAAGGACAAAATGGAGTAAAGTATAAACATCTTTCTATTTTAGTTAGGTCATGCGGCGTTTACGTGATTTCTTGAACATAGGTTTGTTCTGAAGGATTCTAAAAGATCATGACCCCTTTCTTGTTTACGTAAAAACAGCTATATAAACTATGTTTTGGAGCGAGCTATTCAGTAGAAGTTGGGCTTTTAGAATATTAAGCTGTGTCTTTTTGTTATTATAAATTAGCTTGTACTGGAAATTATGTCAATTTGTTTGGATCAAGAGGAATTATTTTGTTATTTATCTGGAAAAGAATAGAAATTTTATTAACAAGAACTGACTTCATCAAGTGACATCGTCTTCCATATTGGATACTTTGCTGGAATTCGAACTTAGAATTATTTGGACATTTTATTACCAGGACTTTTGCAATTTCTCTAGTGGATAATATTTTGAATTATTTTTGGATTAATTTTGGAATTGATTCTTAAAACCGTAAGTTGATTTTTCTTTTCTGAAAAATATTTTTACTCAATAAATTGTTTATTAAGTTTTACAAGCTTGTTATTTTCATTCTTTCTATGTTACTGTTTATTCGAGCCTAAGCACGTAACAATATATATATATATATATATATATATATATATATATATATATATATATATATATATATATATATATATAGATATAGATATATATATATACATTTTTCTTGAAAAAATGATAAACCCAAGAAACTTTCAAAATTCAAAATCTAGATATATGTATCATACCCTAACATAAATCAGAATCATTACAAAATGTTTTGTAAAATATTAAACATTTCAACACATTTACCTATCTATTTTTTTTACATGGATCTTCAATGAGGGATATTTGCTTCTTTTCTAATACATTTATCCTGATTTTCTATCTACTACCCACCGAGGAAAGTTGTTGTTGTAGTAGGTTTAACGCCATTATTCAGCACAAGATAGCCTGTACATGGCAGCCGGTATTAATAGTGGAGGAAGAACCTGGGAAAACCCCAGAAAAAACCACCGACCCATGAGAAGCTACTGGCAAGCTTTGTCACATACCTACATTGGCTGAATATGAGACCTGAACCCAAGCAGACAGAGCTGAGATGGCAGTGATCCGTAATGGACAGCGCTTTAGACCACTCGGCCACTCATGGCTCCTTCCAAGGAAAGTAATATTAAAAAAAGAAAGAAAAAATACTGAGAAGAAAAAACAAACATTAACACAAAATATTATTTGGAATGGTTAAAATATTTCTTGCTGAACATAAAGAAATGATCTAATTTTACAGTTATTACAATAAAAATGCAACTTCTCCAAAATTGTGTTACAAAAGATGACTTGATATTACAATAAAAATGCAACTAGTATAAAATGTTACTATGTAACATGCCTTGATATTACAATAATAATGCAACCAGTCTAAAATGTTACAACATACCATGCCTTGATATTACAATAAAAATGCAACCAGTCTAAAATGTTACATACCATGCCTTGATATTACAATAAAAATGAAACCAGTCTAAAATGTTACTGCATACCATGCCTTGATATTACAATAAAAATGCAACCAGTCTAAAACATTACTACATACCATGCCTTGATATTACAATAAAAATGAAATCAGTCTAAAATGTTACGTAATACCATGCCTTGATATTACAATAAAAATGCAACCAGTCTAAAACATTACTATATACCATGCCTTGATATTACTATATAAATGCAACTAGTCTAAAATGTCGCTAATCTTTGATATATTAGTTACAAATAACATAACAAAAGAGCATTGTAATAGTATTCTCATCTGAAATGGAACATTGATTGTGTCATACAGGTGAGCATATGCACAAGAAATTAAACAGGCAAATGTTATTAGGTTATTTGCAGAATACATGAACATATGACAAGCTGCTTGAAAAGTTTCCATTTGTGCAGTAAGGTTAAACATTCATGGTCTAATACTTAAAATATCAAGTGAAAATCACTGGTTCATTCATTATCAACATCTGCAAAAAGCATTGGATACAAGATGTCATCACACATTTCAGGCTCAGCTATCAAACTGTCATAATTGGGAATCAAGGATCATAGGTAAATTAATGACAAGGTCAGATATAAAACTCATAATTGGGACTCAATGACAATAGGTAAATTAATGCCAAGCTCAGATATCAAACTGTCATAATTAGGACTCAATGATAATAGGTAAATTAATGCCAAGGTCAGATATAAAACTCATAATTGGGACTCAAGGATCATAGGTATATTAATGCCAAGCTCAGATATCAAACTGTCATAATTGGGACTCAAGGATCATAGGTAAATTAATGCCAAGGTCTGATATAAAACTCATAATTGGGACTCAAGGATCATAGGTATATTAATGCCAAGCTCAGATATCAAACTGTCATAATTGGGACTTAAATGACAATAGGTAAGTTAATGCCAAGGTCAGATATAAAACTGTCATAATTGGGACTCAAGGATCATAGGTAAATTAATGCCAAGCTCAGATATCAAACTGTCATAATTGGGACTCAAGGATCATAGGTAAATTAATGCCAAGCTCAGATATCAAACTGTCATAATTGGGACTCAAGGATCATAGGTAAATTAATGCCAAGCTCAGATGTCAAACTGTCATAATTGGGACTCAAGGATCATAGGTAAATTAATGCCAAGCTCAGATATCAAACTGTCATAATTGGGACTCAAGGATCATAGGTAAATTAATGCCAAGCTCAGATGTCAAACTGTCATAATTGGGACTCAAGGATCATAGGTAAATTAATGCCAAGCTCAAATTTGTTTTAGGCTATCCCATCATTATATGCTAAGTTTCAGAACAACAGATGCTCTTTAAAAAAAAAAAAAAAAATCCATTTAACTGCTGCAAAATAAGTATTTATGGTTGGATTGGGTGGAACTGTACAAAGTGATGTATATATTCACGAAAATATTAAAGAAAGAAGTCACTAAATTGGTGAGCAAAAATATTGGTTAAAAAAAGTACTTTTTCATCAAATATAATGATGTAACCATGTGTATATGATTTATCCACATATCACTTGTATCCCAGGTTCCTTATTTCTAGTCTATGCTGAACTGCGCGAGTTTGACCTTCAAGCACATCCATGTTTTTTTAGTATCTTTAAATATTTAGTTGTTGCAGTATTTTTCCAGTGTTTCAAAAACCATAAAATTAATGATATCCAAATGAAATATGATTGAATTCACTTATTTATAATCAAATGAACTAATACTATACACACAGAAAATGATAAATAATTAAAGAAATATACACTGGTAACTAAAATAGTCTTACAAATGAGTGAAGAATTACAGAGATAAACATTTATTATAAAACTTTATTGGCAAACACTTTATCCAAATGAAAACAACATTCATTCCCTTAAGAAGATGAAATCAACATGTTTTAACACTTTCTACTATTATTATATGTATAGACAAATTATGCTTGTGTGCAAAGTGAATATTGTTTCTGCAGTGAAGTTCAAAAAAAGTTTATTCAATTTTCACACTGGTAATCTGGTTTCAGACAGATGTCTCACATAATTAATGTCAATACAAATGGACACATTCCTACTGCTTACAAGAATCATTTAATCATTTAAACACATTTAAGGTAAATATCCGACACCAGACTAAACTGCAGTACTGTTACAATATCCACTACAACAAACTCAAAAATAAACCAAAATGTCTTTGTCTTTTTAATGTATAAAGTGTGTTTAAAAGATCCAATTTTATTCATGGATTCATAGGTTAATCTCGTACTAAAGATTAACTTTGACAGCTCCTTAACTGAATTTTTGTATATCTGAACATTTCTATTTCTATCAATATATGAACTAAATACATGTCAACAGTAATGGATGCCCTATTGTTAATTGCTACAGTAACAGGAGATATTTAATTAATGCATTTATTGATCATGACCAAAAAGTATTATAACTTCATTACTAATCAAGATTAAAGATGTTATAAAACATGGCTTTTGGTGTTAAACTTTTTTTAGCCCAACTGTCAAAAGCCTACTTGATATACATTATTTAGTTTTAGCCCACCTGTCAAAGACCTACTTGATCTACATTATTTATGTTTAGCCCAACAGTCAAAGACCAATCTGATCTACATTTAGTTTTAGCCCACCTGTCAAAGGCCTACTTGATCTACATTATTTAGTTTTAGCCCAATTGTAAAAGGTCTACATATTTAGTTTTGGAATCGTATAGTCTTTATAGCTTCTAATGTAATTTAGGTGCAGCAAGATTATTAATAGCGGTATACTCATTAAAATATACCAGTGTACTGCTTTTGGTTACATATGGTAACAAATCAAATTGGCTTCAAGTTGCCACTGTCCTTACAAAGCGAGGTGAGCTATTTGATCTTGAAATCAGGCTGAAATATACTGTTGCTGTTGTTGTTGTGGGCTTAACACCATTTTTCAGCATATGATAAGCTACAATTGGCAGCCAGTATATCTGGTGAAGGAAGAACCAGGGAAAAACCCATGAAGAATCAGTGACCCACAGGACACTACTGGCAACTTTCTCACATATACAAGTTGGCCAAGCCCAGGACATGAAGCCATTTGGACAGAAGTGAGACATCAGTGATCTGTAATGGCTATTACCTCAGACCACTCAGCCAAATGGGGCCCAACTGAAATATGTAACATAAGTCTGCAACACTTTGGATGGTAGATAATGAGTCCTCTACAAGTGGTATTTATTGACATGTATACTTTTGAATACAGCATTAGTAGAATAATCAAGAGGCTGTACATATATATTATTAAAATTGCATACATTTACATGATTCTCAGGAACTGATTATGAATCTAAGAAGACAAATGAAAAGATTTGTGATATTTGCAAGGATTATTATTTACAACTTGCAAAGAATATCTGAAAGAAAACAGACATCTCAGATGTAGATTATGATTGCAATAAATTTACAAATCAATTAAAGTTAATGACACTCTTCCAGTGTACAGTGTAATCTTTATAGAATTGAATTTAGAGCATTATTTTTCAAAGAAACTGAAATTGCAAAGTGAAACATGGCTAACTCTGATATGTTAATCATTATTAAACTGCCAATATGGTATTTTTTTTAAAAATCAGACAGAATGTGGACATTTGCAAATTTGAAATAAAAAAAAAGGTATTTCAGACTTTGCATGCTTTAACATTATTTTAAGGTTTTTCTTGTAGAATTAATTAACATAGGATGTAAACTTTTAAAACTGCACAAGTTTGAAATTTAAACAATTCCTGAATTATAATCATTGGGGTTAAGCAGTTCTGTTTCTAAAAAAATATTCGGTAAATGACAGCAGTGCATTAATTTTAAATGTTTCAGTCTTACCCTGTTTACATTACTTGATCTCTGTCCATGCTTTTTTAACATCATTTAACACTTGATTATTGTTATGCTTTCAATTTCAGTTTTCACTTTGATTATTGTTATGTTTTCAACACAAGTCTACACTTTGATTACTGTTATGTTTTCAACATAAGTTTACACTTTGATTATTGTTATGTTTTCAACACAAGTTTACACTTTGATTACTGTTAAGTTTTCAACTTCAGTTTACACTTTGATTATTGTTATGTTTTTGATATCAGTTTACACTTTGATTATTGTTATGTTTTCGATATCAGTTTACACTTTGATTATTGTTATGTTTTCAATATCAGTTTACATTTTGATTATTGTTATGCAATGTTCATGCAAGCTAATAATTTGTAACATAAGGACTTGACTTACCGTTTAAGTCTTCAAATAAATTTGGATTAAAAATTTCTTTTCTTTAAAATTTTATTTGCATTTTGTAGTAAATACAAATAATGGGTTAACTATTTTTCATACAGTTTTGCTCAGGATATACTTTTTGTAATAGTGCATATTTGTGTAACTTCATACTTTCACAAATGAAAGGAATGTTAAAAATGTATTAACTTTTTCATCTAGGTCCTTAGAAACAAAGCAAAAAAAAAACAAAAAAAAAAAAATTCATAAAATTGAAAGTTCTGGTTATGGTTGCAGGTGCTGATGCATACATTGGTAAGTCACATATGTTTTCTGTTGCTATTGAAATTGTGGATAGACAGGTGATCATCAATCTCTCTCCATTCCATGTCGGTTATATTAACAACATAACTGTATGGACAATGAAAACTTAAAATTTATCTTCTTGAGGAGAATGTTACACTATCAGAGATCTTGCATATCAACATAAGTAAAAAGGGTGTTGAATACTCATGTAGTAATTTGTTATTTCAATGATTTGGAAAAATTCAGATCATTACTACTGAAACATTCACATTTGCTAACAAAGCCTTAACTGATATTCTAGCTAGTACAGTGTCATTTAAAAAATTCACTGCATGTGTAATAGTATTTCGTCTTTCCAATTTGGTTTATGCCCAATGTCAATTTTATACTGTTTATGGATGCCCAAATGGCAAATTACATATGTAAAGCAATGTAAAAATGGCAAACTGCACAAGTTAAGCTATTTTATACTGTTTATGGATGCCCAAATGGCAAACTGCATAAGTTAAGCTATGGCAAACTGCATAAAGCTAATAATATAAACTGAATAAGGATGCAAGAATGGCAAACTGCCTAAGTATAGCTATTTTATACTTATACTGAAAATAAATGCCCTAATGGTAAACTGCCTAAGTAAAGCTATTTTCTACTGATCATGGATCTCCAAATGGCAAACTGCATCAGTAAAGCTAATATGTACTGTTTATGCAAGCCCAAATGGCAAACTGCATCAGTAAAGCTAATCTGTACTGTTTATGCATGCCCAAATGGCAAACTGCATCAGTAAAGCTAATTTGTACTGTTTATGCATGCCCAAATGGTAAACTGCATAAACAAATATGAAATATCGAATTTTGGATAAGCAATGAACCTTAAATCTGAATGTTCCAAGCTTAAAGATTTCATCACCTTTAGACCAGGGGAGTATTTGGGAAGGTCATTTTGACTTTTATTCATAATTTCTTCCATGTCAGTGTTAAAACTTCAATCAAATAGTCACTCTTCAAATGGAAAAGTAAAATAATGTAATTCAGAAATTCTGACTGACAAAACAAATGTTTGTCATAGGAAAAAATTTGAGAAACCAATGCTTATGATTGGCTGAGTGAAATTAAGGCATACATCTTGGAAATAATCAGCATCTAAAGTGACAACCTTGGTCGAAATTCTTTAGTCCAAAATTTTCTGAGAGAAGGGTGGCTCCATGGAAGCCTAGAAAAGAATAGTGCTTTCCTCATTAAACAAGGGAGGGACCAGGTGTCTCTCTTGTGAGAAAGACAAAGTTTAGTGCTGGATGCACAAGTTCTAAAGTTAACAGCATTAAGGAAAGTTTTCCACACGAGAGTGAAACTCCACAGTTCGATAACGTAGTAAAAAAATGTGACAAGTCTGAAAAGGAAGATGTGATGAGTGAAGTCCAAAAGGGGGAAGTGACAAGTACAGAGTAAAATCTAGGAAGTCCAAGAAAGATGAGGGAGTTGTAAAAGGAATAATCGAAGAAATAGTTAACATGGAACACAGTCAAGAGGAAGGTTCTGCAATCAAGCATGGACATTGCGCTCTTTTTATCACTCATTATTACTCTAAATTATAAAATTAACAGTGCAAGCTCACTCAATGCCTTATTTAACTGTGATGTAATCCCTAACATACTATCTTTAGCTATATATACATCAAACTGCAAACAGCACAGATCCACCTCTCCTTTTGCATAGTTTGCTGACAAATCAGTCTGTGATTTTCAACAAAAATACTATCATGCTAATGCACTGCAAAAGCTTGCCAGTAGCTTCTTGTGGGTAGGTGTTTCTTTCCAAGGGTTTTCCAGGGTTCTTCCTCCACCATTAATACTGACCACCATGTATAGCCTATCTTGTGCTGAAAAATGGTGTTAAACCCTACAACAACAACAATAAAACTTTATAAATATATATTTATTATATACTGAATTATACACTTTAGATATTTATAAGTTTACAACTTATATTTGTTACTTTTACCTTTCACTACCTGTACGTGTTTAATGATACTGATATTTATAAAAATATATTTAATATCATTTTCTAATGGTTACAAATATAACTTTTATCACTGCACTGTATAGCTTAGAATGTGATTATGTGCACATCCACTAATGGATCATGAGATGGTGGTCCTGGAGCTTCATATTTTGTTAGTTGCATATGATACAAACCATTATAAGCATACAGTTATGTTTCAAAGTACAAAATATATTCGGACATTCAACACCATTTACAATCTTCTTCTCTTTTTATATAACAACAGTATACATTATCAAAATTCAGTGCACCCAGCGTTGAATGCAGGACTCTGCAAATGAGGAGCTCCACTACCACTTCCAAAAATGATGATGACAACAGTGAACATTTACAAATGATAGACATAAACTTACAAATCAATTATGTTTCTGCATCAAGTCATTTGACATCATTTCAACCCTCAGAAACAAGTATGTAATATGCTTCAATGTCCATTCATAAACAGATTTTGACGTGATATGGGTAACAGCTTTTCAAAAGCATGCCCTAATAACTGTAACCCATGTAAGTAAAGATTACAGAATACATGCTGCTACTGTAGCACTGTTACTTTCCATGGAATTAACTTATCACCACTGCATTTGGCAATTATTCATTTTCCATATTTATAGATTTGCATGGACATAACTGAAATGTGTGGGAGTGTAGCAATTTTCTATGATTGATTAGTACTTCAAGCATATTTTGTTGTGAGTAAGATAATAAAAAGAATGATTTTTTCAATACCAAGGCCTGGTAGCAAGGTTGTCCAAAATTGTAAAGAATTACCTTGAATAAATGGATCAAGGAAATAACTGTATAAGCAATGTCTTGATGAAAATAAACTGGTATTTGCCTAACATAAGCTTGTCTTCTCTGGAGACTGAAGAACAGGTAATTATTATATACCATATATAAAAAAACAAAATCTGTATTATATACCATATATACAAAACAAAAGCTGTATTATATATCATATATACAAAACAAAAGCTGATTCTGACTGAAAACAACATAGTCCTTGATCTGCCATTGCATGATGTGCTGGATGATCAATGTATATGTTGTTTGATCTACAGATAACTCCTAACTGCATTCCACAGGTCCAGATCTGATAGTGCATTATGTGACCGCAGACCTGTGTCTGTGCAGTTTGCAGCTTGATTCAACTTTTAAGTATGGATATATGAAAGTTCTTGTGCAGCGGATACAGCAAAGGACCAATTATAAGTAATATTTATAAAAACAAGTTTATTTTTCTAGAACAGTGTTGTTTATATGAAGGGCATGGAATACTGTATCTTCTAATGTTGAGCAAGAATTGGAAAGAAGGTGTCCTTTATCTCTTTCAATATGATTATCCTGTATGAAGTGATCTGCTTGCATCCACATTTGCTGACTGATGAAGAAGTTGGTTGACTACCTATCAAGACTCCTGAAAAATAAAAATAAAACTTTTGGAATCTTAATGCAATTGAATTTTGCATCAATAAATAAGCAGCAACATTATCATTCAAGACAACTAGAGCTTGGGAGGAATGTTTTGTGCAAAGTTTCAAAGCAATTTAGAAAGAGTAGGTATAAAAAAATTGTCCTAATCGATGGAAAGACATAGGAAAATGGACAAAAGCCAAAAGTGGAATCCAGGCAGAAAAAGCATAATCCACATATAACATGCTAAAATGTCAATAAACAATGATTTATTTGCCCCTCTCGTCTTTGAACATCCTTTACTGTTTTAAGTTTTCATATGTAGCACTTTTATCTTTACACACATATATACCAGAATCCATCTGAAGACTTTTAGCACCAAATATTAAAATTCTTTCCACACGGTCTGTAATAGACGTCACATGATGCTGCCCTCATGTCTTCATATTTGGAGGATTCTGCTAAAAAAATTTTTGTTTATTTTTTTTTGCCTTTTTCTAATCTATATGTGAAATTATTTATGGTAGTTACATACAAGCCATCTTTTCTAAAATACACTCTCTAGGATTAATTGAATGTTAATATAAACACTAATAACTGATTTTTGGGGAAGGTGGATAAACTGAAAAAGCGTAATCCATATATGTTTATGTGTAAGGGGTAATTTAGTGAGAGAATAAAAAACGTTATGGTTGGCATGTATGGTACTAAGATCATGGAGAGTTCCAGTTGCAAAGAGATCTTCGAGATTATTAAAAAACTAATGTCAAGGAACAAATGTACACCACTACCAACTGCCTTCTCTCCAGTAGACCTTCTGGACCTGTTTGCAAATTTCTTCCGTGACAAGGTACAAACCATTAGAGATGATCTTGACAACACAATTTCAATTACAGCAACAACTGTTAGCAGCATTTGAGCCTGTCTCTATGGGTTTAGGACATTCAATCGTGATGAAGAGTACACCATAGTCACATGAACTTGATCCAATTCCAACATCACTGCTGCTCGAGTGCTTAGATTCAATATTGCCTTCACTAACTGATGTTATTAATACCTCTCTCTCATCCGGGTAATTCCCAGCATTTTTCAAAACTGCAATTGTAAACCCTTTGCTGAAGAAACCAACACTCAACCATAACGTTTTAAAGAACTACCGCCCAGTTTCTAATCTCCCATTTATAAAAAAAATATTAGAAAAAGTCGTTCTAACCCAACTTGTATCTCATCTGAATTCAAACATTCTTTATAGCAATGTACAGTCTGAATACTGTCCTTGCCACAGTACTGAAACTACTCTTCTGAAAGTAGTTAAAGACATTCCCTCTGCTTTGGATAGCAGAAAGATTACAGCCCTCACCCTCCTTTATTTGTTTGCAGCATTTGACACAATAGACCATGATATATTACTTCACCATCTCCAGCATGTATTTGGCATTCACAATATAGCCTTACTGTAGTTCAAGCCCAACTTGGTCAACAGGACACAAATTGTATCTGCAAATGGAAAACACTCCAACCCAGTTTAATTATGTTGTGGTGTTCCATAGAGTTCTGTTCTTGGACTTGTTCTATTCATTCTATACACTCAACCGCTCTCAAGCATCATAGATAATCATCCAGTGTCTCACCAATTGTATGTTGATAACACCCAAATATACAAATCTAGCCACCCAACTGAAGCTGATGCTACCATCCAAGGAGTAGAGAGGTGCATTTCTGATGCAAAATCATGGATGGCATGTAACAAGCTGCAGATGAATGATGATAAAACTGAGGCCATTGTGATCACAACAAAAAGACTTTCTCATTCACAACCTTTACCTCAATCAATAAATATCAGCAACACCAACATTAAATTCATAGTCAGTACGAAACCTAAGTGTTCTCTGGACAGTACATGTACTCTCACATTGCACCAACATGTCATGAACATATGCAAGGCTGCACATGTTGAGCTGAGATGCATCAGCTCCATTTGCAAATATCTTTCAGTTGATGTCACTAAAACATTTGTGCATTCATTAGTACTTTCAAGACTGGACTGATTGTAACTCAATTCTGGCTGGTTCGTCTCAAATATTAGCTCCAGAAACTTCAAAACATAGCTGCTGCTCTGTACCCTACACTGGCCATCCATTCGATCCAGAATCAAACACAGAATTTGTTCTCTGTGCTACGTTTCACTGATGGACTCCAATCTAATATACATATCTGGCCTCACCCATATATACACACCAGCAAGATACTTATGCTCCCCTTCTGTCAACTGTGTACTCATTATTCCCACTATGAAAACGAAGTCATATGTACAACATTCTTTTGCATACCAGGGCCCAGAAACATGGAATGAATTGCCAATTGAAATTAGACACAAAGACACAGTGTTCACTTTCAAGAGCACTCTAAAATCTATTTTTTTTACTGCAAGAACAACCTTAAAGACCTAATAATGTTCAACATTTTTGTATGTTTTCTAATTTCATGGTATTTTGTTTTTTTGTAGTCATATCATTCTACCTGTTGTAAAGTGCTTAGAGTTTCTAAAGATTAGGCACTTTACAAAGTACTTATTATTATTATGATTTAATCCCCTTGGAAACAGGGAGGGTTTTAATGCAATTTTTGGGGCTTTACCATCTACCATCTGGCGACAAGAATTTTTGGCTGTTTGAATTTGGTATATATGATCTTTGCCTTAGAGTGGAGAAATTTAAAGACATCATAAAAGGAGCAGCAAATTTAGATATAAAATGCACTGGAATCTAATTTTGTGATATAAACAAATCTTTTGTTTATACTGACAAACCCATCTTAACACTTTATTGTTACATCTTTATCTAAGTACTTTATGCTGTGATACACTCGAATAGTCATGTTACCTGACTTGCTACAATTTAACAATTTCCAAAGGTGGGATACGGCTACCATTTAGCAAATGAAGATTTTTAAAAAATGACAAATGAACCAAGAAAATAGTTTTGCTGAAATTTCTGACTTTAAAAATGCATGCACACTTCATCAAAGTAAGCAGACTACAATCTTCAATAAAAACAAAGCACCTAACATCAAAGGAAATGAGTACCAAACCTAAATAAAGCATGGAATCTGATCAATTATTGCATTTCCCAAAAGTGATTGAAACACTTTTATTGTTCTGTGAAAGTTTCCTTCTTGCAAGAAAAATGTTTATGCTTTTAATTGCTATCAATTGCAGCATAAAACATACATTACATTTCAAATCTTTTTTAAATCTGGTTGTCAACTGATAGTGGTAAATATCACTAAGATGTTTCTTATACTTTATAATTTGTTCATGTGTTTTCATTTTCCTTTGAATGGCATCATCTCCTTGGTTGACTTGGCAAGATGATAGCCATCTCCAGCTGACCGAAATACAAGCCAATTTAAGTACATGTACATGTAGCATGTAAATAACTATACAGCCATGTGCTACTAGCAGTGATAAATATCTTAGTGAATCAGGGTTCATACTGAACTATGATTGCTAAATTCAAAGACTTTTCCCAAACTTTCAAAGACCACAAACAGAGATTTCCAAGACCTATTTTTGCTAACATTGTGTATACAGGTTATATGAGAAAACAACAAATGCCAAAATGAAATACTACAATATTGTTTACAGATTAAAGTCAAACTATAATTAATTTCCTAAAATTGCATTATAATGATCTGGAAGATAGGTTAACATTCGTTGTTTTTTTCTCAGAAATATGTAACATACTTGTCAGATTTAATGCAAAATAAATTGTTCTCTTAACAGACATCAGCACTGCTTTAAATGCATTATTATATTTGATTTTTTTCCTCTTCAATCATTTTGGAAAGAGAGCCACCACTGTCATCTTTTCCTCTGCTCTTCTCCTAAGAGCATTTGATTCTGTGACAAGCACAATGAGTCCTTTTAACTCTGCCTCTTCTGCTTTCTGTACAGAGGAAGCATGTAGACTGGCAATGTCAGCTTCAAGATGCAGCTTTTTGGCTTAAAGTTCTTCCACTTCATCCAAGGCTAACTCCCGTTTCTTTCCCTTTTGGTTTTTCTTCTCATCCTTCTCCTCTGCTTTCTTCTTATTCAGATAGGCATGGTAATTATGTCTTGCAGAGGAGGCATGTCATCATTTCATTGCTAATGATGATTTCCCAAGGTCCACCTGATTTTCTCATTGTGTCAATGATTAGCCTTTGAGCTATGAGGCTTTCTCTGTTGAGGTTCTCAACAGATGCCTGTTTGTTGACAGAAAATCCTCTCTCCACTGTTGCCTGCCCATGTGACAACAACAACATTTTCTGGAGAAAATTCCAAAGTTCCACATATTCCTTTCTTTTGGAAAGGACAGAATAAAACACTTCATCAAGGCTGTCATCTGTTCTATTGAAACATGTCAAGGGATGATTCTCCAATTGGAAAACTTAGGGGTACAAACAAAAGGGGATGTATAGTCAGACTAGAGATACACAAATCAATCAATGTGATTTTTTTAAATAATTTTTTTTTATAGCACTGGGAAAAAAGTTGAGGGTCGGCAATGAGAAACGGGGACATGCCGTCAACTGGAAACACATTTTTTAATTCTTTTTCTTAATTTGCCTAATCAAATGACTTGACTTCCTATAGTTAAAGCTTCACAGCACACATTAACGCCATTTAAAAAATTTTTTTTTTACTCACAATTTAAGAACAACAACTCTTGATTAACTATACTATAGTGTACGCATGCGCACTTTAAAACTGTTTATCCGTGAATTGAATTTTATTACAATGGATGTTTCTATATTAAACCAAGGAACATTTATTATGTAGAACAAAATTTTCGAAAATGATTTTTGTCCCTCAAACATGTTAAATAAACCGACAGTATAAGTAAATTTAAATGGGCCCTCTTCTGCCGTATCTCCCAAATCATCAAACTAAACAATATCTTATTTTATACCCAAAGAGTATTTTGCCCAAAACTACCAATAGCTCATACTTCTGCATCTTTGTTGCACTAAATGAACAGTATGTAGTTACTAATTTGCAACTTATCTTTGGCAAGACTTCTAAAGGAAAGGTTCCTTTTCCCATTGAAGCCAAGTTGATCGTCTTAATTTTACACAATGTACAAAATGCCTTTCGTTTACATAATTTATCCTTTTGCAGCCATTCCTTGTATTTCTCTTGTTCAAGCCAGATAGCGTTGAAAGAGCAAAGACCTGGCATTTTTAAACACTGAAGATGTAAATCGACTAAACAAATTTGGAATCCTCGAGCGTGTTACTTTCTATGTAGAGTGAATTAGTGTAATGAACATTTTGATTGGCCAAAGCTGATGGACTCGTCCAATCAAATTGAACGATTCATCAAAAGAAAGCCAGGAAAACCAGCTACATCTGAAGCTAATGACCGTAGGCAATTTTATTTGTGACTTCCTTTGATGAAGTTTGTAGCCGTCTTGCTTTGATGATGAGTGCATGTGAAATTGAAGTTGCCGCCGAAGCCAACTTTGGATGGTCAAACAAAGCCTCTTTTATTTTTGCGGCGGCAATTAAACTGAACGGGTCATCGAAAGAAAGAAACCAGGATAACTAGATTACATCCGAATCAAACAACCTCGGATAATTTTATTTGTGATTCTGGAAAGAAATTTAAAACATTGGGGTTTATTTCAATTTTCAAAGACTTTTAAAGACCTCAGGGTAATATGCTAGATTTTCCCAAACTTTCAAGGCCTTGAAAATGCTACCTCATTTTTCCCAAACACTCAAAGACCTTCAAAGACCGTACGAACCCTGTGAATTGCTTGGTGAAAAATGTTTGTTGACAATGGGATGATTTACAAATTTAATTAATACTAACATTTGTAAAAAATATATTTGTTATTTGTGTTTTCTAAAAGGATGTGAATGATATATGAATTTTCTAACATAGACTATACTAAAATTCATGGATTATTATATACATATACAGTACTTAACAAATTATGGAT
This sequence comes from Unio pictorum, assembly GCA_030141615.1. NCBI lineage: Eukaryota > Metazoa > Mollusca > Bivalvia > Unionida > Unionidae > Unio > Unio pictorum. The sequence goes on from JARLTB010000021.1 coordinate 20,334,824, forward strand.
TCTACTACACAAATGTGAGTTGTCTATATCCAAAATATGATTATTTTTTAAGCACCTGACCCCTGATCCACCCACCTTCTCTATCTCCACATCTGTTTAAGTGGTAAAATATTACCTTGGTCTATAGGATGATGAGCTAAACAAGTAGTATGGTATTGTGAAAATGTCAACATATTTTGGAAAATATGAAGACAAAATACTGAGGATGGTTATTTTTTGGGGGGGTACAAACATTTTTAAAGCCAGTGCATCCCTGATAAGAACTACACAATCTTCATTGTTTTTATTTCACATTATTCTACTGATATTATTCAAAGAAAGAAAAAATCAAGAAAAAGGAGTTCAAACCTGATGAAGTATTGAATTTTGTTTATCTGACCCCTTTGCCTGTTGACTTGTTGCTGCTGTAACCTGGGCTATGGGTATTCCAGAATCCATGAATATATCAGGAATACTGTTCCCAAAGAAAATCTTGGCATTATTGGTAAGTGATTGATATCTTATTAGCTCTAAGTACTCCTTGGTTAATTTTAGCTGAAAAGGAGAGTGAGAAAAATATTCAGTAGAGATTCATAACAAATAAAGCAAACATATATTTATGAAAATATTTCTGCTACTCAGAAATCAATGTTATAACATGAAGATATACTCTCGATAGTTTGCCTTGTTTAGTTCTAAGATTTAGTGGTGTCATTAGGTGACGGAGTCTACAGATTTACCCCTGCAACTTTGCCACTAGCACTCATCTATATTTTGTAAATAAATAATCATTTTTGAAAAATATCCCAAAACTTTGCAATTTTTGTGGAAAACCCTTGTACTTATAAAATTAATGAACACACTGAAGAGTATTAAAATACGTAAAACACCCAGTGATTCAAACAAGCAGTAATAAGACTTGCTTGTATTTATAATGCTTATTAATCTAGCTCTAGCCAAAACGTAATATGTATCCTGACTACATTTGATGTGTTATATAGCATCTTCATGCACATATATCCTATATGCACATGGGATATTTATATATACTTGCAGATACAGAGATAGCAAATTCCTGGATTGACTAAATTTATCAAACACTGCACCCCCTTTTTACCAGTAGATCATTATATTTTAGCACTAAGTGTGCAGGAACAAACATAGTGAATTGTGATGACTGCAAAAACTGAGCTGGAAAAACAATGATGAATCACGATGACAGCATCAAGTGAGTGGGAATAACAATGGTGAATAGTGATGATACCATGCGAGTGGACACAACAATGGTGAATTGTGATGACAGTACTTAGTGAGTGGGCACAATAATGGTGAATTGTGATGACGAGTGGGCACAATCGTGAATCATGACAGTACTAAGTGAGTGGGCACAACAATAATTGTTATGGCAACACTAAGTGAACAGGTAGAAAAATAAGAAACTGGTGACAACACTAAGTGAACAGGTAGAAAAATAAACTGGTGACAACACTAAGTGAACAGGTAGAAAAATAACAAACTGGTGACAACACTAAGTGAACAGGTAGAAAAACAACAAACTGGTGACAACACTAAGTTCACACAAAAATGGTGAAATTTGATGTGAAAATGACCATATTGTGTGCATTATGATATGTATTGTACTATGTCATCTCTGTTTAATATGTATACTACCACAATATCAACATTAATGGACAGATTTACTCTTAAAACACGTATTACATGCAACTTATGCCAGCAACATCTACATGTGACTCCAACAAGAGTTTCTCGCAAGAGCTGATTTTCTACTGGCCAAAAATAATTTTTTGGGATCCAGTATGATACCATTTCTTCCTTCTAACTGCACAAACTATATTGCTGTGACCAAACTGGTTGTATGATTGACACCATTTTCATTTAGGATAAACTATATATACAAAGTCTTTAGTGACCGCTACATGCTCATATGACCATTCACTTCGGAGTGGTAATAACTAAATTTCCTAGATGGCTGTCATGGTGAACATACTTTTAAAGGTTAGATCAGAATCATTTTCATCTAAGACCATTTAAATATAACAATTTATTCTGTGAAAACCCCAAGGTGATTTTACCATCCATTCTAGAAGTAGCGATAATAATATTGTCACATTGCCCAGCATAGCAGCCATATTGAATGACAGATTGATACCATTTTCATTTAGGAACTAGACTAGTCTTCTGGTGAAAACCCCTATGTTGATTTGACTATCCTTTTAGAAGTTGTAGTGATACTGAGTTGCAAAACGGTTTCCATGGTGACCATATTGGGTGTCCAAGGGGGCACTTTGTTTACTTAGATCATGGATGTAGGTGTTAGTAAATATTTGTGAAAATCCTCCCAGTAGCTTAGCTTAGAAATACTGATATATAAAAAATGGATTCTAGCCAAACGGCCATCACATAAGCACTTTTGGTCTATTATCAACTGAACTATAAACCAAAAAAAAAAAAACCTGTCAAATGCTGCGAGGAATTATTTACAACTTACTTTACCTGTGAGTGTTGTAATACAAAACTAAATAAACCAATTTAAATTTCATCTAAAGTTTAATGGCTCGAAAACAAACAATGACACTATCATGCTCAGCTACTTACAAACAGAATATATGAAGTATCTGATGCAAGAAAACAGGAAAGACTTCCTAACATATTAGTATAAAGATAAGAAACTGTATGTCTATCCATCACCCCCATAACATGGGGTACACAAACCTTAAGTTACCCTGACAATACTGCCATACCTGATTAGCTCGAGCTTCATTCTGAGCTTTATAAAATTCAGCATCACTCTTGGCTTTTTCTCTAGCTAGATGAGTTTGATCTAAAATGAGACAATGTGAAACATTTACTTAAAAAGTTCCAAAATCAATCATACATAAAAAATATTTTCCTACAATTGTATTAAAATCCATATCTCCACATCTTTTTATTACAACCTCAACCCCCAAACACTTCAAGACTATGACAGGACAGTACCCAAAATCCTATGAATATATCTCATGCACTTTTATTACAAATATATTTTAAAAAGTTTGGGCACAAAATATTCAAACATGTCACTGTAATATGCTATGTTTTACCTATAAACATTACCAGACAAATCCAAAGGGATGGGTACAAAAAGGTATACCCCACCCCCTCCTCTCACTGATGGTTACTAGATGGGCAATATCTGTTCAAAGCTGATGATAGATGGACATGTGGATTAGCTGATGAACGGTATCAAAATATCAACAATCAGATCAATGTTGACACATTTTGTGGCTAAAATTGACAGGAATCTGGATCAGCTTGCAACAAAAGTAGATAAGTTTTGGAGCTACCATTCACAGAAATCTGGATTACATTGGGACAAAAAGAGACATGTTTACCTTACATAATTTGCAAAGATTTGCTTTGACTGATGACTGACTTGGGAAATAATCAAAATACAAAATTGTTATATTTACAAACCACTGGATTATTATATCTGCAACTCTGACTGATGTCAAATGGGATTATAAACAAATTACTGTAAATTTATTATATCTAAAAATGTACAATATTATTAAATCGTCAATTTTGGCTGATGACTGACACGAGTTCTAATCAAAGTACTGTATTATTATCTTTATAAAAGTACTGTATAATATCTACAGTTTGAGGGCATATAATCAAGGTACCATTTTATTTAATATATCTACAAAATACAGTATTATTACATCTACAAAATACAGTATTATTACATCTACAAAATACAGTATTATTACATCTACAAAATACAGTATTATTACATCTACAAAATACTGTATTATTACATTTACAAAATACTGTATTATTACATCTACAAAATACAGTATTATTACATCTACAAAATACTGTATTATTAAATCTACAAAATACAGTATTATTACATCTACAAAATACAGTATTATTACATCTACAAAATACAGTATTATTACATCTACAAAATACTGTATTATTACATTTACAAAATACTGTATTATTACATCTACAAAATACTGTATTATTATATCTACAAAATACAGTATTATTACATCTACAAAATACAGTATTATTACATCTACAAAATACAGTATTATTACATCTACAAAATACAGTATTATTACATCAACAAAATACAGTATTATTACATCTACAAAATACTGTATTATTACATCTACAAAATACTGTATTACATCTACAAAATACAGTATTATTACATCTACAAAATACAGTATTATTACATCTACAAAATACAGTATTATTACATCTACAAAATACTGTATTATTACATTTACAAAATACTGTATTATTACATCTACAAAATACTGTATTATTATATCTACAAAATACAGTATTATTACATCTACAAAATACAGTATTATTACATCTACAAAATACAGTATTATTACATCTACAAAATACAGTATTATTACATCAACAAAATACAGTATTATTACATCTACAAAATACTGTATTATTACATCTACAAAATACTGTATTACATCTACAAAATACAGTATTATTACATCTACAAAATACAGTATTATTACATCTATAAAATACAGTATTATTACATCTACAAAATACTGTATTATTACATCTACAAAATACAGTATTATTACATCTACAAAATACAGTATTATTACATCTACAAAATACAGTATTATTACATCTACAAAATACAGTATTATTACATCTACAAAATACTGTATTATTACATCTACAAAATACAGTATTATTACATCTACAAAATACTGTATTATTATATCTACAAAGTACTCTGTTATCATATAAGCAAAGTACTCTATTATTATGTCTACAAAATACTGCATTATTACATCTACAGCTTTGACTGATGACTGATGGGTTATTACTGAAGTACTGAATTATTGTGCATACAAAGTACCATATTATTATATCTGCAGATTTACATTTGACTAATGGTTTCCAATCAAATTTCTGTATTATTATATCTACAAAGTACTCTATTATTATATCTACAAAGTACTCTATTATTATATCTACAAATGCAGTTTGAGAGGAAATAATTAAACATGAAATTAAACAAGAAATGAAAATAAAGTAAAATAATTTAAAACAAGAAAAAAATTAGTAAATGAGAAACATTTAACCTTTTTGTGAAGATCAAATATTTGCATCAGTTTAATATTCATATCAGATAAAAAGCTCTAAACATGTAAAACTAATTGTAATTCTGAACTATATATATATTACTGACTCAATGCATAATATATTGAAAGATTTGTGTTACATATACAGGAAACATTATAATTTATATATAGACAATCAGAATAATAGCAATTATAATGATTTAAAACTGGATGTTTTACATTGATGCTAGAGTTTCTTTGTGTTCAAGAGCATTTAGGGAAACTGACAAGTCATAAATATAAAAAAATCCATATTTTAATTAAATCATATTTTTGGTATCATTTATTGAGAAATGAAGTTCATAATTTGAGCCTGAACAGAAAACGAGATAAAACTACAAGTGAAAAACCGACACCAGCTTCAAGTGCAACAGATGCAACACACATTATTGGGTGTTTCTCTTCAGCCACAACAGACACTGCCCAAAAACTAACTGACAACTACAGAGGGAAACTTACATTCTGAAACTGAAGGATTCAAAGCAACAGTACATACAAAAAATTGCTTCAAACTGCATTACCTTTTAACAACAGGAGGCAAATTGTGAAATTATGCAGGAAATGACATCTAATCATGTAGCTAAAGTCAAGTTGGGACTAAGCAGGTGAAAATAAAAACTAGACACAGAAGAGAAAATAACAAATTAAAGAGTTGTAATTTACTGAAAAGGCAATAATGTAAAAGAAAAATATCCATAGGATGTAACTGCAAACCAAACAACATCACAAATATTCAATGGCTTCAAGCAATGCTGGTCGTGTTATAAAACTTCCGATCAAAGACTTGAAAAGATGGATTAATACTTCATGACAATTACTCTTTAAATACAGTTTTTCCAACACAATAAATGCTCCAAATTCACCAGTAGTAAACAAATTAGGTCCTGAATTTTAAAACTAGTCACCTTCAATCTCTGACATTTTCCTCTGGGACTCCTTCTCCATTAGTTTCTGTTCCCAGTTAATCTTGGATACCTCTGCCAGTTTTTCTGCCTCTGGATTTAAAAAAGTAGAAGGTTAGTCAGTGTTCAATCCATAAATGGAAACGTGTGGCAGAAATGGTCTTCACCAGGTTAAAAAGTTGTCTTATTTAGAAATAACATGGTTGCAAATGTCCTAACCTGTTCTTGTTTATTCAGAACCACAATGGATTGTATATTTATTAGTCTTCCCCGCCACAGGAAATTCCTACCTTTTATTTAATTCTTCATGTGTAATTAACCATACTCATCGAGAATTTGTTTCTGGACACTTATACTAAAATTTTTCCCTGCAAACTGCTTTGAAAACCTGCAGCCAAGTTTTTAAGTACGATTTCTTCTTCTTCATGTTTTCTATCCATCATCGTTTACTTACAATACAGTTCTCTTAATTCAATCTGTGTAAAATCAACCAAATATTTTGTTATTTTCCACAATGTATCCAAAGAGTCAATAGCACATGGGTACACACTAAGACAAACACTGTGTACATTACAATTATTTATTCTTCCTAAAGTGGATGCAAAGTTGGTCCATCTGTATTCAAAATTGGACTTTCATTTTGGCAATTCATATTTTTGTGACTTTTGTTCAAGCTGAGATATAATATTTAAGGTAAATTTTGACCTGATGTATTTTTATGATTTTATTTACAGACTGCTAGATCATAAAAATTCTCTACCAATAAAATTCCCATGGTAAGGGACGATCTACCTACAACAGCACTAGGTGTTGCAGAAAGACAGTTCCTACACATTGTCTGGTTATTCTTGATTCTGTGCAGTATCTTTTAAGCAACACTAAAAAAATATCTTTTGGATTCAAGAATAAATAATGTTTCTGTAGAATCAAAGTATTGCAAGTACTTTGAATTAGTTGTGTCTAATCATCTGAAAAATGAATTAAGTTTTAATTGTATTCCACAACCAATTTTTAGAATGTACAAATTTCTGCTAAATTTTAATTTAATAATGCTTTCTGCCAAAGTATGGAAGAATCAAGAGCAGTGTATGTACTCTTTATACAATAATATCTGCTATCTAAGTGACCAAAACTTATCCAATACATACCTATAATAGCTCTTTTCCTCTCCGTCTCGGCTTCCTTTTCTACCACTTTCTGTTTCTGAACTGCAATAAGCAATTTGGTCTTCTCTCCTTCCCTATACAGAAATGAGCAATTGATAGTGCAAATAACAAGTAACACCATTAACAGATTTCAGATTGAAAGAATTTCTTCTTTCACAAGAATTCTGTTGTACAGCCAATGAGTACTTCAGATTAATGTCAGGCAGGCCCTAATCCTGACATTCTTGCTTATAAGTGCATGCAGAGAGATATTAGGAAAAATATCAATTCATTGATATGATGTGACACAGATACAGTTTTTGTTAATTCATTATCCAATCTATAGATGAAGTAAGATTCCTAAATGTCAAATCTAATTCTAAAAAGTGACTTCAGTTTTATCATACTGTTAATTTGCATGTCAAACACTCAATTACTGACCCATGCAAAAAGAAACTGTATCAAAATCAAACATTATTATTTGTCATTATTGTTATAAGACTTCCTCAACATAAGAAGAAATGCAATACCCACTAACAGCATAAACATGATAAGTTACAAAATTATATATCTGACAGCTTCGATTTCTTTTTATAAAAGCACTTACATAGCTTCATAATTTTTCCTAATCTGCTCAGGGATCTTCGGTTTGGTCACACGGACAGCCTGGACTGTCAGACCTGGTGCCATCTTGTACAAATCCTGCTGGAGTGCTGTTTTCAGGTTTTCATCAATTTGATCTACAAATACAGTATACAATGGTCAATCATAGTACATGTGACCCATATATCTCAATTCTAAGACAAAGGGGTCACTAAAATAAGTAAAGATGAAAAGCCCTGATACATAAATCTACATAACAAGTTGCTGTGAACATGCAATTTGATGCAAGCTATCATGTATCAGTGTATTTACATGCAAATCCTATTCAATCATCAAAGTTTTATACTTCACAGTTTCACAACTGCATGCAAATATATTCAAATGCAGCATCTCATCTTTCCAAAAATTTTATCTAAAAACTGCAGTATTTGTATTTCAAAAGATTCCTAGCCATGTTGCGAAGTAAACATAATTCATCCTTTAAATCAAATGAAGTATCCCAGGCATGTATTCACAATTTCACCTTATCTTGCATGTCCAATACAATTACAAGAGAAGTCATAGGTTACTATATCTACAAAGTTTCTGTTATCAAAAATATCTGATAAAGAACAAAAGTGCAAATAAAAATACATAATATAAAAATCAAACTTCATGCACATGCTGTTAGTTTGCATGATTGAAAAGTCCACAAAAGTGGCAGAAACCATGCTGTTAGTTTGTATGGCTGAAAAGTCCACAAGAGTGGCAGAAACCATGCTGCTAGTCTGTATGACTGAAAAGTCCACAAATGTGGCAGAAATGATATTGTTAGTTTGTATGACATAAACCACAGAAGTGACAGAAATGACATGTCAGTCTGCATGACTGAGAAGTCCACTGAAGTGGTGTCATTATAATTATGTTTTACTGTCTAGAACTAAGAAGGTTCATACTGCATTTAGCACATCTACTTGCAACAGTAATTATACCTGTGTAACATTTGGAATATCTTAGCTTATTATAGGAATTGCTCTATGATGAACAGTTTTATGGCAAGTTGTACATAATAGTAAGAATATATTATGTCCCAAAACAAATAAAGAAACATATAACTTGGCTCTATAAACAATATATTTTTAACAATCTATAACCCATGGTGATACAGATTTGGAGATGGAGATCAATTTCTATAAAAATCAAAATATTTGGAGATTAAAAATTATGGTACATATCCTGCTTATATTCACAGAGACATAGATTCTGAAAATTGTAAATGTCATTCTTCCATTGCTTAATGTATAATGTAAGGACTTTGATATCTAGAGAGAAACATTTGATTTTCATAAAAGTATCACCATATGACTATCATACCGAAGAGATCAATGTAGACTTCCTGGAGAGTGTGGATACTGCAGAACTGGTTCAGCTCATGGTGAATTTTGTTGTAAATCAATGTCTTGTCATAATCAGCTGTGTAATTCTTCACGGTCTCGTATACTGAAGATGAGCTCAACATGTTTACTACCTCAACGCGATCAAAGTAGATAATTACACCTCCACTGAAAGAGAAAGAAAAAATATGAAGGAATATCTGGTGTGTGTAATAGAAAATGAGTCAGGAATTTTTCTTGGATGTTAAAAATATTATTATATCCTGGTGAAGTACCTCTTTAACCTGCAAAGTCAGTGCTAAACCGTTATATATTTTATACTACTTTCTACCTCCAAAAGTACTTACCTGACATATTTATAATCAATATATAATCCCTAAAGATTTACAATTTGCAAACCATATGTTGCTCCTTCCATGTCATTTTTGTAATTTGGAAAAATACAGTTGTTAAATCTATGTTGTTTCTAGTAGACTGAGCGGTGTATGCATATAATAAACTGCAGGGATGTGACAAATACTCTTGCACAAGAAAAAAAGGAAAAACCAGTACATATGTACTGTATAAATTATGCAAGATGCATCTCATAATAATGGCTACAAATAAAAGGGAAAAAAACAACAAACACAACAAAATTGTCTGAACAATACAAATATCAGGTTAAGTAGAGCATTCTCATCCATTTTAGGATATGCTAAACATTCCACAATACTGCAATCTGCACAGATGTTTTTACCCAAGAAATGTTTCATATTTGGATGGTATTTCACATGTCAGCAATTTGATTAACCTTTAAAAAGAATCTGTTAAATAGACAATTGCTATATTAATATTAACATTTTTAATAATAATAATTATAAAAAATAATTCACAGAAACTAGATTTTAAAATACAAATGTGTAAATTGTTCTTACTAAAAAAGCTTCCAGATTTAAAATTGAATAAATTTCATAATTTTAAAATTATTATACAAATATCAGTATTTAAAATATATATTGGTATTATTTTGACTTGTATTTTTCACTGAAAAAAATGTACTGCATTATCTGAGTAATTTAATTATTATTTAGATTCCATAATCATATGTTGAAAGTTCTGCAGTCTTCTATATGAATACTAATTTTAAAAAATGTCTAAATTTGTTAATTCTATTAATGTATAAACATGACTTAAATACAAATTTTAAACAACTGAAGCCACTTTAATTTAGACATTATCATTGTAGTATGTTTATACAGTTTCATATTTTGCATAGGGTTAGAATTTTAAAGAAAACGAATTTTCCAGTATCTCTTCACCAGTTATACTGGCTATATAATAAAGACTTTGAATATCTTAGGTGTTGTTAGAAGAACTTTTAATTCTCTTTAGTTTGATATATGACTGATGGGTGTAATTTATGTTCTAGAGTATACAGCTTGGGCTAACTTAAGATTTGCTCATATAAAAATATGCTTGCTCCGGGACCATGGTGATTTTCACTTCCTGGACTTCAGAAGTAAATTGTACAAAAACGATAAAATAACTTTTTTTTTTACTTTTCCGATATTTTGTAATTCATTTATTGCACTTTCAGAAGCTGCTATTGCCTACTTCAGCAAAATTTGTTTCCCTATTTTAATAACTGCTAAAGTTAGTGTACTTTTGGTTAATTCTGGTTAATTTGTCAAGCACATGGGAGCATCCATTTTGTTATACCATGCGCTTAGATCATGTACAATTTCCACAAGTACAGTATCCAAAGAAATGTCAGCCACATTACATCAAAGGAGCATAGAGATATGCCAACATTATCTCCATTGTGGGGAGCACCACCTATAAAATATTTTATGACCTATAGAACATTCTCACTTTAGTTGTCTCCCTTTTATTTATATGTACTCATTTTAACAAAAGTAGCTTGCAAGGTTTATAATAATAAAAATGAGGACTTTGTATAGCGCCTAATCTTTAAAAGCTCTAATCGCTTTACAACATCTATAATGATATGACTACACTACAGAAAAACTAAAAAAAAAAAACAAACAACAAAAACCATGAAATTGGAAAACATAAAAACACGCTGAAAACATACAAGATACAAAACATTATTAGGTCTCTAAGTTTGTTCTTACAGTCGAAATAGATGAGTTTTAAGAGCACTCTCAAAAGGGACCACTGTGTCTTTGTGTCTAATTTCAATGGGCAATTCGTTCCACATCGCTGGGCCCTGGTATGCAAAAGAACGTTGTCCATATGACTTTGTTTTCATAGTGGGAACAATGAGTATACGATTGTCAGAAGAGGAGCTCCTAATGGCTGTTACTGAAATTCTGTATCAGAACTGTATGGTGACGAGTCAACTGAAACCTTGCTGTCAAGTGAATCTCCCTTGGTTTGCACTTCGTCATGAAGAAACCCGCAAACTGGTCTGGAAGGTCCACTGGAGAGAAGGCAGCTGGAAGCGGTGTACACCCGTTCCCTGACACCAGTTTGCCTGCCATCTCGAAGAGCTCCCTGCAGCCGGAACCCCACCTGATCCTACCACTGTAGTGGAATAATTTTTCTAAATGGACCATGTTTGTGATGTTCCTCTCAGCGGCCCCATAGATTTGTCTATGAATAGTGAGTCTGACGGAAAGCCAAAGCCTCTTTGCTTTTCGGCGATGTCTTTTAGCAGTGCGAAGCTGGTCCCTAACACTGCTATACCATGGAGAATACTTTTTTTTTAATTGATACTTTGCATTTAGTGGCTGGGGCATGTTTCAAGCAATGAACGCAGGCAGTTATAAGAGTTGTTCTTCTGTAGGATGTAAGTAAGTTGTTAGGTTTTCTTGGATGTCATGCATTAATTGATTCTATTTATCATATGAAGGTTTCTCTTATATATTATACAAGTACTTACTGTTTTTCTTTACCCATGCAAGTGTCAGCATCACAACCCTGCACATTGTCATGTACATTAGGTAGCTCCATGTACTAAAAATTGAATGGTTTTAAGACTGCAGATGCCACTGACTATAATTTTTATAAAATTTCAAAAGTTTGTCCTGAGGGAGCAATATTCATACATAATACTTTTGGAGATATAAGGCAGGGTATAATTCATAATGGATTGAAAACTGACTAAACCATCAAATTAGTTTAAAATTGTTCCTTATGGAATACAATTGTTGTAATGTTTACATTTTCATTATCTTGTTCCAAAAGGGTACATTTTTCACCTCATCTGACAGTAATATTTACTATTTTTTATCATTATCCTATTCCACAGGGTATATTTTTCAGATCATCTGATAGTAATATTTACTATTTTTTGTCATTACCTTGTTCCACAGGGTACATTTTTCACCTCATCTGATAGTAATATTTACTATTTTGTCATTACCTTGTTCCACAGGGTACATTTTTCACCTCATTTGAGTAATATTTACGATTTTTTGTCATTACCTTGTTCCACAGGGTACATTTTTCACCTCATCTGATAGTAATATTTACTATTTTTTGTCATTACCTTGTTCCACAGGGTACATTTTTCAGATCATCTGATAGTAATATGTACTATTTTTTGTCATTACCTTGTTCCACAGGGTACATTTTTCACCTCATCTAACGGTAATAGTTGTACTTGGCCAAGATCATGGGTATCTTTGCTATTACTGACTTCACATTGAAAAAAATTATGATAAAAGTTTCTCTTAAAGCAGCCTGATGGAGATATATAAATTCCGTAATAATATTAAAATACCTCCAGCAAGCACAATCAACTATAATAATTTTTTATCCATTAATGAGAGCAAATTAATTTGAACACTTGGGCTATCACCCAATCACCATTTTCTTACATTATTATCAACAATTTCCTTGAAGCAGCTCTAAACAATAAGACTGGAAAACATCATGAAAACATGCACTGATAACAGAATTTGACTACAAACACTTGCACATGTCCGTGGAGTTCCAAAGTTGTTATATGAGTAAACTAAATGTGACTATGATCACAGGGATGTCAATTCTGTTCAGGTTGCAGACGTTTCGTCTGTATGAAAGGTAACATAGTAAGACCATTGGTTGTAGAAATTTTAATTTTAGAAATGGCGTTTCTGTAAAAATGGCAGCCATGTTACTTGACCAACATATCATAATACTATTTTTGCATTATAAGAACTGTATTTAACTTGGGATTTGATAATGGCTTTGTACTTGTACTTAATGCAGCAAAATTTGTCCATGTGCAGCAAATACTATGCTGCTTTGACTAGATCTTCTGGACTATCGTTTTTAGTAACATTAGTAACACTAATAACTAAGACATGAAACTTCATTATGTCTCTGTTATCTTATGTTATATGCAGAACCGTTTGACATAAATACAGATTTTTTTTGCACCAAATTATTTATTTGCTTCTATTTACCTTTTTTTAACTATGTTATGGATTTCTATTATCACATGCAATATTTTATTTTAATTCATTTGAATATTTATAGATCAATTGCCATCTTAGTTGGGATTTGGTGTCCAAGTTATATGCGTTAACAAATGTAGTTTTTAAACAAAATATGGTAAATCAACATATAATATTGTTTTTTCACATGTCTATACCTGATAACTGAATACTGCAAATCAGATTAAAAAATAAAACATTTTCAGAATTTTTAAGTAGGAACGAGTTCATCCATATATGTTCTGCAGATAAGGGTGTCCAGTTATATATGTTCGTTTATTTTCAAATTACTCTTTTATGTCAAGTTTCACAGAAAGCTTCAGTTAAAAATGCTATACAATTAAATATTCTATGTTTGTCTGTACCAATATCTACTTGTAATCTGTGCAAAAAGGACACAAAGTTATATGCGAAACATTTGAAATGTGTTGTTTTTCTCAACATGTTTAAGTCAAAATATGCATCAGTTTTATAATATTACTTCAAGTCAAAAGTATGCAACCTATGTATTAAAAAATGTTATTTACATATATTCAATTTTTGGCATATATGTAACACTTTTGGGACCCATGATCGTGGCCAAGCACATTTACTAGTTGTTGTTAATACCTTGTTCCAAAGGGCACATTTCTTAACTCATCTAACTGCAATATTTACTACTTTTATCATTACCTTGTTCCACAGGGTACATTTTTCACCTCATCTGACTGCAGGGTGGTCTGAATATTATAAACAGACAATTAGGGAACATGAAATTTATTACTGTTTGATAAAAAATAATATTACCTACTTTAACTTTGATATGGAAACTGTCACAATTATTTACATCACTTTAACTTGGGGGAAAATGCAAGTCAAACATTATTTGTGTGTACATAATGCTAGCAATCTATACAAATCAGACACAATAGTCAGATGGCTTCGGCTTGATTTAACATTAGTTTGTGACTTGCCAACAAGGCAGTCACTAAAATTGCATTCTATAACATTACTGATTGTTTATAAATGCCATTTTGTTTTTCTTTAATGAAACATTCCCAAATTTACACAGAATGATGGAAAAACCTATCCCAAAGTACATCAAGTCTTTTGAACAATAAAGAAATGCTATCAAGCATGTTAAAAATTAGACTACACTTAAAAGATTTTTTAACTTTGGATAAGGTCAGTCATTTAAAGAGATGATGACCAATTCTTTTGTTACACATTTTTTTTAATGAAACACTCATCAATCTGCTACAAATTAAAAGCAAAAACAATTTTGGAAGTGAGCAAAGCAGAATTACAAAGATTTGACAAAAAACTTTTATTAAATATCCATAGTTACAAAGATTTAACTCTCCATCATTAAATATGCAAATGCTGAATATATTATAAGTGAGGTATACCTGTACACTCCTGAAGGTAGTTATCAATGGGACCATAAAATGGTATCCAGGTGCACTCACACTGCTCAATAATGCTCCACCCTGCATAATAAGAAAATAAGAGGCCATCAAAATGCAACCAAGATCTTATGCCTTCAAGCTCTCGTGTCAAAGACTTGATCACAAGGTCTTCTGACATTAGGATCTGAAGCCTCAAAGACCTAATAACAAGATCTCTAGCATTCTTGCAAAAAAAGACTTCATGTCTTGAAGTTGAGAATGTAATGCCAGCATGCTGGATAAAATGGGATCATGAAGGTTTTTAATTACTTTCTGTTTACTGATTTGACAGCCAAAAGTTTTCTTTTCGAATTTGGTTTAACATTCCGAATCAAAAGTTTCAACTACCCCTCCCCCCAATATTGCAGGCTGACACGGCTCTGTAAAATGTTGGACAGCGTGGAAGATAATTCAGAAAATGCAAACTTAATAGTTAAATGCAATACAACATAAAATAATTTTAGCATTTAATTGATTTCTTTTTGTTTAATTTTATAAATAAACATACTGGAAATTCGGTAATATCAAAGATTTAGTGTTTGATTTATTCAGTTAAAGGAATGCTCTGGTAGCCTAGTGGTTACAGTGTCCACCTCGGATGCATAATCCATTGAAACTCAAAGGTTTTTGACAGCAAATCCAAATCCACGCTTCTTGATGAAACTGACTTTCTTCATGTTGCTGTGATAGGTTCCAGGTTCTTGTTCTCCAAATATATTGAGAATTTGTGTTCTTTCAATCTTTTATAAAGAGTATGTGACTTTAATTTAAATATTTCCAAACTTTTTGTACAATATTAGACAGGGGTTTATTGTTGATAGCACTTTACTAGACTTCGGATGTCACTGATATGTGGGGTTGCAAGACTTGTTTAGTCATTTGACAAGAAATGCAAATGGCGAGTACTAGGTCAGATTTCATCAATGCTAAAAGTACAATATGATTATAACACTTCAAATTTCTCAGAAAATAAATCAGTTTCCTACTGATTTCATGCATATATGACTTGATGCTATGTTGCTTAAATTTGCTACATCTGCTGGTAAGTGGCTACCCTATGCCAACACTGCACAGCGGTTACAAATTCAAACTTTCTGATAGTCAATCAAATCCTGACCTATTTGTGACACAGGACTCGTGTCATGTACCAATGTGTGTGCTCGTCATGAGTGAGCGATCGTGGTGCATGATTTCCGTGCTTCATAAATATTAAAATCAATTTCCAACCAAACTAACAAAAGCTTCTGGCATTCCTCTCTAGTTCTTGAGACGGACAACACCTCATACAGTACAAGTCATGAAGATGAAGAGAACTCACTTGTCTGAAAGACAAGTGAAATCATTTTTACACAAGTGAACAACCAAAGATTGAATATAATTTGGAAAAATTACATCCTTCGAGTCTGGTAAGGTATCATTTGTATTTTTCTGTGATAAAATAATAATGCATGTGGGTTGTGTACTTTGGATTGTATTTTGTGTCGGTTATATTCTGTATTGTTATATTCTGTATTGTATTCTAAGCATGCACTTTGTATTGTTTTAGGTTTATTTCGAACCACTTCATCTGATAATAAATCCCACAATTGACAAGCGAGTGTTATCATTTTAAACCAAAATGAGAGAAAGCTCACATATACCTCAACATAAAACTGAAAATATGATAAATGTGGTTGGTCAGAGGAAACTTATACTAACAGGGTATGTGCTACTAATAATAGGCATTGGATGCTAATAATAATAGGCATGAGATGCTACTAATAATAGGCATAAGATGCTACTAATAATGGACATTGGATGCTACTAATTAATAATAGTCATAATATACTAATAATAATAGGCATTGGATGTTACTAATAATAGGCATTGGATGCTACTAATAATAGGCATTGGATGCTACTAATAATATACATAAGATGCTACTAATAATAGGCATGAGATGCTACTAATAATATACATAAGATGCTACTAATAATAGGCATGAGATGCTACTAATAATATACATAAGATGCTACTAATAATAGGCATGAGATGCTACTAATAATATACATAAGATGCTACTAATAATAGGCATGAGATGCTACTAATAATATACATAAGATGCTACTAATAATAGGCATGAGATGCTACTAATAATAGGCATTGGATGCTACTAATAATATACATAAGATGCTACTAATAATAGGCATGAGATGCTACTAATAATAGGCATTGGATGCTACTAATAATAGGCATTGGATGCTACTAAAAATAGGCATTGGATGCTACTAATAATATACATAAGATGCTACTAATAATAGGCATGAGATGCTACTAATAATAGGCACTGGAAGCTACTAATAATGGGCATGAAGTGCTACTAATAATAGGCATGAGATGCTACTAATAATAGGCATAGGATGCTACTAATAATAGATATAGGATGCTATTAATAATAGGCATGTAGCATGATGTCCCACCCAGTCGGATTATCCTGACAACAGGCTGACCAGTCCTTACACTAACCTCTTCCTGTTGAGTGCCAAGCAAGGCATTTATTAGTACTATCAGAACCATTTTTGTAAATCTTTGGTATGACTCGGCCAGGTATCAAACCCACGACCATCCGCATTTAAGGCAGATGCTCTAACCACTAGGTCACTGGAGCGGTCACTAATAATAGGCATATTTTCATTATCTAATCATCAAAGGTCGCAAACAAAAGCTGACTGTCTTTTGATATCGGTGAGTTTCAACAACTGATTAATATAACAATTGTTTAAAGTGCAAATACATTTACAGGTAAGCTGTCAAATAGTAATTTTAATTAGGAACTTTTTGTTCGATAATGAGATAAATGGGTTTGAATGTGTAAAATAAGAGAGGGAGGAAGAGGGAAAGAGAGAGAGAGAGAGAGAGAGAGAGAGAGAGAGAGAGAGATGAGTGCATGTAAACAGTTGTAGTTTTCTTGATTGGATAGTGGTGTATTTAAATTATTAGACTGGTTTTATGGTTTAGCATAAAATCACAAGCACAGTCAAGTATGATAAATCTACTTGTTTTTATATCTCTACAGAAGAGAAGAAAACAAATTTTGTCATCAGCAAGTCAAAAATCCAACTAAGGATACAGCATCCTTATGTGGAAATTATTTTAGTAAATTTTGTTCATTCAAAAGCAACCAGACATCTAAATTAGTCTTCTGGTAAAAGAGAAACCCATGATATGAATTCCATTTATGAGAAGAAGAAAGAACAAGATTTTTAAGATGGCTGCTGTGGTGATCATACTGGACATCAGAACCAACCAGAATCATAAAAGCCTTTTAGTGAAAACCCTAAGGTTGATCTGACCATCCAGGTGGAACAGCAATAACAATATTTTCAAGATAGCCATTGTGGTGCCCATAATGGATGTGCATACAGAACCATTTTCATTAATGACCAAACTAAGGATCATAAAATGTCTTATGTTGAAGGGGACTCACACATACCCACATACCGGCAGTCTAAAGCACTCACCATTCTGGATCAATGCCATCTCACCTGTCTGTATGGGTTCAAATCTCGGGCTCAAATAACATGGGTATGTGAGAAGGCTTGCCAGTAGCTTCTCATGGGTTAGTAGATCTTCATGGGTTCTTTTTCCACCAGTCATACTGGCTGGGCTCAAATAACGTGGGTATGTGTGAAGGCTTACCAGTAGCTTCTCATGGGTAGTAGTTCTTCATGGGTTCTTTTTCCACCAGTCATACTGGCTGGGCTCAAATAACATGGGTATGTGTGAAGGCTTACCAGTAGCTTCTCATGGGTAGTAGTTCTTCATGGGTTCTTTTTCCACCAGTCATACTGGCTGGGCTCAAATAACATGGGTATGTGTGAAGGCTTACCAGTAGCTTCTCGTGGGTAGTAGTTCTTCATGGGTTCTTTCTCTACCAGATAATGGCATAAAGCCCCACAAAAACAACTTGTGTTCAAAGCCTCATGTCGACATGACTTTTTGTTCAGAATGGAGTAGTGGAAGCAAGAATTTCAAGATGACTCCTGTAGTGGCCATATTGCATGATTTTATTTTATTGCACTGCAGCATGATTTTCATTTAGGATCAACTTGACCTAAGGACAAATGTGTGTGTCAAGTTTCATGGCAATCCTCCAAGAAGTTTATGAGAAGATGCAAATGGATGGATGGACGACAGGCCATCCCATTAGCTCTCGTGGTCTATGACCAGTAGAGTTAAAAACAGTACCATGAAAATCAGCACACCTGATCTGATGTGAAGCTGCATCAGGTAGCCATTTCAACAGGTGTTTCAATAGGTTTGAGAGTCTTTCTTTTTAATAACTCAAACCGAACAATAAAGGTTGCTGCCTATGGCAAATTCCTATGGATAATAAAATAGACTGACTACTCCTGGCCTGTAAGAAAACTACATTGTAAATGAGGTCTTCTTACCATGTAATTTCATAGGCTGATTAATCCAGAAAGATTCAACTTCCTTCAGGTCATCTACTAGTACTGAAGTACATTCTTACTTGAAGACATTTGGAAGGAAAACTGCCATGCAAATAAGGTCTATCTATGTGTATTAGCTGACTGTTTGGGAAAGATTCAGCTTCGTACAAGTTGCCTATGGGTAACCTACTAGACTGCATATTTAAAGCCAATTGGAAAATCGCACATAAATGAGGTAGGACCATTATTTCATAAGCTGCCTACCTCTTCAAATTTGTATAGACACTTACAATCTTAGAAACTATCCCAACTGCCTAGTCTCTATAATCCTGTATCCCGTTGTTAGCTCACAGGTCAAAAGCATGCGACAAATGCATGCCGGGCATAAATTATAAAAGTTAATATGTCAAATAAATAAGCAAATATTCGCTATTTAAAAAATGCTTAATATTATGAGTTTCAGTATCACTGTTCAAATTGCAATATCATGTGCATAATCAAAACAAACTAACAAGGCAAAACAATTATAAAAATGAATAGGATTTTCATTTTATTATGTCTCTCATTTTTCAAATTTCAACATTGAGTGTGGTTCTGCACAGATATTCGATCAAGTCTGATGTACTTTGATTTTGACGCCCCAGGCTGTCTAAATCCTGCTTGATATTGTTCGATCATAATCTCAACATGACCTTGCTCCTGGTGAAAGTGCTCAAACAGCTTGCAGACAGATGGATGATGACAAATCTACTGTCTGTTGAAACGACAAATGCATGATGCCTCAACCAAATTATTAGTGCGTGGTAAACTGTCATTTACACTGTCGCATGTATTCCACAGATTAATAGGAAATCTCGGATTTCCTCGATGGTTTCTTCTTCTTCTTCTCATGTAGTTGTCTTTCCAGTAATCATTGATTGGTGTAAGTTCCAGAGGGCCACTTTCCACCAATTCATCTTAAACTGGAACAAAACTGAGGGCTTAAAGCATTTTGACATACATGCGAACATTTTCATCATCTCGGTAAGCCTCTGCTAAATGACATTCCTGTACTTTGCACCACAAACATTGTCCTAGATGGAAGAAGCATCCTGCTATCCATGCTCTTCAGAAACTGGTTGCACAAACATTTAGGCTGACTTTCTTGAAATTTGCCATAATGCCCGCAGGATTAAGACCAGGCTGCAGTTTAAGAATTGTTTGCATGACCCGTTCATAGCCATGCTGTTTTTGTCTGGCAGCAAAATGTAGACTAGATGATAGGCTGAGCTGTTATTTAAAGCATGGAGGAGTGAATATTGTCAGCACAACTTTAAAAGAACCATTGATAAACCAGTGATCAATGTAGAACGGTAAGATATTAAGTCATTCCAAACATCAGAATGCGAGCATTCACACCTGAATCTCACAGAAAATTAGTGTCTCTTGTAGATTTGTGCAGAGATTCGGGAATGGCAATAACATTTAATGAAGATATGTTGGCAAATGGAAGATTGTTTTTCTTTCTCCGTCGTTGATCCTTCTATGTGAAGCCATGTACGATGGCAACATACTCGCTGTCTAAAACAAAATTCCAAGAGGGCTTTGCTGAAATTTTTGCATTGGTCTCTCAACAGTGATCATTGCTCTTCGACATATCTCTGCTTGGTTACCTGGGTAACTGATCATTTAAGGGTCACAACAACACAAAATGTATAGGTTGGCATTTTTTGTGCAACTCTTACCTGTCAAATATCAATTGTAAAGCAAGGGAAGTTACATAGAAAATAAAGTTGAAAAGTACCCTGTCACTAGCTACTCATAGTATTATAGCTGAAGGAGTATTTAAAAACTCATCATATCTTATCCATATATAATTCATAAACTCCTCTTATCAAATACAGAATGAAATAGGGTATATTGGTGAATTTCCAATGAGCTAATGGAACACAAATATCCCACTATCATGCCTTAAAAGTGATATAAACACAAAAGATGTGACAGAGGAAAGATATAGACTATTTACTTGAAGACAAGTAGTATTAATTGTTCAGCTGAAAATACATACCCTATAGTAAACACCCACATGACCTACAATAGAAACAGTGAACATTATAATCACAAAAAAGCAGATAAACAATTTAATGAATTTATAGAAACTCTGACAACTCATGTCAAGAATCCTGCACATTTACAAAAAAAAATCTTTACTTTGCATTCCCTGATAATGACTGATTCATAGCTAAGTGCATTAGACAAAAACTGACTAAAGCGTGCTTATACATAAAACTAAAAACCTATGAATCATATCAACCCAATACTTTTCTCACATTAATTACATACATGTTATTCCCTTGTGATCCAACTTGGGATGGGAGATGGGGAAGTGACGCTTATCCCACACCCAAGTTTAGTGGATGGAACATCGTTGACTTTCTAAAATCTCTTTCCTACAACTCACCTTAGGTTTAAGTAGAATCATGCAAACTAATGCTGGCAGTGAAGTTCATGATCACATCAAAAGGATATATAAAACAGATCTTTCCATTGGATTTTTAAAAAAATCCATGGTAAAATTAGGAACCCAAATATGTACTTTCTCTAGAGGCTGTGTGTGTGTGTGTGTGTGTGTGTGTGTGTGTGTGTTAAACAAATTTTAACTTTAATATAATACTTACCCATTACTACACTGCAGTATAGGTACTTTTCTGGATGGACAATACCCCTGCCATATGATTAGAATTTAATCTTCCAATAAGGGTCAATCAGATGATTGCAGAACACAAGATTGTCCTTGGTCCACCCTGCATGCACCTTGTGCAATGTCCATCACTCTCTTTTTAAGATGCAACCTAAGTTAGTGGGACACAAGTGGGGGGTGGGTGGGAGGATGGAATCTGGCAATGGCAACAAGTATTAGCATTACAACATCAGAAACAGTTTTACCTCCCAACCCCCCAACTACATTTTATTATCATTAATACTGTTGCTATTGCATAGCTGAATTTGTCAATCTGTATATTACATGTCATATTACAAAACACTGTTTCGATAATCCTTAGCCACCTCGAAATGAAGTAGTTAACTTCATGACCTATCCATAGAGCAAGGTTATACAAGGTTCATTGGGAATTGTTAGTCTCTCTCCAATGCCAACCAGGTTATTAGCAAAATAAACCCAGATTCATTTGGTTGCTCTGATTTCATCACCGGTCCTATTTGTGTCTGTGCTTGGAATAATCAAGCTAGATTCTTATGTTCATTTAAGGCTGCTTACGTTTTTATTTGGCAATGAGAAGAAATGATAGTCGTCTTTACCTCCTTATGAAGGGTCAACTGATATTTCAGCTTCCACTATTTCAAGGTGGTTTGCTATAACTCTAATTTTAAAGAAAGAATTTATCAGTCCCTTAAAATCAAAGACCATGAGTTTCTAGACTTTGATGCCTCATTGGCCTCTAATTCATTTGCCTCTGGAAGATCTGATCAAAGCCTTGTAATATGGTGTTCTAATACTACCTTCTCCTGCTTTTACCTTCACTTGTTAGCTAACCATAGCAAAGGCATATTTTTCTTGGATCTTATTGTCATTGCTTAAAAGTGGCCCATATATAAACCATCTGGCAGTCTTCAGCTATTCAGTGATGCTGAGAATTTTTTGTGGTTGTTTCCACCAGTGTTTGGATCATCAGCCTCTCTCCAGATTGCTCTTTTTTATGATCTGAATTCGCTTTTGTGCCACTTATATTCATAATCAATAAGCTAATACCTCTCCTGGGTGTTGGCATGTATAAGCCTACAACAAAGCAGTTCATGTTCACATTTAATACAATTTCCCTTTGATTGGTTACCCGGGTAACTGATTGTTAGGACCAATGAGTACCCGATCAAAGTTTCTTAAAATTCTGACATCTCTACTTTGCACATTTATCTAAAGGACTGCCCATAACAGACTCAGAAGATGGGCAAAAGTGACTCTTGACACTCCTGGGGTATCTAGGCGAAGAATTTCTGTTCCACTCCCACTTTCCTGATCCAACTTGACAAGATCTAGGAACATGGCCTGTGGTTCAGAACATATCTATCATGTGGCTAAGGTCCTTAAGTCCATGGGATTGAAAGGGTGCTGCTACTGACTTAATTGGGAGTAGGTCTGACTCATTTTTAGCCAACACAAAGCTGTGGATGAGTAAATGGTGCTGCTTCATTTCATGCAGATTTTGAATAGAAGAGGGCAATGCACATGAATAAGGTATATAGGATTGAATCAAAGCAGATCTAGTTTTTTGGAATCTTTTATTTCACCCTAATGGGAGGATGAATTCTCATCATAGCATATTTTCCATCCAGAATAAGTACCAGCAATCAAAAAGCAACAAAATTATAAATTACTGATATTACACTGAAGTTTCACCTTATTGATAAGTACCAATGTTTGATAGATCAAGACCTGAAACTCAAGGACAGAACTAGTTTATCAAAGCCACAGAGACATTACACCAGTGGTTCCCAAACTTGTTCTGGCCAATGCTCCGTTTGTTATCCTCAGCATCACATACCTTACCCCATAGGAAGCATTTTTCAGCATTAGTGCCCAAGTAATCCCACTGCCCCGCCCCCACCCCTCGGGACTGGTACCAGCCATTTTGGGAACCAGTTTTCTACCTTTATATACTGATTATATGAAAGTTGTTTTCATTGATGGACTACAGAGACCATTTTCTTATAACACATTCATTGATAGTATGCATTCAAATTTAATTTTTATATCTGACAATTTGAACTGAATTATCCATACATTTTAATAATACAACTAAACACACTGTCTCACCATCTCAAAGTCTAATTAGCTACTGAATCTTATATCAGTGGGTTGTTTTTAAAATTGATAATATATGATCTAAGTAAAAATTGTCATAAAACCTAAATGTAAGCAGTAATTCCTGCCACCCTACATACATAACCATATTTGTCAGTCATGCTAGAAGTATTTGAGGAGAAAAAAGTCCAACATACCCTCTTCAATTTTGTGTACAGAGAGATTTCCAATGACTGCAATAAGAGCTAGAAGCACAGCCACTCCAATCAGTTCCTGATGGGCCATTATTTAATACCTGTAAGGAAAGAATATATATATATATATATATATATATATATATATATATATACTTATATATTTTTGCTTGGCCTCCAATCAAAATATCATACTGATAATAATCTACCAGAAAATGTCAACTGCATGTTTATATCTTACAGTTAATTAATCCAAAATATCAGACAGTGATTTTGATTTCATACTCTACAAAACAACATTACTAGAGAAAGCATCTCGTACACATTAGTCATCGGTGAAATAAATTTTTTTTAGTAGGATGGTACAGAGGGGTGAAGAGAGCCATGAAGCTCGTTATCCCAAGAATTTGGCGAGAACTGACTGACCACTGAATACTGCTACTTCTGCATGGTGGACCCTTCCAAACATTGGACTGGCAAAAATTCACCTGCTATCACGTATCAGGGCCTTCCTTCATCCATTGTCCTGGTGCCACACTGCCCTGAGCAGCATGTACCCACAACTCCGGAGAGAAAGCAGCCATCTTTAGAAGAGAGCAGCAAGTCTGAGAGAGGAAGACATGACAATTTCAGGGGTGGAGCTGAGGAGAAACCCATACTACCCCAACAACTTGAGCAGAGATCTTGGTGTCTCACCAAGTCCAATGCTGAGCTATTACTGTCTAGGGTCAAGCAGTGGAACTTGTTGGATTAAAGTTGCAGATCAGAGGAAGCGTCACCAAGCGTTTACCAGCTTCTTCTCTCACCAAGATGGGCTCTGCTTTTGCTACGATGTGACCAGTATGTTCGAGGCAAATTGAATCGCCTGTAACCAGAAGGAGTGGCGCCTGTTCATTGACAGCTCATCTAGGAGCTTCAAAGCCATGCTGCTCCATAATGGTAATAAGTACCTGTCTCTTCCCCAGGCTCACTTCAAATAAGATAACAACAGCATCAAGACCTTGCTGGATACTCTGAAGTATGACAAGTATGGCTGGCAGGTCATCAGAGACTTAAAAATGGTGGCATTAATGATGGGTATCCAAGGTTGTTTTACCAAGTTTCCCAGTTATCTTTGACTTTGGGACAGCAGGGATGCCAAAGCACACTACCACAGGTGGGACTGGCCACTGACTAAGCTATTGATGCTATTTAGCTTCCAATGCTACACCCTAGCTTGCTTTTTTTTACATATGCTGTAGCAACTCACCCAAAAATTTCAAATACAATAAAGGTGCCTAACCTAACTTACTGATTGATATCGCGCCATCTAGAATGACTACACATTGTACATTTTGATATGTAGTCCCTATCATACTCCAGAATTTTCCATGAATTCACACATTATTTATAGTTCCAAGAGTAGAACAGTATGCCAAACAATGACTATACTCAAAATTATAATTACTGACCTCCTAAAGATTAAAACAGGTGAAGAGGCAGCATTGATTCTTTTGAAGCCTTGCTGTTGTGTATTAGGAGTTTAACAATATTATAATATGCAATTGTTTTGATCCTAATAAACAGCAAAACAATCTTAGACTTAAATGTTTTTTAATTGAATTATTTAATTTTTTTCAATTTCTATCACAATTCATGCATTGATGTCATAGTTGTACTCATGGACAGGTTTTATAAATGGCAAAGGGTGACCTTATGCTTATGAGAATCTGGAATATATATATATATATATATATATATATATATATATATATATATTAAAATTTTATTTATTAAAAAAATTATATTTCATGCAGCACATGTGCCCTCAAAAAACAAATTCAGCATAAATATATTATTTAGTAAACACTACTACCAATAACTGCCTTACAAGTTGACAATAAGAAAAAAAGGTGAGATAGCGTATATGGAAAAATAGTTGCCACATGTAAAGTAGCTGGAGGATCCAGATTTGATGTGAAGCTGAAATCACACAGTTTAGGCAATAATTGGATATCATTTTTTGTTATTCACTGGCTGGTACTCACATAAAAACACTGTAGAACAAGGTTTATTTTAAGCATGTCGGTGGTGCAAGAGAACTGCAATGACATGGACTAATTATTAAATTAATTAGTCACACAGGCTTTTTTGCTAGTTTTACTAAGTCAAACCATGTCTATTGTGCAGTTTGTCCATAACTGACCAGAATATAAAACGGGGGCAGGTCCTTGGAGAAAATAGAGTATTTTAGTGTAAAAAAAAAAGGCTTAGAAAATTGCAGTAAAATTCCTCCTGATTTTATGTCGATCACCTTGTTTTTGGTATTCATTCTCAATTGTTTTTTGAAAAAGTTGATAGGTATGAAAGTTGGGTAATTGTTGTTAAAATCTAAGTCTAGCTACTATATATATATATATATATATATATATATATATATATATATATATATATATATATATATATATATATATATATATAAAAGTAATCTGTCATCTGGTTACATAAAAGAAGAAATTTGATAGGTAAAGGAAAAAAGTTGATAGGTATGAAAGTTGGGTAATTGTTGTTAAAGTCTAAGTCTAGCACAATATATATATATACATATATATATATATATATATATATATATATATATATATATATATATATATATATATATATATATATATATATATATACACATATATATATATAAGTAATCTGTCATCTGGTTACATAAAGGAAGAAATGATGTGTTACTTATATCCCTTAGGTTTCATGTATGTAATTTTATCCCAAAGGAAAAAATATATATTTATATAACTTTGTAATCACTGAGAATATAAAGTTAAATAAATAATTCTAGCCCAAATCAAATACTGAACACAACAATATGGCAAATTCCAACTAAATATGTTAAAGTACCAATGATTATTTTGTCAGCCAAACTAGATTATAAATCCCTCTATCTGAATTGGTCTCATTTAGTAATATCTTTAAATAATATGACTTAATGGAATTTTGCATTCTAGAATATTTAGGGTTCTCAAAAAGATCAAATCTAGTAAAGGGCCATCCAAAATGACATCACGCGATTTTCACCGATTTTGATCTCCCTCAAATATGACGTCACAAAGGTCTGCTTCCCCCCTTCACCCGAAAAAGCCATATTTCCTATTTGAAAATTAACATGTTTCAAATCACTTTATTATCATTGTAGTATGTATTTAGTGTGGCGCTGCACTCTTATATTGTTGGAGAAAACATGTATTAAAAAGGAGGCACAGGAAAGCTGAAATTGGCATACAATTCTTTTGAAAATATTCGTCGTCTAGCTAAAACTGCAGATGTTCTGAATATTGTACTCAAATTCTCCTATATTTAATAAATTATAATTATTTTAAAAAATACTTTGAAACTTTGTAGTTGAACACATAATTCTTGGGGTTTGCCACGAGCACTTTTTTGGAATTCTTGTATTGGCATATGCTGTTTGTTTTGCCCAAAACGTCAGAAGTGATCCTTTTTTTGTGGCAGCAATTGTTTTTAATTCTTGCAACCAGTGATCAACTTTAACTTGCAAATCTGCATCATTATTTATTCCATTCCACTTTTGAACCACTTCTTCTTTGCAAATCTTTCTGCTCTTTGTAGGACATGCTAGCACTTACATCTCAAAAAGACACTGGAACATTTTACTTTTATCCACTGTAGCGGTCAATTCTTCTTCCAAATTTTTTATCAATGTTATCAAATTTATAAATTTTCTATCAAACGTTTTAAATTTAATTTTATAGCACAAAAAAGTTTCAAATTAAAAAAATTGGCGAGAAAAAGATCATTTTAACCTCGCTTTGTCGACACCTGCAGACTGGAAATGGAAGAATGCTATTTGGAAAAAAGTCACTAGCAGAGCAAGTAAGGGTGTTGGAAGTTTGAAGACAAGTCCATTTTAATTTGTGCTCATGCATGAGACATGTGAAGCTACTTAAAACATATGTGACATCATTATATAAACTTTCATTGGAAAATATGGGATGATTAGTGTATTAAATGATGTGGTGACTTGTTGGTTACTGTTTATAATTAATTGTCTATGTGACTGTGTGAATCATTAAATGATGTATATAGTCAAACAGGTTTGATAAATTACATACAATATATAATTTTTTATAAGAGTAATCTAGTTTCTTGAAATTTAAGTAAAATCAAGTGAATCACTGAGTGATCTTGCTTCACAGCTAATAAAAATCAAGGAAAATCACTCCCATGGAGTTTGTAACAATTATTTGTCATGTATTTTGGACGTCGATTTATGTAATCTTTAAACAAAAATTGATGCACAATATGAAATAAAAATTTGTATATGAAGTTTATAACAAAATAAATGAAGTACGGTACATTACAATTTATTGAAGAAATTTTTTTTAAAAAAAATGATATTAAAGAGATTTGATGCAAAAGAGTTTTTTCCCCGTTGGTTATCGGAAATAGGGCGATCAACAAATAATATCAATCACGTGCGTGTTTGCTATTTGTTCGCTTCTTGGAACGTTTTTGAGAGCTTCGGTGCGAATATATGTACTACTTACTGGGTGAGAGTCTAGTGGTATTTAATGAGACCGTGTAAATCATAGTACATTCGTCTTCACGAGTATTAATTTACAGTAAAAACATGATGTCGGTTTTATGTGATTCTCGGTTTCTAGTAAATTCGTTTCCTCCTATCATGCTGATAGCATTGAACGCCAGTGAATCAAATTAGTAAGATACAGACAAATGCTGATTTCATATATTATCTTTTGATGACATAATCGGAAAATTCACACGTGCAATATCCAAAATACTATAGTGGAAACCGTCAAGTTTCATTATCTTACCGTGACTACTTCAATTCATGTGAGCTGCCATCGATACAGAGCTGGATGCCTTTAGTCTAATCGTACCAAATGTGGATTAAACGTTTTTTTCTTTTCTTATTCAAGAAACGCCTCGCTATTTTAACCAACTTCAATTGATATATGGAGAAATTACTATTTTCATTTGCAACAGTGAATTTAGACTACGAAGCAAAAGTGCGAAACAACGGTTAGGGCAATATTGGTGTTTCTGTTAGATTCACCTCTACGACAATTATATCCATGAAAGGGACACCTTTGAAGCAGCGGCTGAATGATTTTAGCATGAATTGTCTACGTATTATTATTGTTAATTATAGATGCAGTACCAATTATTTTCAAAGCGAATTTTTCAATGCAGAATGATATTTTATGTTTCTTATATGTTTATGTTTTTACAGATGCCTGTGCATGTGTTCCAGGCTTGATACTTGTCGTCGAACAGGAAAAAAGATCCCAAAATCTCCTGTTTGTTTCAAAGGGCCATTACTGAAAGTGAAGCCTCTGAAGTACATGTCTGTTATTTCATTTGAAATAGAACTCTTATGAGAAAATGGACACCTCTCAAGGTACCTACTCATGATGAGTGGTCAGTGAACTATCAAATTGAAGTTCCATAACCGTACATACAAGAAATACTTATTCTGGCCCATGAAACTACTTTGGCTGGTCATTTAGGGGTTAATAAGAATTATCACAAGATCTCGACTCGCTTTTATTGGCGAAAAATCAAACGTGATGTTGCCAAATACTGTAGATCTTGTCATACTTGTCAAATGATAGGCAACTCCAATCAAAAGGTACATAAGGCTCATCTGCAACTTATTCATGCATTTGACGAACCCTTTAGTAGAATTATGGTAGACTGTGCTGGTCACTTGCCTAAGACCAAGTCAAGTAACCAATACCTGTTGACCATTTAAAGGAATATACAATCTAAAACAATAGTTAAAGCTTTGAGAAAGTTTGTAAAAAAAAATAAAAACAACCCAATTTAGTCTTCACTAATGTGTCCAATCTTAAAAAGGCTCAAACTTCATGTCTGGAATTTTCCAGAAGGCTATGTATGAATTAGGCATTCAACATTTAAAGTCGTCTGCCTATTACCCTGAGAGCCAAGGGGGCATTATAAAGATTTCATCAGACTTTGAAAAATATGATTAGATCATATTGTTTTGATACTGGTAAAGATTGGAATGAAGGCATTAATTTACTATAGTTTGCTGTTAGGGACTCAGTTCAATAATCTCTGGCATTCAGTCCTTTTGAACTGGTTTTTGGACACATTGTGCGCGGACCATTGAAGTTATTGAATGAGAAACTTCTTCTAATGAAGAGACTGAAATTAATCTTCTCGATTATGTTTCCAATTTTAAGTATAATTTGTCATGGGCTTTTGAGGTCGCTAGAGTAAATTTGCACTCTACTCAATCGAAAACGAAGTCAATATATGATAAAAACTCGAAGGAAAGGAGTTTTCAACCTAGCGATAGAGTCCTGTCTCTCTTACCCTTTCCATAAAATCCTTTTCAAACCAAGTAATATGGTCTCAGATGTTCCTAAAAGGACAAACTAAATTTGCAATGACGATGAAATTGTAGATTTCATACCTGTGAAACAAAACCCGGACAGGATGAACCCTAACAAGCATTTGAAAAAAGAAATTCAATATTTGCTGGAGAATGATTTCATAGAACCCAGTAAAAGTGACTGGAGTTCACCATGCATACTTGGTCCAAAACCGGAGAAAACTTTCCGTATGTGCGCTGATTATAGTAAAGTGAATAATGTGACAAAGACAGGTTCATTTCCATTACCAAGAATCAATCACTGTAATGATAAGATCGGAAGTGCCAAGTATGTCACCAAATTCGACCTACTGAAAGGATTATGGCAAATTCCACTAAGGGAAAAAGCAAAGGAAATTTCCGCATTCGTGACTCCAGATGGATTTTACCAATATAAAGTAATGCCGTTTGGGATGAAAGGGTCACCAAGTACATTTCAGCGTCTTATGAATATGATCACCTCCGGTCTACATAATTGTGATGCTTACATCTATGATGTCATCATTTACAACGATCCCTGGAAAGAACATTTATCAACAATTCGGATAATCTTTAACGTACTCAACGATGCAAATTTGACCCCCACCCCCTTAATAAAATTCGATGCAGTCAAACATTGGTCACATTTTATTGTTCAGAATGCGTTTATGCTTGTTTCGTAGTACAGCTTCTTAGTTTACTTTTCCCGCTCACTTTGAGTTTCGAAAGCGTACGGACTATGTATTGTAAGTTTTAATTTTTTTTCTTCTGACTTTGATATCGCTGCATTTTTAAGATATTTCCAAAGCAGTTATGCCATTATATTATGGTAATATATAATAATGTTTTGTATCTTATATGTTTTTAGCATGTTTTTATGTTTTCCAATTTCATGGTTTTTGTTATTTGTTTTTCTGTAGTGTAGTCATATCATTATGAATGTTGTAAAGCGCTTAGAGCTTCTAAAGATAAGGCGCTATACAAAGTCCTCATTATTATTATTATTATTATTATTATTATTATTATTATTATTATTATTATATGTATTGTATGATTCTCACTCTGACAGATACAACAATAAGCCTTCCTCCAACAATTTCACTTGTTTCGATCATTGGTCGCATTCGTTTTTGCAAATGATTAGTTTATTTGCTTCCAACACATGTCAACAGTCCGCTTGAAAGAAGTCATCTGTTTTGGCCTTTTTTTCGTGTGCTTGGCACAGTTTGAAAAGACCGTAGTACTGGTCATAAGTAAAGTACATTGGACTTTTTCAAGATTAAAAATTCAAAATTAAATTCCGTCACAAAGAACACTAACGTTATGTCTGAAAATTAAAGAAAACTGACACAAAGCATGAGAAGATAAGTCTATATCAGTATGAATATGTACATTCATGCATCTCATTTTTAAAAAATGAACTATATTAGATAATTCTAATTTTAATAAACCCAAACATTCCCAATTGATTGTTTTATAATATACAAACTCATAGTTTCTTTGTTACTTAGACTGGAAATGTACACTATATTTTGTTAAATATTTTTGGTTATTGATATATTTTTGTTTTATTCTAAGCGAATTTGCATTAAAAAAATTCGAAAGCATTAAGAGGTGAAAATAATTTCTTTGCGCGCAAATGACTCGATCTTTCAATAAAAGGCCTATTCAAATAGGAAGATAATGATCGCTGGTTTAAAGTTTTATACCTTTTCAATCTTTTGTTTTGCCTTTTCTTTTCTGGTGAGCAGTAGTACTACTCTACACAAAATTTACTTAAAGATCGTAAAAGTGGTGTCTTTGGATGAATTACTTACCTTAGGCTTTTAAATTTAATAAAATCGATCCATTAATTTACGTGGAGAGACGAAAAGACAGACGATGTAAGAACATATTGATGGTCAATTGGCCATACACCACAATTAATTTTACTATATGTTCTCTACATATATTTCTCAGCACTGACCTTTCCACAGTGTGACAATCAGTACAAATCATATGAAAATCTAAAATACCCCCAAAGATGACTTCACTGTGAAATTCTTGTCAAGGGTTGACCGGCATTTTTTTTTTTGAGTGGCTGCACTGTAAACTGCAGCATGTACAAAGAACACTGATTTCACTTCCGGATCATCACTAAGGCCTAATTACAGTGTGCACTGTCGCCAAAATACATACAGACAACCACTCTCAGAGCTCCTATTCTCAAGAATAAACAATTAACTTTAAATCCATACCAAAGATGCATCAATATAACTCTTCTATCACCACCAAAAGGGGAGAGGAAAAAATGTTCTAAAAATAGACTAGAACTACATTCGTTGGGTACTGAACTGGAAGTATTAATTGTGATGTGATTCCAAGTGTGCATTCATTGTGATGTATAGCTACATCAACCATAAGCCGATGGTCATCTTAGATTGTAGACAAAAACATCCCCAACAATTCTAACAGGATATTTCAACTGAAAAGTGTATTTGTCTCAGTCATTAAGAAGACAATGAAATAATGTATGACAGTGAGGCTTGACATTTGTTTACTACATGCCCAAATTATTTCTTTAGCAGTAAATGGATATAAGATACATTAAAAATAATCGAAAGCATCACAGATTTAGTCGAAAATTCTGTATCAACATAAATGGCAAAATATTGGTATGTGTGGCATTCTTTGTATTCATAAATCTCATATATATGCATTGAAGACAGATTAAAGATGTGTATTGTACGATACTGCAGTTATCTCATATGCTGATTGTAATAATATTTACAAGATTGCTTAACTTAATTTTCATTATAATAACTGAATTCATTTCAAGATATGCATGGAAGTGTTTTAATACATTTTTTAAAAAAAAAGTCTCGGAAATATCCTCACTTAAGGGATTAGTAATAGATTTTATACTTTTCCACCTACCCAAATCAACACAGTTATCAATAAGGACTGATGTTGGAGGGGAAGTGGTCCAGGACGATAAGATATCACATTTTATCACAGTTGCATACCTTGCAACTTGCTTTGTTGTTATTCACACTTGATGTAGGTAGAATTTAATGCAGTTTTAACATATCGGTAGGTTCCTCAATCATCAAATTTTGCTAGAGTTTAAATATAATTCATGAATATTCTGACCAATCGAAACGGAGGATACGTCCGTTTTAAGTAGCATTTGTTAGCCTGAAGTACTCGACAAACAGCATTGTGACTATAACGTGCGACAAACAACTGTTTCTACATCTCTTGGTCATCATTCTCGCTGTTTACATGCGTCCCTTAGATAAAAGTGCAGAAAAGTGAAAGAAGTAAATAAAATATGTCAATAGACAAATTTAGAATAAATTATTGTAATGAAAATTGTTGAAAATGATTCCATATCATTAATCAAACTAATGATGCTCACTACATACAATCAAACATTGATGTCATTACAGTCATTGAATTTCATAAATGTATACATATTAAAAAATCGTTTCAAAAATATGAATTAAGTGAATATTACACGGCAACTAGATTAGAATACATGTCTTTCCAAATTAAGTTGGGATCGAGATGTTAGCCCTCCAGCTTGTGGACCCTACACTCAAGTAAATATTATATTTAATCTCTGCTTTTTTGAAAGAGAGGAGCCATAGTATATGCCTTCCAACAGATAGGCACTTACGTCTGTGCTGACATAGAAACCTATCAGTTCTCTTACAGCGCTGATCAGCAGTTCGCTGCCATTTATGAAACAAACTGCTCTTTGCAATAAATAAGAATGATATGTTTGTGAGCATTGTGGGTTTGTTTTAATTTTTTTATAAGGCATAAGAGTAATTATTTTTCCAGAGTAGACAGATCCGGGACCAGGCTGATTGTGTAACCACATCCGTTTACAAAAATTCTAACAAAACACTTACATTTGAAAGAAAAGAGGTACTGCAGTATATTTCAAAATGTAATTAAAGTACGTAAAATATTATAATATCATCGGAAAATTTCCATTCAATCAACCTCATATTCAAATTAGTCGCCTAATGGGTCGAACGTTTTGAAAAAGATTTCGAGATCGAAACCCTAGGAGATTAAAAAACTGACAATTTGTGTTCACATTTTGTTAAATGTTCATACACTGTACAAATGCGTCTCCAACCGCATGGGGATTTTCAAATCGTATGCCTCTTAGCGAAGATTGTATAAGGGGCAGAGGCGTAGCGATGATATTTTGCGCCCAGGGACGAACTATAAAATTGGCGCCCCATCGATCTTGTGACCGATTTATTACCCTTGTTTACTTAATATAATGTAACGTTGCAAGCCTCATTTTGGCGCCCCTGTACCTTGGCGCCCGGCGACATATGTACCCCCTGCCCCCCCACCCCCCAATCTAAGCCTCTGATAAGGGGATTCCGCCAAGTATCAGTTTTATCACTTTGAGCTAAACGAGGACTGTATGGAAGATGTGGCAAAGTTTGGATGCTGTACTTTCCGACCCGGGGGGGGGGGTCGGGTATATATATATATATATATATATATATATATATATATATATATATATATATATATATATATAGCCAGGGCTCGTAAGAGGGCTTGGGCCGAACAACACTTTAATTTAATAAAATAGTTTCTTTCCCCCGACGAGAACGAGGAGTTTCTTACCCCATGGCCCAGTTCTCTGCGGCCCTGATTATACTCCTTCAGGAAGTCGGACATGAAGGCAGATATTTGAGCAGACGTCATGTCAGGAAATAAATGGGTAGCGCAGGTATCGATGTGCGGACGGTTGTTTCGGTCGTGTAACTACTGGTAACATTTTGGAGTCATAACATCTTCAGTGACACCTTTGCAATGTCCTCTTGCATACAAGAATAATACATATCAAACTATTTGAAGTCCGACTACGTACGTCAGGCAATTTGTGGTCTCTGCTGTTTTTACGCAGATCCCTACAATAGTATTTTCAGTGGAGTCGTGTACAAAAAAAGTAAATTCATGTTTCATCACTTGTGATAATCTCATTTAATAATCACATTTAATCGTCTCTGATGATTCATTTCATATTTGGAGACTAGAGTTTGGTGATTTCAACCCGAGTCGGAGGTGGGTGGGTGGGTTATCATTCGTCAACAAAGGCGAGACCTATCTTGCATAAGCCTTACTAAGCCTCGAATGATTATTCGATATATTAAAATATACTGATGCACAGGATAATATAAATATCTTCCACTCTATATATAGCTTCTTCATCAATTGCTCCTTTACAACAGTCATATCAAAGACTGAAAAACGAAATACAGCTGCCTCGCTTGATGCTTCGCAACAAGAGATTAGTGTTAGGACTGGCCTGCCTGGTGTCAGGATAATGTGACAGGGTGGGACATCATGCTATGTATCGGCGGTATGACGCCCTGATGCTTGACTACACTACGGACATTGTAGCGAAATGACTGAACTTGTGTCTGTAAAAGCTTTTGTATAATAGAAATAAACACACACACACACACACACACACACACACGCATGACCTTCGTATATGGCAATTGCTAAAATACATTTTAAAAACGAGCAAAAAGGAAACGAAGTCAGAGAGAAAAACGTGACAGTATAGAAACCAGCGATCAGACCCAATTTTACCAACCAAATATAATATCAATACCATGTTGAAATTATGGAGCAACTTGGGAAATTATCTTTAATAAATGACTGCAACATTGGAGCAAATTTTACGGCTGTCAAACAGAAAAAGGCTTGGATTTATCTGCGTTTTTATTGTACTAGTTTGAATTTAGATGATTTGAAATTCACGGAGAATAATTGCAGTCTTTCTTTTTGTTCTTTGTTATCATTCAAGCAAACATTTAAAACACATAACATGAACCTTTGAGTTTATAGTAAAGTACGTGTGCCTTTGCATATTTCGGAACGATCGGTGAACTACTTGCATTAATAATGAGACAATACTGGAGTTAGTGTGTAGAATCGGGAGTGGTCGGCTTAATCAGTTCTTCGAATTAATATGAATTATTCCATAATGATCAAAACAAAAATGTCACGTGCAAGATAAAACAAATAAAAACAAGCAGATAAACAAACTAACAAGAACAACACAAATCACCAACTAGCTGTAATTGTCGGCTGCTAATCAATTAGAGACAGATGAGCATGTGCACATGGACTGTACAACTTAATAATTATACATAAAATGCCCAAACCTGACCCAGATTAATC
Organism: Unio pictorum; assembly: GCA_030141615.1. Taxonomy (NCBI): domain Eukaryota; kingdom Metazoa; phylum Mollusca; class Bivalvia; order Unionida; family Unionidae; genus Unio; species Unio pictorum. The sequence continues at coordinate 20,371,895 of JARLTB010000021.1, forward strand.
TCTGCACCTTTTTTATAGACTGGCTACTTAATTAAGACTTTAAAAACTGATCAAATTTATTCATACATTCCACATTTATACAAAGATCCAATTCTTCATCTCAACGTTATATTTCATGTCCTGTGAAACTTCTGGTCTGCAATCAAGATAGTGCGATTAACTGTATTAAAACAGTGTTTTTTCAAGTCCGGATCAGGTCAAATGTTGCGTGGGGGTGGGGGTGCTCCAAAATTTAAAAAGGGCGGTGACTCTCCTCAAAAAGGAACTGAAACACACAACAAATATCTGTCTGTTTACTAAAGGACACACGGTACTGATGATATGGAGGGGGGAAAATAACAAGCCTGGAAATGGGTAAAGTTAAAATAGAGCATATATGGGTTTTGTTGACCAGGATTGGTCAATAGCGTAAGTTATGTTTTTGGAAAAATACTCTTTTGCGAGATTATTCTAGTTGTAAGTGAAAAAAGTAGAGACATTGTTTTATTGATGAAATTTCAGTCCTTCGACAGTCTTGAGTTTGGAACACTCATTATTAAAATCACCACTTGACTCTTTGGTGCGGGATTGAAAGCACATGTTTCAAACACAGAGCCAGACCTGCTATATGGGCCCAGAACGCCCGGCCCCCCCCCCCCCTTTTAAAAAAAAAAACCTATTCACTGCTTTTGATAAAAGATGCAAAGGGGTTCCGAATTTTTTAATTTTTTATTTATTTATTAAATTTTATTTAGTGTTTTTAAAACATTGCAGTTTTTAGTCACTTTTGTTAGATCCCTTTTTCAAGGTTCAGATAGCACCAGATTGCACCATTTTGCATCCTTAAAAAAAAAATTCCGGGGGGGGGGGGAGGCATGCCCCCGGACCCCCCCCCCCTAAAAGGCTCGGCGCTTCGCGCCTTCGCTTAACCCAATAACAAGTTTGGCTCCCCCCCCCCTGAAAAACTTAGGTCCGGCCCTGAAACACATGCAGGTTCAGAAAATGCCGCTGTTCATATCCTTTTCTCTACACAGAAGCTGATATCCAGGTTTCATCAATACTGATAAATATAGGTTTGATCATGAGCACTCAAAAATTGTAAGTTATTGAATCTTTAACATCATGGTGTTTGTATAGGTTTACTATAGGAACTAAATTAGTACCGTGACTCCTAAAAGAGTGTATAATACCCAAGAAATGAACGCAAGAATAAACACGATTTTCAAATTTAAAGTGAAAAGGGACTGCACATGTGTGTGTGTGTGTGTTTGTGTGTGTGTGTTTATTTTGTTTAATGGGGGGGGGGCATCTTAATGGTAGGTGCTAACCCATCCCATTTGACGCTGGTTTCAAGTACAAATGTCCATGTGATGGCTTGATGGAAATATTTAATATACCTAACTGTTTATTAGTACAAAATAATGTATCGCTCTATTCTTCGTTCCATTGAATACAACAGGGTTGATTTTAAGAGATAAATGCTTTGTAATTGTTATCAGTAATCAACGATATCAACGAGAAGTGTGGGTGTCTGTTATTTTTACTTGCCTGTCTCAGGAGTTATTCTGTCTGAAAACAAATTTTACTATGAGACGCAATTACTTTGTTATTGATTGTATTAAGCATCGAGGTTAGGAAGAAGTGTGGGTGTCTGTCATTTCTAAAAGTGTCTTGATTCTGTCTGATATTGACCGTTGACGTTGTTCGGAAACTAGTTCAAAACGTCTCCAAGCAATTGCTGACGAAGAAAAGTCGTGTGGGATGCAAAATAGTGCGGTATTTACACCTTAAGAATTAAATTATATTTACAACTAAAATCTTGATAATCATGTATTATTTTTGCTTTGTACTTTATAAAGTCATTTGAGACCCTCATGAGTAAAATGTTAGGAAAAAGGTTGGGCTGGTACATCTCTGTGTTTTGAAGATTTTGCCTTTGGATTTTCGTTTCTAACAAATCCGATATAGTTAGAATGACCATATGTTCGCCCTTGAGTGATTAGTTTCCCGATGAAGAGAATAACAAAAATTCGATAAAATATATAGATTACATGAAACTACATATAATCAATGTAATTTTTGTCTTCATTATACTTTACAACCTCTCACTACAGTGCTTATAAATTATAATCTTAGCTATAAATTTGATTTCAATATTCAACATTTTAGACTAGAAATATAAAGGAAGTAATTTATTATTTCGAAATTGTCTCTGTGGATCAAACTGATTGAATATTAAGGACTTGTCTCCCATTGTGAATTTAGTTGATTATGTTATGTATTTTTTATCTTCATTGTTTTTTTTTTAGTTGTTTTCATTTATATTTTGTCAGTATATGCTATTATAATGATACAATGAATGTTGGACTTTAACTTGTAAAAAATTAAGTTTATTTTCTACTCGACCTGAATTTATGATTTTAAAAAGAAATTATGAAATTAAATAATGCATAGCTAAATTATTCGCTATATTTATGGGTTTAATATATGGATCATTATTAAAATAAATAAGCATGTTTATTTGGATCTGGGTCTAGGCTTTTGGAATTCCATATTCCATATTTTTTAAATGATAATTTCAGTAACGGACAATCTAATCATCACTTACATCATATTGTGTAACATTAAAAAGTTTCTAGAAGGTTTTTCCCCCATTATTTTATAGTTTTTTTTAGAAAATAATACTGTATATGTGACCAGAAGTCAAGCAGAGGTCAATATAATCTTGTCACTGGACATTTTATAAAATTCTTTCTTGCTTTAACATCCGATCAGAATCAAGTTTTTGTTGTGTACAGTATTTGATTTGGAATTATTCAAATTACGTCTTCTCTTGAAATACAAAAGTGCTTTGATAACATTCTTGGAAATAGCAACTTGAATTTACATTGAAATTTCAGTGAAGGATTTCTTCATGGATTCTATTATTGTGATTAAACAAAATACTACTGGCACATCAACAATTTAGGAGTCATCACAGTCACATCAACACTTTCAGCGTTGGACTAAATTTGGATTTACACTGAAGTGTACACAGAACGTTAATTTTTAGAAATTGTGTCTGTAATTCTATGTTTTGGGGATTTAATTCGTAATACAATCAGTTCTTTCGTTATATTTTCACTTTGTATCCAAGGGAAATAAATTATATGATTTCTCGGTAAAAGTATGTATGGGAAACACAATGTCACCAGCTGCGATTTTCTCGGTAAAACTGTCGGAGAAACACTATATCAATCCTTGTGATTTCACGGTAAAACTGTGTACTAGGTGTAAATTATTTCTCAGTTATTCTGTATATGTGTGGGTCCCGGAAAGCCAAGTGATCTAAGAAGCTAGCATTTACACAAAACATACTGGACGCCATATATAGCAGAGCATGTGCTAAAAATGGCGTCCAACTCTGTGACTGTTTTAACTACACTGTACATTAATTGTTAATAAAATATATGTAACAATATTGTTCACCAGCTACGGCCCGAGTGGAGCAACAAAATGGCACGAGTGATCTAAACATTTATATGACCAACTAACAAGGGCAATACATTGTTTCTTCTACCTATTTGTTGTTTTATATTTGGCAATGCCGCTTTCTTAAAGAGTGCACCGTCCGTCTTCTGAGAACAGGCTTAATATTATATCACGGTAGCATTCATTTCAGTGGGCGCATACACTGCGATTCAAAATCTTGTTCCGCTTATACAATTTCCGACGAAGTAAGGTATTCTATATTTAGTAGAAAAAGACGGTAAGGATATAACAAAGCGTTATTATTACAAATAACAGCTATGAATGCATCCGATGTTGCTGAATCACTAAACGTCGACTACATCTAGTACCTCGATGATCTAGCAAGTGAAAATCACAGCATTCATTTATGCAGATATTTCAAGGAAGGGATGCTTTCCTTTAAATGTAATAAGGTATTAAATATACATATATTTTTCTCTCGAATGATAGTAATATATCTTATGTGATTATGTACGTTAAGATAACAAGTTGAAAGACTTGAAAATTAAGAAATACTAGTGTTTTCAACAGACAAGTGTTAAAATATTTCACTGAAAAAGAACCCAACAAAACATCGTTAAAAGCAAGTAGAAATCGAGATATTTCTTTATCGTTTGTCGCCAATGAATTTCCTTTTTTCTTGACATCTTTTCTCTATCGCTACAGTCGTGAATGAAAAGTGTTTCAGCAGAATGAACGAGAGTCTAAAACAATTTCTGGGCCTTGCCATTGCATATGTACGTACATTTTATTCAGTATATACATACTCCCCGATCAGTGACCAATGGATCGTAATCAAGAATCCTTTACATGTGTTATATGTCCTCACGATACAGCTGCTTGCATAATGCTCAGTCACATTTATCCAAATATTTAATTCTAATTGCTTTTTAAACAAATAATCCACATTTGAGCTTTAACCCCCTCCCCAAAAGGAACATCAGGGAGAGATAGATAATTACGATTGAGAAACTGTCGATTAAATAATTGAATACGTTGATAATTTATTATATGGAAGAATTGTCTTCCATTGCATTATTACATAGCAGATATTTTTAATTTTGTTTTTGCATTGTTAGCAGCAATACGAGCCCACATGTACTGAACATAAGCTTGATATGTTTACTTTAAAAACAAGGTAACCTAGTTTGTGAGAAAGAATACAAGCCGAAAAATAGGGAAAGTATGTCAGTTTCAGGGTCAGCCAATCATAGCGAAAGGTGACTGGACTTAGTCTCACTTGTAGTCTAAGTAGTTTAACGAAAATGAAAAAGAAATGGCTTTAAGAAACCAATCTTGACGTTGGACATAAAGGCATCGTTTATCAAAATAAGTTAATATAAATTATTTAATCTGATTGTATGAGAATCTTCAGTTGATATATAAGGATCCGTCATGTAGGTAAAAAGTACATACGAGTTGTCAACAAACCTACATATCTCCACGTCAGTGGCGAACATAGTAAACAAGCCCGCTGCACTTATAAACTCGTAATCCGATACAACGTGCCAATTCGGTCCATAAGAAAACAACTCAAGAGCTAATCGAAGCTGTATGTCCTATTAATCATTGCCTCAAAACAGTCCACTGAGACAAACAACCAGGGACGTCATTTCAAGCGTGTTTCAGCCACTTGTGACATTTGGACGCTTAGTGTTTTTGACATTTGTATCCTCAAGAAAGTATAATAAAGCATTATAGAAGACAGTGTATAAAAAGTATAATTCAAAATTTCATTTTCATGCATACTCGTTGGTGCTCTTAAGAGGCATCCGCGGTATCTGAGTTTGCACCAAAATTTTCAAGATCTAAATGTTCTTTTTTATTTGAATTTTTTTGAACTAATTTCTCAAATGCCTGACAATGTGTAAAAGTCATTGCTGTTATTATTATTATTATTATTATTATTATTATTATTATTATTATTGTTGTTTTTGTTGTTGTGCTGCTTACTCTTTAACGCTGGATTATGAAATCGTCTCTAACTGCTACTTGCTAATGAAACGACATGATAAAACCGAATATTAGAATATTTGTAACCATTTAAAAACATTTCACAAGAAACATTTCCACAACTTCAGTTTTTACAAATAAAATTAATTCAAAATGTCTAAAACTGACAGCTTGGTGTCTGTGAAATACAAAAGTATCTTTAATCTTGTGTGTTATATATAATATGGAAACTTTTTGCGCTCATTTTCATATGGTACACGTACTAAAAGTTGGTATTATTATCCTGTAGGACAGACAAGGTCATTTGGTTAATTTGCACATTAAAGAAAGATAAGAAATAGACGTAAATTAGACATGATAGCTGAAAGGAAATTATTTAGTTACACTACATTTGCTATTCAACGTTATACCAATCACCTTTGAAAGAAAAAAAAACTCACTCAGACAATCTTTTCAGCGCCCATCAGTGCTTGAGGCGACTTAGAGTGATAAATCAGCCCTTCACCCATGATGATATTGATATTTTTTCAGCGCCCATCAGTGCTTGAGGCGACTTAGAGTGATAAATCAGCCCTTCACCCGTGATGATATTGATATTCGGGCGAGAGACTAAGATCACCTATTTATTAAAAGCTGCAATTATCAGCATCCAAATTTGGCTGCAGACATCGGTGTGTATTATATATACTTACCGGTATTTTTCGTGGCTGTACAGCTACCGTCCACTGTATAGTTCTTTTGATGATATTTTCATTATATTGCCAGAGCACATGACATATTTGATGACTAGTAGATCCCTCTGAATAGCACAACCATCTGTCCCGTGACTATTGTGAATTTCGCTCTTGTTATGGCTGTTACCATTTACCGGTATGTGTCTAAAGTGGACGCAGGTTTGTTACGGAAATCGCACATTTTAATGAACAGGTCACTTCATGCTCACAGATCGTCCATCCGTATCAACCCATATTTCTTTTTGGGCGCGGGGTTTATCGGACTGGAGGCAACTTTGAGTGAGCTCCAGTGTTGTTAGTCAACCGCCACCATTGTCGCTGTTTACCAAGTTAGATCACTGTGGGGTTCTTTATTTATTTATTTATTTATTTATTTATTTATTTATTTTAAAAAAAAAACAATTCAGCGGGTTTTTCCGTTTCTCTTTTGGTCTGCCTCATTTTCTCGAACCCTTGGAAGACCAGTTTATAAGATTATGCAGGCATCTCAACTGTCTTTATCTCACCAGCGATGGGATGCGTTCGCAGTTCTTCCTTTGAGATGGAACTTGGTCAAACAATTATTATGTTTATGGATATGCATTTGCTTTCGGATGTTTACAGCCATTGTTCGATGGAAGTTATTCTCTTACAGTACTCTGATGATATTACCTTTGTACAGTTTTAACTTGTTCGTCATGCGTGGGTTTCCTGACCTGTAGAAACATGCAAAAATCTGGTGTTTCTTTACAGTTTCACGGATTTTCTTCCCTCTCGCAACCACAAATCATTGTTTCTACAGTGATAACTGGTGAAAGCTATCGAAAACGTTCTCCAAGAGGAAACTATCACATACTGAGAATTGTTCCATTAGTGACAGTTTTCAAGACTCTCTCAAAATAATGATCTAGAACATGAATGACTTCTCTTTTCCGAAACCAGCTTGCTCTTGACAACTGTAGTATTCGACGGTGGATGTGATTCGTTTATAGATGACGCGGCTGTAGATTTTGTTGGTGGTGGATAGCAGGATGATCTTTCTCCAATTGCTGTTTTTTCCAAGAAAAGCTTTCTTTGAGGTTCTAACCTTTTTGCATGTTTTCAATTTGTTTTGTATATATTAGGTATTCCATATTTTCTGGGGAAACTGACACAGGACTTTTGGGATTTTCTCTTCTCCCATACAGCATTTCTGCACAAATGTCATCTTTTCACCTCCCTTGCCGATTTCTAATTTTTGTCATCTGTTTCTCTAAATTCGTTAAGGTAGATATAGAGGTCTTTTTTAAACTTGTTGATGTCTTCGTGAGGTAATCCTATTCCGTATGGTTTCAAAGAACTTCTTCCAATATTCCTGTTTCTTTACGTTTTGTTTAAACGGAGATGGTTTTGCATACTGTATCTTTTTTATGAGGTCCTGGTTCTGCCCATGGTCACTATTGCGTTGTACAGTGATCTGGAAGATTGTTTTATGTTTTGAAGGGTTCCTGAAGTTACAGCTTAATTTGTCAGGTTTTCCATATACATTCTTTTGTATCTTCTCACAGATGTGTAGACTTTCTTTATCCTTCTATATGTTCTCGTTGGTTATCCTTTCTTTCACATTGGGATATAATGTGCCCAGCGCACCCAGTTCCGTGATCTTTGTCCAGGTTGGTTTTGAAATCCATTCTAAGTTCCTTTTTTCTGTAGCCAAACACTGTTTCACTTGTGTCTTGGATTTCTTTGTTACAGTTGTTGATTGTGATCGCTCTGTCTCACCTTGGAGAATGTTGCAGCTATTCTTGAGCTATACTAACATCCTACTTGATACTGGGGTATAGCAGCTTGGAAACATCATAATGATGTAATTTAAGGTTTCCAAGCCTAGCTCTCATCCGTGTCAGTGCCGCCTCTGCCACCAAGAGATATTCAAATTTTCATCACATTCCTCAGAGATCATCTCCATTTGACATTTATAATGCTGAGGCCAACCTAGCCACGTGTCCTGCAGATGAGTTTGTAAATGTAATTTGTCACAGAGAGAGAGAGAGAGAGAGAGAGAGAGAGAGAGAGAGAGAGAGAGAGAGAGAGGGAGGGGAGGCGGAGAGTTAGAGAGAGAGAGAGAGAGAGAGAGAGAGAGGGTAGGTGGTGAGTTCAAGGGCTTTTGAGGTCGCTAGAGTAAATTTGCACTCTACTCAACCGAAAACGAAGTCAATATATGATAAATACTCGAAGGAAAGGAGTTTTCAGCCTAGCGATAGAGTCCTGTCTCTCTTACCCTTTCCATAAAATCCTTTTCAAACCAAGTAGTATGGTCCCAGATGCTCCTAAAAGGACAAGCTAAATTTGCCATGACGATGAAATTGTAGATTCCATACCTGTGAAATAAAACCCGGACAGGATGAACCCTCTCAAATATTTTAAAAAAGAAATTCAATATTTGCTGGAGAATGATTTCATAGAACCCAGTAAAAGTGACTGGAGTTCACCATGCATAATTGTTCCAAAACCAGATAAAACCTTCCGTATGTGCGCTGATTATAGGAAAGTGAATAATGTGACAAAGACAGGTTCATTTCCATTACCAAGAATCAATCACTGTAATGATAAAATCGGAAATGCCAAGTATGTCACCAAATTCGACCTACTGAAAGGATTATGGCAAATTCCACTAAGGGAAAAAGCAAAGGAAATTTCCGAATTCGTGACTCCAGATGGATTTTACCAATATAAAGTAATGCCGTTTGGGATGAAAGGGTCGCCATGTACCTTTCAACGTCTTATGAATATGATCACCTCCGGTCTACATAATTGTGAAGCTTACATCTATGATGTCATCATTTACAACGATCCCTGGAAAGAACATTTATCAACAATTCGGATGTTCTTTAACATACTCAACGATGCAAATTTGACCCCCACCCCCTTAATACAATTCGATGCAGTCAAACATTGGTCACATATTATTCTTCAGAATGAGTTTATGCTTGTTTCGTAGTACAGCTTCTTAGTTTACTTTTCCAGCTCACTTTGAGTTTCGAAAGCGTACGGACTATGTGTTGTAAGTTTTAATTTTTTTTCTGACTTTGATATCGCTGCATTTTTAAGATATTTCCAAAGCAGTTATGCCATTATATTATGGTAATATATTATTGTTTTGTATCTTATATGATTTTTAGCATGTTTTTATGTTTTCCAATTTCATGGTTTTTGTTATTTGTTTTTCTGTAGTGTAGTCATATCATTATAAATGTTGTAAGGCGCTTAGAGCTTCTAAAGATTAGGCGCTAAACAAAGTCCTCATTATTATTATTATTATTATTATTATTATTATTGTTGTTGTTGTTGTATGTATTGTATGATTCTCACTCTTACAGATACAACAATAAGCCTTCCTCCAACAATTTCACTTGTTTCGATCATTGGTCGCATTCGTTTTTGCAAATGATTAGTTTATTTGCTTCCTACACATGTCAACAGTCCGCTTGAAAGAAGTCATCTGTTTTGGCCTTATTTTCGTGTGCTTGGCACAGTTTGAAAATACCGTCGCACTGGTCATAAGTAAAGTACATTGGACTTTTTCAAGATTAAAAATTTAAAATTAAATTCCGTCACAAAGAATACTAACGTTATGTCTGAAAATGAAAGAAGACTGACACAAAGCATGAGAAGATAAGTCTATATCAGTATGAATATGTATATTCATGCATCTCATTTAAAAAAAAGAACTATATTAGATAATTCTAATTTTAATAAACCCAATCATTCCCAATTAATTGTTTTATAATATACAAACTTATAATTTCTTTGATACTTGGACTGGAAATGTATACTATATTTTGTTAAATATTTTGGTTATTGATATATTTTTGTTTTATTCTAAGCGAACTTGCTTTAAAAAAATTCGAAAGCATTAAGAGGTGAAAATTAATTTCTTTGCGCGCAAATGATTTACTCGATATTTCAATAAAAGTCCAATTCAAATAGGTAGATAATGATCGCTGGTTTAAAAATTTATACCTTTTCAATCTTTTGTTTTGCCTTTTCTTTTCTGGTGAGCAGTAGTATTACTCTACAAAAAATTTACTTAAAGATCGTAAAACTGATGTCTTTGGATAAATTACTTACCTTAGGCTTTTAATTTTAATAAAATCGATCCATTAATTTACGTGGAGAGACGAAAAGACAGACGATGTAAGAACATGTTGATGGTCAATTGTGCATTCATTGTGATGTATAGCTACATCAACCATAAGCCGATGGTCATCTTAGATTGTAGAAAAAAAAATAATTCTAACAAGATATTTCAACTGAAAAGTGTATTTGTCTCAGTCATTAAGAAGACAATGAAATAATGTATGACAGTGAGGCTTGACATTTGTTTGCTACATGCCCAAATTATTTGTTTAGCAGCAAATGGATATAAGATCCATTAAAAATAATCAAAAGCATCACAGATTTAGTCAAAAATTCTGTATCAACATAAATGGCAAAATATTGGTATGTGTGGCATTCTTTGTATTCATAAATCTCATATATATGCATTGAAGACAGATTAAAGATGCGTATTGTACAATACTGCAGTTTTCTCATGTGCTGATTGTAATAGTATTTACAAGATTGCTTAACTTAATTTCATTATAATAACTGAATTCATTTCAAGATATGCATGGAAGTGTTTTAATACATTTTTTAAAAAAAAGTCTCGGAAATATCCTCACTTAAGGGATTAGTAATAGATTTTATACTTTTCCACCTACCCAAATCAACACAGTTATCAATAAGGACTGATGTTGAAGGGGAAGTAATCCAGGAGGATAAGATACCACATTTTATCACAGTTGCATACCTTGCAACTTGCTTTGTTGTTATTCACACTTGATGTAGGTAGAATTTAATGCAGTTTTAACATATCGGTAGGTTCCTCAACCATCAAATTTTGCTAGAGTTTAAATATAATTCATGAATATTCTGACCAATCGAAACGGAGGATATGTCCGTTTTAAGTAGCATTTGTTAGCCTGAAGTACTCGACAAACAGCATTGTGACTATAACGTGCGACAAACAACTGTTTCTACAGCTCTTGGTCGTCATTCTCGCTGTTTACATGCACCCCTTAGATAAAAGTGCAGAAAAGTGAAAGAAGTAAATAAAACATGCCAACAGACAAATTTAGAATAAATAATTGTAATGAAAATTGTTGAAAATGATTCCATATCATTAATCAAACTAATGATGCTCACTACATACGATCAAACATTGATGTCATTACAGTCATTGAATTTCATAAATGTGTACATATTAAAAAATCGTTTAAAAATATGAATTAAGTGAATATTACACGGCAACTAGACTAGAATACATGTCTTTTCAAATTAAGTTGGGATCGAAATGTTAGCTCTCCAGCTTGTGGTCCCTACACTCAAGTAAATATTATATTTAATCTCTGCTTTTTTTGAAAGAGAGAAGCCATAGTATATGCCTTCAAACAGACAGGCACTTGCATCTGTGCTGACTTAGAAACCTATCAGTTCTCTTACAACGCTGATCAGCAGTTCGCTGCCATTTATGAAACAAACTGCTCTTTGCAATAAATAAGAATGATATGTTTGTGAGCATTGTGGGTTTGTTTTAATTTTTTTATAAGGCATAAGAGTAATTATTTTTCCAGAGTAGACAGATCCGGGACCAGGCTGATTGTGTAACCACATCCGTTTACAAAAATTCTAACAAAACACTTACATTTGAAAGAAAAGAGGTACTGCAGTATATTTCAAAATGTAATTCAAGTACGTAAAATATTATAGTATCATCGGAAAATTTCCATTCAATGAACCTCATATTCAAATTAGTCGCCTGAAGGGTCGAACATTTTGAAAAAGATTTCGAGATTGAAACCCTTGGAGATTAAAAAACTGACACTTTGTGTTCACATTTTGTTAAATGTTCATACACTGTACAAATGTATGGAGATTTTCAAATCGTATGCCTCTTAGCGAAGATTGTATAAGGGGATTCCGCCAAGTATCAGTTTTATCAGTTTGAGCTAAACGAGGACTTTATGGAAGATGTGGCAAAGATTGGATGCTGTACTTTCCGACGGGGGGGAGGGGTGTTGCCGTATATATATATATATATATATATATATATATATATATATATATATATATATATATATATATATATATATATATATATAGCCAGGGCTCGTAAGAGGGCTTGGGCCGAACAACACATTAATTTAAAAAAATAATTTCTTTCCCCCAACAAGAACGAGGAGTTTCTTACCCCATGGCCCAGTTCTCTGCGGCCCTGATTATATTCCTTCAGGAAGTCGGCCATATAGACAGATATTTGAGAGACGTCTTGTCAGGAAATAAATGGGTAGCGCAGGTATCGATTCGCAGACGGTTGTTTCGGTGGTATAACTGCTGGCAACATTTTGGAGTCATAAAATCTTCAGTGACACCTTTGCAATGCCCTCTTGCATACAAGAATAATACATATCAAACTATTGGAAGTCCGACTACGTACGTCAAGCAATTTGTGGTCTCTGCTGTTTTTACGCAGATCCCTACAATAGTATTTTCAGTGGAGTCGTGTACAAAAAAGTAAATTCATGTTTCATCACTTGTGATAATCTCATTCAATAATCACATTCAATCGTGTCTGATTATTCTTTTCATATTTGGAGAGTAGTGTTTGGTGATTTCAACTCGAGTCGGAGGTGGGTGGTTGGGTTATCATTCCTCAACAAAGGCGAGACCTATCTTACATAAGCCTTACTGAGCCTCGAATGATTATTCGATATATTAAAATATACCGATGCACAGGATAATATAAATATCTTCCACTCTATATATAGCTTCTTCATCAATTGCTCCTTTACAACAGTCATATCAAAGACTGAAAAACGAAATACAGCTGCCTCGCTTGATGCTTAGCAACAAGAGATTAGTGTTAGGACTGGCCTGCCTGGTGTCAGGATAATGTGACAGGGTGGGACATCATGCTACATATCGGCGGTATGACGCCCTGGTGCTTGACTATACTGTGGACATTGTAGCGATATGACTGAACTTGTGTCTGTAAAAGCTTTTGTAAAATAGAAATAAACACACACACACGCGCGCGCGCGCTCCACTTCTCCCTCACCAACTGTAGACAGCATGCTTCCAGAACGTGGGTCACCGTCAAAATATATATATATATATATATATATATATATATATATATATATATATATATATATATATATATATAGTGAGAACATTTTAAATGACCTTCGTATATGACAATTGCTAAAATACATTTTAAAAACGAGCAAAAAGGAAACGAAGTCAGAGAGAAGAACGTGGCAGTATAGAAACCAGCGATCAGACCCAATTTTACCAACCAAATATAATATCAATACCATGTTGAAATTATAGAGAAACTTGGGAAATTATCTTTTATAAATGACTGCAACATTGGAGCAAGTTTTACGACTGTCAAATAGAAAATGGCTTGTCAACGACAACTGTGGTAACACATGGATTTATCTGCGTTTTTATTGTTCTAGTTTGAATTTAGATGATTTGAAATTCACGGAGAATAATTGCAGTCTTTCTTTTTGTTCTTTGTTATCATTTAAAACAAAAATTTAGAACACATAACATGAACCTTTGAGTTTATAGTAAAGTACGTGTGCCTTTGCATATTTCGGAACGATCGGTGAACTAAATACTTGCATTAATAATGAGACAATACTGGAGTTAGTGTGTAGAATCGGGAGTGGTCGGCTTGATCAGTTCTTCGAATTAATATGAATTATTCCATAATGATCAAAACAAAAATGTCACGTGCAAGATAAAAAAAATAAAATAAGCAGATAAACAAACTAACAAGAACAACACAAATCACCAACTAGCTGTAATTGTCGGCTTCTAATCAGTTTGAGACAGATGAGCTTGTGCACATGGACTGTACAACCCAAACCTGACCCAGATTAATCCCTGCACCTTTTTTTATAGACTGGCTACTTAATTAAGACTTTAAAAACTGATAAAATTTATTCATACTTTCCACATTTATACAAAGATCCAATTTTTCATCTCAACATTATATTTCATGTCCAGTGAAACTTCTGGTCTGCAATCAAGATAGTTCGATTAACTGTATTAAAACAGTGTCTTTTCAGGTCCGGATCAGGTCAAATGTTGCGTGGGGGTGGGAGTGCTCCAAAATTTCAAAAGGGCGGTGACTCTCCTCTAAAAGGAACTGAAACACACAACAAATATCTGTCTGTTTACTAAAGGACACACGGTACTAATGATATGGAGGGAAAAAAAACACTAGCCTGGAAATGGGTGAACATAAAATAGAGCATATATGGGTTTTGTTGACCAGGATTGGTTAATAGCGTAAGTTATGTTTTTGGAAAAATACTCTTTTGCGAGATTATTCTAGTTGTAAGTGAAAAAGGTAGAGACATTGTTTTATTGATGAAATTTCAGTCCTTCGACAGTCTTGAGTTTGGAACACTCATTACTAATATTAGCACTTGACACTTTGGTGCGGGATTGAAAGCACATGTTTCAAACACATGCAGATCCAGAAAATGCCGCGGTTCATATCCTTTTCTCTACACAGAAGCTGATATCCAGGTTTTATCAATACTGATAAATATAGGTTTGATCATGAGCACTCAAAAATTGTAAGTTTTTGAATCTTTAACATCATGGTGTTTGTATAGGTTTACTATGGGAACTAAATTAGTACCGTGACTCCTAAAAGAGTGTATAATACCCAAGAAATGAGCGCAAGAATAAACACGATTTTCAAATTTAAAGTGAAAAAGGAATGCACATGTGTGTGTGTGTGTGTGTGTGTGTGTGTGTGTGTGTGTGTGTGTAGTTTGTTTAATGGGGGGGGGGAGGCATCTTAATGGTAGGTGGTAACCCATCCCATTCGACGCTGGTTTCAAGTACAAATGTCCCTATGATGGCTTGATGGAGATATTTAATATACCTAACTGTTTATTAGCAAAAAATAATGTATCGCTCTATTGTTCCTTCCATTGATTGAATACAACAGGGTTGATTTTAAGAGACAAACGCTTTGTAATTGTTATCAGTAATCAAAGATGTCAGCGAGAAGTGTGGGTGTCTGTTATTTTTACTTGCCTTTCTCATGAGTTATTCTGTCTGAAAACAAAATTTACTATGAGAGGCAATTTCTTTGTTATTGATTGCATTAAGCATCGAGGTTAGGAAGAAGTGTGGGTGTCTGTCATTTCTATAAGCGTCTTGATTCTGTCTGATAATTGACCGATGATGTTGTTAGGAACTAGTTCAAAACGTCTCCAAGCAATTGCTGACGAAGAAAAGTCGTGTGGGGTGCAGAATTGAGCGGTATTTACACCTTAAGAATTAAATTATATTTACAACTAAAATCTTGATAATCATGTTATATTTTTGCTTTGTACTTTATAAAGTCATTTGAGACCCTCATGAGTAAAATGTTAGGAAAAAGGCTGGGCTGGTACATCTCTGTGCTTTGAATATTTTGCCTTTGGACTTTCGTTCCTCACAAATCCGATATTGTTAGAATGACCATATGTTCGCCCTTGAGTGATTCGTTTCCCGATGAAGAGAATAACAAGATGAATCCGCACTGTGTAACCTTCAAATATTGCGTCTTGGACTGATAACTTGATTGCAGGACATGGGCAACTTTGGCAATATGGTATATCTAGGAAAACGATACTAGGGGCATATAATAATAATAATAATAATAATAATAATAATAATAATAATAATAATAATAATAAAAACCTAAACGAATACGTTTATGATAATAATGATAACGAGAGCAATGATATAATGAAGATTGTTATATTAATAAATGAATAAATAAACGTCCTCGTTTTTATCCGAAAGTAAAATGACACTTGGCATTCATGAAATTCCTTATATCTACCTATTTTGATAGTTGTTCTCAAGAAGAGTCAGATAGAGTAGTTACACTACAATTAAAGACAGTATAAATTGTTACTAGATTTATTAATATTATCAAAACGGAAAACTGGTTGGTCAAAACTAAGCGAGATCCAAAAATTCGATAAAATATATAGATTACATGAAACTACATATAATCAATTTCATTTTTGTCTTCATTATACTTTACAACCTCTCACTACAGTGCTTATAAATTATAATCTTAGCTATATATTTGATTTCAGTATTCAACATTTTAGACTAGAAATATAAAGGAAGTAATTTATTATTTCGAAATTGTCTCTGTGGATCAAACTGATTGAATATTAAGGACTTGTCCCCCATTGTGAATTTAGGTGATTATGTGATGTATTTTTTATTTTCATTGTTTTTTTAGTTGTTTTCTTTTATATTATTTTTCAGTATATGCTATTATAATGATACATTGAATGTTGGACTTTAACTTGTAAAAAATTAAGTTTATTTTCTACTCGTTATGAAATCAAATAATGCATAGCTAAATTATTCGCTATATTTATGGGTTTAATATCAGGATCATTATTAAAATAAATAAGCATGTTTATTTGGATCTGGGTCTAGGCTTTTGGAATTCCATATCCCATATTTTTTAAATTATAATTTCAGTAACGGACATTCTAATCATAACTTACCTCTTATTGTGTAACATTAGAAAGTTTCTAGAAGGTTTTTTCCATTATTTTATAGTTATTTTAGAAAATGATATATGTGACCTGAAGTCAAGCAGAGGTCAATATAATCTTGTCACTGGACATTTTATAAAATTCATTCTTGCTTTAACATCCGATCAGAATCAAGTTATTGTTGTGTACAGTATTTGATTTGGAATTATTCAAATTACTTCTTCTCTAGAAATACAAAAGTGCTTTGATAACATTCTTGGAAATAGCAACTTGAATTTACATTGAAATTTCAGTGAAGGATTTCTTCATGGATTCTATTATTGTGATTAAGCAAAATACTATCGGCAGATCAACAATTTAGGAGTCATCACAGTCACATCAACACTTTCAGCGTTGGACTAAATTTGGATTTCCACTGAAGTGTACACTGAACGTTAATTTTTAGAAATTGTGTCTGTAATTCTATGTTTTGGGGATTTAATTCGTAATACAGTAAGATATTTCGTTATATTTTCACTTTGTATCCAAGGGAAATAAATTATATGATTTCTCGGTAAAAGTATGTATGGGAAACACAATGTCACCAGCTGCGATTTTCTCGGTAAAACTGTCGGTGAAACACTATATCAATCCTTGTGATTTCACGGTAAAACTGTGTACTAGGTCTAAATGATTTCTCATTTATTCTGTACATGTGTGGGTCCCGGAAAGCCAAGTGGTCTAAGAAGCTAGCATTTACACAAACAATACTGGACGCCTCATATAGCAGAGCATGTGCTAAAAATGGCGTCCAACTCTGTGACTGTTTTAACTACACTGTACATTTAATTGTAAATAAAATATATGTAAAAATTGTTCACCAACTACGGCCTGAGTGGAACAAAACTTTTCACTAGTGATCTAAACATTGATATGACCAACTAACAAGGGCAATACATTGTTTCTTATACCGATTTGTTGTTTTATATTTGACAATGCCGTTTTCTTAAAGAGTGCACCGTCCGTCTTCTGAGAACAGGCGTAATACTATATCACGGTAGCATTCATTTCAAATCTTGTTCCGCTTATACAATTTCCGACGAAGTAAGGTATTCTATATTTAGTAGAAAAAGACGGCAAGGATATAACAAAGCGTTATTATTACAAACCATTACATTCAAATTCAGCAAGCTTTTGATAGGTTTCGGAAATTTGTCTGGAATTCATGAATTCACACCTATTGGAACAGCTACGAATGCATCCGATGTTGCTGAATCACTAAACGTCGGCTACATCTAGTACCTCGATGATCTAGCAAGTGAAAATCACAGCATTCATTTATGCAGATATTTCAAGGAAGGGATGCTTTCCTTTAAATGTAATAAGGTATTAAATATACATATATTTTTCTCTCGAATGATAGTAATATACCTTTTGGGATTATGTACGTTAAGATAACAAGTTGAAAAGACTTGAAAATTGAGAAATACTAGTGTTTTCAACAGACAAGTGTTAAAATATTTCACTGAAAAAGAACCCAACAAAACATCGTTAAAAGCAAGTAGAAATCGAGATATTGCTTTATAGTTTGTCGCCAATGAATTTTCTTTTTCTTGACATCTTTTCTCTATCGTTACAGTCGTGAATGAAAAGTGTTTCAGCAGAATGAACGAGAGTCTAAAACAATTTCTGGGGCTTGCCATTGCATACGTATGTACATTTTATTCAGTATATACATACTCCCCGATCAGTGACCAATGGATCGTAATCAAGAATCCTTTACATGTGTTATATGTCCTCACGATACAGCTGCTTGCATAATGCTCAGTCACATTTGTCCAAATATTTAATTATAATTGCTTTTTAAAAAAATAGTCCACATATGACCTTTAACCCCCTCCCCAGAAGGAACATCAGGGAGCGAGCCCACATGTTCTGAGCATAAGCTTGATATGTTTACTTTAAAAACAAGGTAACCTAGTTTGTGAGAAAGAATACAAGCCGAAAAATAGGGAAGTATGTCAGTTTCAGGGTCAGCCAATCATAGCGAAAGGTGACTGGCCTTAGTCTCGCTTGTAGTTTAACGAAAATGAAAAATAAATGGCTTTATGAAACCAATCTTGAAGCTGGACATAAAGGCATCGTTTATCAAAATAAGTTAATATAAATTATTTAATCTGATTGTATGAGAATCTTCAGTTGATATATAAGGATCCGTCATGTAGGTAAAAAGTACATACGAGTTGTAAACAAACCTACATATCTCCACGTCAGTAGCGAACATAGTAAACAAGCCCGCTGCACTTATAAACTCGTAATCCGATACAACGTGCCAATTCGGTCCATAAGAAAACAACTCAAGAGCTAATCGAAGCTGTATGTCCTATTAATCATTGCCACAAAACAGTCCACTGAGACAAACAACCAGGGACGTCATTTCAAGCGTGTTTTTTTTTTAGCCACTTGTGACATTTGGACGCTTAGCGTTTTTGACATTTGTATCCTCAAGAAAGTATAATAAAGCATTATAGAAGACAGTGTATAAAAAGTATAATTCAAAATTTCATTTTCATGCATACTCGTTGGATCCGAGTTTTGCAGCAAAATTTTAAAGATCCAAATGTTCTTTTTTATTTGAATTATTTTGAACTAATTTCCCAAATGCCTGACAATGTGTAAAAGTCATTGTTGTTGTTGTTGTTGTTATTATTATTATTATCATTATTATTATTGGTGTTGTTGTTGCTGTTGTTGTTGTTGTTGTGCTGCTTACTCTTTAACTCTGGATTATGAAACTGTCTCTTGCTACTACTTGCTATTGAAACGACATGATAAAACCGAGTATTAGAATATTTGTAACCATTTAAAAACATTTCACAAGAAACATTTCCATAACTTCAGTTTTTACAAATAAAAATACTTCAAAATGTCTAAAACTGACAGCTTGGTGTCTGTGAAATACAAAATTATCTTTAATCTAGTGTGTTATAGATGATATGGAAACTTATGCGCTCATTTTCATATGGTACGCGTACTAAAAGTCGGTAGTATTATCCTGTAGGACAGACAAGGTCATTTGGTTAATTTGCACATTAAAGAAAGATAAGAAACAGACGTAAATTAGACATGATAGCTGAAAGGAAATTATTTAGTTACACTACATTTGCTATTCAACGTTATACCAATCACCTTTGAAAGAAAAAAAAAACTCACTCAGACAATCTTTTCAGCGCCCATCAGTGCTTGAGGTGACTTAGTGCGATAAATCAGCCCTTCACCCATGATGATATTGATATTTTTTCAGCGCCCATCAGTGCTTGAGGCGACTTATAGTGATAAATCAGCCCTTCACCCGTGATGATATTGATATTCGGGCGAGAGACTAAGATCACCTATTTATTAAAAGCTGCAATTATCTGCATCCAAATTTGGCTGCAGACATCGGTGTGTATTATATATACTTACCGGTATTTTTCGTGGCTGTACAGCTACCGTCCACTGTATAGTTCTTTTGATGACATGTTCATCATATTGCCAGAGCATATGACATATTTGATGACTAGTAGATCCCTCTGAATAGCACAACCATCTGTCCCGTGACTATTGTGAATTTCGCTCTTGTTATGGCTGTTACCATTTACCGGTATGTGTCTAAAGTGGACGCAGGTTTGTTACGGAAATCGCACATTTTAATGAACAGGTCACTTCATGCTCACAAATCGTCCATCCGTATCAACCCATATTTCTTTTTGGGCGCGGGGTAGGTGGGTTGATTTATCGGACTGGAGGCAAGTTTGAGTGAGCTCCAGTGTTGTTAGTCAACCGCCACCCTTGTCGCTGTTTACCACGTTAGATCACTGTGGGGTTCTTTATTATTTTTTAAATACAATTCAGCGGGGTTTTGCCGTTACTCTTTTGGTCTGCCTCATTTTC
The DNA here is from genome assembly GCA_030141615.1 of Unio pictorum. Taxonomy (NCBI): domain Eukaryota; kingdom Metazoa; phylum Mollusca; class Bivalvia; order Unionida; family Unionidae; genus Unio; species Unio pictorum. The sequence continues at coordinate 20,392,584 of JARLTB010000021.1, forward strand.
TCGAACCCTATGGTGCCCATTGAAAGACTACCTTTGGAAGACCAGTTAATAAGATTATGCAGCCATCTCAACTGTCTTTATCTCACCAGCGATGGAATGCGTTCGCAGTTCTTCCTTTGAGATGGAACTTGGTCAAACAATTATTATGTTTATGGATATGCATTTGCTTTCGGATGTTTACAGCCATTGTTCGATGGAAGTTATTCTCTTACAGTACTCAGAACAATTTAACAGCACAATGATGATATTACCTTTGTAAAGTTTTAACTTGTTCGTCATGCGTGGGTTTCCTGACCTGTAGAAACATGCAAAAATCCGGTGTTTCTTTACAGTTTCACGGATTTTCTTCCCTCTCGCAACCGCAAATCATTGTTTCTACAGTGATAACTGGTGAAAGCTATCGAAAACGTTCTCCAAGAGGAAAATATCACATACTGAGAATTATTCCATTAGTGGCACTTTTCAAGACTATGTCTCAAAATAATGATCTAGAACATGAATGACTGGTCTTTTCCGAAATCAGCTTGCTCTTGACAACTGTAATATTCGACGGTGGATGTGATTCGTGTATAGATGACGCGGCTGTAGATTTCGTTGGTGGTGGATAGCAGGGTGATCTTTCTCCAATTGCTGTTTTTTCTCCAAGAAAAGCATTGTTTGAGGTTCTAACCATTTTGCATGTTTTCAATTTGTTTTGTATATATTAGGTGTTCCATATTTTCTGGGGAAACTGACACAGGACTTTTGGGATTTTCTCTCCTTCCATATAGCATTTCTGCACAAATGTAATCTTTTCGCCTACCTTGCCATTTTCTAATCTTTGTCATCTGTTTCTCTCTAATTTCGTTAAGGTAGATATAGAGGTCTTTTTAAACTTGTTGATGTCTTAGTGAGGTAATCCTATTCCGTATGGTTTCAAAGAACTTCTTCCAATATTCCTATTTCTTTACTTTTGTTTAAACGGAGATGGTTTTGCATTATGTATCTTTTTTATGAGGTCCTGGTTCTGCCCATAGTCATTATTGCGTTGTACAGTGATCTGGAAGATTGTTTTTATGTCTTGAAGGGTTCCTCAAGTTACAGCTTAATTTGTCAGGTTTTCCATATACATTCTTTTGTATCTTCTCACAGATGTGCTGACTTTCTTTATCCTTCTATATGTTCTCGTTGGTTATCCTTTCTTTCACATTGGGATATAATGTGCCCAGCGCACCCAGTTCCGTGATCTTTGTCCAGGTTGGTTTTGAAATCCATTCTAAGTTCCTTTTTTTCTGTAGCCAAACACTGTTTCCCTTGTGTCTTGGATTTCTTTACTACAGTTGTTGATTGTGATCGCTCTGTCTCATCTTGGAGAATGTTGCAGCTATTCTTGAGCTATACTAACATCCTACTTGAACCTGGGGTATAGCAGTTTGGAAACATCATAATGATGTCATTTCCAAGCCTAGCTCTCATCCGTGTAAGTGCCGCCTTTGCCACCAAGAGATATTCAAATTTCCATCACATTCCTCAGAGATCATCTCCATTTGACATTTTTAATGGTGAGGTCAACCTAGCCAAATGTGATCCAGATGAGTTTGTAAATGTAATTTGTCAGAGAGAGAGAGAGAGAGAGAGAGAGAGAGAGAGAGAGAGAGAGAGAGAGAGAGAGAGAGAGAGAGAGAAAGGGGGTTGGAGAGAGGGGGAGAGTTGGAGAGAGAGAGAGAGAGAGAGAGAGAGAGAGTGGGGGACAGTGGGAGAGGGAGAGGGAGAGAGAGGGAGGGAGAGAAAGAGAGACCTGTCGGTTAGTGGGACGCTAAACTAGATGGAAATCTCTCTCTCTCTCTCTCTCTCTCTCATTGATGTTTTATGATCGCTTTGTGTGCAATTAAGGAAACAACGACAATGAAGCGACGCCATCTCACTGTGGCTCTTTCGCCTGGTAAAAGACACGATTGCATGTCACTATGCGGATATGAAGCAATGTAAGGATATACAATATTATTTGGTCAGTTGCAGAGAAAATACTTTTGATGGAACCTGCAGAAAAGTTTCACGAAACAATCTAGTATTATACTTTTCACGGCTTGAATCGTTTCGCAAATTTGGACAATTTTTTAATCTCATCAGTTTTATCGACTTTGATTGTACATGACCACTTTATTCGTGCAAGCAGTACTACATATATTTGCAAGACAAATGTATTGATATAACAATTAGAAAAGGGCACTGTGGAAAGAAATATATACTACATGGAACAACAAAACTCATATGTTAACAAAATTAAGAATGGTTTGAATTCTGGAAATATCAGCCCTTATTCCTTGAGTGAATGGAAACATTAATGACCGCCAGGAGACGGCTGTCGCATAAATGCTATAGCTGAGCATTAGAGTTAGTTAAGTTTGAAGTAAGTAAGCAGCATAGTACTGTTGCTTCTCTATAGTCTTACATCAAACAACAGAAACAAGATAACGCCAACATGTTTTGTAAAATTCAACAAATAATTTATTTCCCTACTATATAAAGTGAAAAGGAACTTATATTATTGTGAATTAAATTATAAATAGTCGTAAAAGTTATATAGTAATTCCAAATGCATGACGTTCCAATAGAATTCCAGCGTTGTTCCAAATAAATTACAATACTGGATGTGTTGATGTGCATGTAGTCTCGAATGTACTTAGGTGTCAATTGTCTGGAATGTTCCAATAGTCTTTAGATGTATGATTATAATATAATCAAGCATGTTCTTAACTGAATTCGAAATAATACCAATTTTATTGATTTAGTCCAATAAGTATTAATCAGCACCTTGTAATTGCAGCGAATAAATAAATAAATAAATAAATAAATAAATAAATAAATAGGAACTATTGAATGAGCAATTTTTCAAGCAAACAATATTGGTCTGAAAAGCTAAGACACAATAATAGAGCCTGGATGTAAGCCAGTCATCTCCCTGAAACACTCAAACGTTGTCAAGACGTTTTGGACTTTTCTAGTAAAACATAATATTCTACATTCAGATACAAGTAAACATTTTTACATCCATTAAAACGATTTGAATATGTAATCTCTAATCACAGAGAAATATTCGCGATGTATTATGCTATTTACAAATGTCACTGGTCATTGTATATACATTATTTAACGAGTTTAATACATTTAATATTAAATCATTATCCATTTGAAATTCTTTCCATCACATATTTTCTTTTCGGTAACAATTATTTTTAAAGAAATATAATGAATAATTTCATACATTCTGCAGGACGCTATATATTTCATTTCTTGTGCGTAAAAAGTAGTGCAAAAAATTTTAAATAGTAAAAGTATATTATACATTTTTGATAACTATAACTCAAAGATAAAACCCCATCCAAATAAACATAACATTTTACAAAAGACAAAACATTTGTCAACACAAAATGTCCAATGCTTGTAATGTTACATTATTTGATACGGTGCACAGTACTTACCGGTTTGAGTTGGCCTACATAACACAGTTACAGTGTTTACGTTCAAATTACATTACTTTGTTGCAATATTTTTGTGAAAAGAAGTTTACTGGATACAAAAATATACATATATACTGTAATTTGTTTGGGACCGAATATTTGCAGTATTTGATTTCTAATACTAGTAGAGTATACAGAAGACGCAAACAAGTCTCCTTTTATAGACGTACTTGCATCACATATTTACGGCGTAAATTGGCTGCTGTTGGATAAAGATATGTTAGTTAAGGGATACCGGTTTATGTTCACATCCTTCTGCGAACAAAGGTAAGTTTATTTGCTTCAGCAATTTCACACTTAAACCAAGCTTACATATATATATATATATATAGATATATATATATATATATATATATATATATATATATATATATATATATATATATATATATATATATATATATATATATATATATATATATATATATACCACTCCTCGCTATCATGTAAGTAACACCGGTAATTTGGACTTCTTCTTGTTGTTCTCTTGGGCTTTTCCCTTTTTTCATGTTACATTATACCCATGACCTAACAAACCCCTGTGGAGGTAAATTGAGAATACCGAAACAGATGAGACCATTTCTTTCCCAAATCTCTTTCGTGAGTCAAATAAAAACAAAGTGTCCCAAAATGTTCAATGAAAACAAAAACTTCCAGAAGGTGGGTTGAAAACGTTTTCCCCACGATAGCAGCCATTCTGCAGCGAAAATATTGCATAATTAATGAGCTTATTTATACCAATCAGAATCACATAAAGTGATATGTTCATAAGTATCATTTCAAATATATGAAACTGCAGAAACTAAACACACGATAGGCAAAGTGTATTGACTATGATATATATATATATATATATATATATATATATATATATATATATATATATATATATATATATAAACAATACAAGTTAAATATGAATAACAATATATAATATTATTTTTATTATCTCCACTGGATGGTAATTAACATTGTTTAGATCCGGTGGCCTAGTGGTTAGAGCGTACGCCTCGGATGAGAGAGATAACGGGTTAAATTCCCGGCCGAGTCATGCCCAAGACTTGTTTGAAAAAAAATGTTATTAACAGCTGTCTCGCTAGGCACTCAGCATTAAGAGGTTAGTTTCAGGACTGGTCGATCTGGTATCAGGATAATGTGACTTGGTCGGACATCACGCACCATTTCAACGGCACGATACCCTAGTGCTAGACATTACTAGAAACTGCCACACTACATACATTGTAGCATATGACTGAAAATTCGTTAAAGCTACGTTAAAAGTCTAAATCACACACACACACACACACACACGCACACACACACACACACACACACTTCACCTATATTCCCCATACCACACACACAGGTGATAACCTGAAACATCAACATAACTGTGGACACAAATAATTAACGTTTCAACTTGAATCTTAAATGTACTAAAGGTAGTATAGTAATTGGCAATTGTAAGCTCACTATGTCTTTATCACGATAGCCAGATCACTTAGTTATTAAAAGTGAAATGAGTGACCCCCGTAATGTTTCTCAAGACTTTTTGTCCCCCGTCATAATCACATATTAGGAAACGAAATTGGCCTGCACAATCTTTTGTCATAAAAAAATCTTAATATCGTTACCATCGGCTTGGAGAGAACATTCTACACATGAAGCAAGCAAAAACAGAGATATCAGGCATGTCCTTGGTTATAACATTCTCACAAAGAATACTAACAATAACAGCTAGATTTTGATCACAGTCTCCAGCTTACATATGTGTTAAAAGTACTGATCGCATCGCTTTATTTTTTTAACGTTCGCACGGTCTGAGATGGAAAGATATCATTGTCATGTCAACGGCAACAAGTCCGACAACAAAATTGAAAACTTGGAAGCCGTATCCAGGCAGACAAACAATTTATGCTGAGAAGTTGGCAAACATAAGAAGACAGCGCACCCAGAATGCGCGACCAGTATCGAACACAAAAATTAAAGTTCGATATTTTCTGTATTGAAAACACAGAAATTTCTAGCCGACTAAGCCTATTGTCATCAAAGAGCATGCTTTCTGGCGCCAGAGGCAGGTAACTATGCGTAATATGACTTTAATTTGGATAAACAGATCGATTTCAAGAATGTAACCCGTATCGCTGTCGCTACGTAAGAGTTTTTCTGTAAATGTTTACAGTGCCATCCATGAGACATCTCCTATAGGCATCTTCTGTAACATAGCCCACATTCAGGTTATTTGTTTGAAGATGTTAAGTATTATTCGTACCCTGAGTATTGTCATAGCCGGGCAGATACAAGTTTTTGGCCACAGCATGTCGCTTTGTAATAAAAGAAATCTCCATAATATTGTACATGTCGATGTCGGTAAGGAATTCAATCCGGATTTTCTCAATTTTTAAGCAATATCTCATGACAGTCCAATACAATTAATAGTACCAACCATGACACAACGAGTAGTAGTGGTCGCGAAAAGTTTCAAAATATCGCCAGCAAGCAGCTGCACATCCGAATTAATATAAAAATTATGGTATTCGCCAATATGTTTTATGTTAAATGTATTCCAGACAATGTCAGCGTGCTCATAGTCTGCTTCAGCATTATCAGCTGTAGAATTCTTTCTTTTTTTGTTGGCACTTCGGTCTCGTCAAACCTATATCACAATGTCACGTATTTACTAGAGTTTGTCGCTTGTAAATTCTTCTGCAATGTACCTGAATAACTTGTGTATTCTTGACAAGTTCCTGAAGTGAAGTGATCTTAAACTGCAGGTTTTCTTTTGTAGGCAATTCGCCAAGATAAAATTATTAATATTTTTCTAAGTTGTTTGGTATCAAGTTATCATCAAGTATGTCAATTTCGTTTCTTCACTAATGGTTCACGATGGGACGTGATTCGTAGCATTTTAGGTTGTGTAATAAGTACAGAGATAAATTATGGCGACTTTAATTTCAAGTTGCATTTACTATGAGCCACTTCATGATATCAACTAGTGAAATGGCGTTTATATAAATCTGACCAAAAATAGCTGAGAACAAATCAAACAACGTAGGAACCCTCTTCTCCTAGTAAGCCTTGTATTAAATATTCTCCTCAATTAACGCCACGACATAATTGTATCAGCCTCCGCAGATCGTTGTTGACCCATTTAACTTGTATTTTTGTGTCGAAGATTTTTAGAAATCACTATCTTTATTTGATATGGGGAACAATAAGAAATTCGAAATCAGCGTAGAAAACAAACGGTACGCGTGTAATACGACTTAAATTGGCACTTTATAGTTTCGCATTTTTCATAGAGTCAGAATTTGAAAGAAAATTTATTTCTCCGGGTTTCCTTTCTAGTTATATTGGCTATTTAAAAAAAGACATTGTACATTTTAGATATTGTTCTAAAAATCTTTCATTCCCTTTATTTGGTTTATGATTGATGGGTGTAATGGATTATAAAGTATACAGCTTGGCCTTACTCCATATGTGCACCTTTAAAAATAAATAACTGGGTCATTTTTATTTCCTGGACTTTTTTTTTTACATTTTACATATCTGGAAGTTCGTTCAATGCACTTTCAGAATCTGGTATTGTTTAGTCAGGCAACATCCATTTTCCCTATTTTAATAGGTTCTAAAGATAATGTACTTTAGACTAATCCAGAATGATATTTGGCACAAGGGAGCAGTCAATTTATTTAGCAGTGTGTTTAGATCATGTCAAATTTCCACACGTACAATATCCGAAGAAATGTCAGCTACCTTAAATCAAAGCAGCATAGAGATATGCCAAGATTCCTCCATTATGCATGTTTCAAATGCAAAGAACTCAACTTACAGAATAAAAATGCAGAGGATGGATACTTACGCTGCTGCTAACACCAAAAACATTTGCTGTGATGTCATTCAATCTTTCAATTTTATTACGTCATTAACGTGTATAGAATAATGTATTCCAGAGACATTTAACGTATTCTGATACGCCGAGTACTTGCATGCTCTTTAAGGATTTTGTTGGCGACAGGATACGACACAGACAGCATCGACCAAGTGAAACGTTTTGTATCATTATTCTGCAAATTAATACGACTTTGACTGCCCTTGATTTTTCAGATCAAACCCGCAGTGGATTGTATTTTGATGTGTTACAACGCATCTTTATATGCCTGTCAAACACCATCTGATTCTTCAAGTTAGAAGTCATCCATCTTGTCCCGTAACGAGATGAATTGTGTAAGATCTATCTAGGAGTTAAATTCTCGTAAGACTTTGAAATTAAATATACTTTTGATTTCTGAGTTATCTAACTTTGTAAACACAACGTTAGTACCCAACGTTAATGCCAAGATAGTTTATGTCACGATGTCATTTCACCTCATCGGACAGAATTTTCTTTTAACATACTCAACATTCGTTAAAGAAATTTTATATAGACCAGATTGAGCAGTCAAATAAAAAGTGTCTTGTCGAAACCGGCAAATTCATTCCCCCCTAAGAACGAAGCTCATGTTGGTGCTATAGGGTATAATTTTACTCTAATTAATAATTCCTAAGACAGCCAGCAATTTTTTTTTGATACATGATATATAGCGACACAAAAGCAAATTGTTGTCGTAACAGACTTTAAAGATAGTAGAATCACCTACTGTAGAGATTATGCAGCCGCTGTATTTCAAGATTTCATGTTGGCGACACTACAGTACGATCCAAATGAAATTTCATATTAGGATCCCTGTGTAATTTTACAATGACATTCAACAGTGTTTCTGACTGCTCCAGTTAGACATATGTAATAAAAACAATTGTATCTTACATAATATACTCATTTCATACAACAATGCACCATTCAGATATAATTGAAACTGCGATTTTACGTGGCTGCGACGAATACAACCACGTAGAGAATTCCTATAGCACGACCGCAGCTATATTCCACAAAATATCACATCAATAAGCAGAACTGGGCTCCATTAAACATTTTATAAGAGGTATTAGCGAGGTTCGACGAGATCTTTAACAGATTCGTGACTGTAAACGTGACAGCAGGACAAACATTTATCAAGTTTGATTACGTCTTCCAACGAATATTTCTGATGCAATATATGCCTGGTAAACCTGCTATTGCAAACTTGTAGCCAGCAAGAAATTATTAGAAGAATACGAAATTATTATGTCATGGTACGTCTGATATAAGGCAGCGACAGTATAGATATATGTAGCACATAATGTCGTTGTCTTATTTAACCGCGCCCAAAGTGACATTAATTATAGGATGTAGATGTCGTATTTCACACCATGTAAAGTGACATTGCATGAAGCATATATTGTCTTATTTAACGTCGTACAGAGTGACATTGCGCGTAGAACGTAATGTCTTTGACACCCTACAAAGTGACATTGCATGTAGAACGTAATGTCTTTGATATCCTACAAAGTGACATGGCATGTAGAACGTAATGTCTTTGATATCCTACAAAGTGACATTGCATGTAGAACGTAATGTCATTGGCGCCCTACAAAGTGACATTGCATGTAGAACGTAATGTCTTTGACACCGTACAAAGTGACATTAATCGTAGAATGCATATGTCGTATTTGACACCGTACAAAGTGACAATGCATGTAGCATGTAGTGTCTTATTTGACATCGTACAGAGTGATATTGTATGTAGAACGTAATGACTTTGACACTGTACAAAGTGACATTGCATGTATAATGGAAAATCTTATTTGATATCGTACCAAGTGATATTGCATTTAGAATGTAATGTCTTTGACACCGTACAAAGTGACATTGCATGTATAATGTAATGTCTTTGTCACTGTACAAAGTGACATTAATTGTAGAATGCAGATGTCGTATTCTACACCATACAAAGTGACATTGCATGTGCCATGTAGTCTTTTATTTGACATCGTGCAGAGTGACATTAAGTGTAGATCGTAATGCCTTTGACATCGTACCAAGTGACATTGCATGTAGAATGTAATGTCTTTGACACCGTACAAAGTGACATTGCATGTAGAACGTAATGTCTTTGACACTGTACAAAGTGACATTGCATGTAGAATGTAATGTCTTTGACACTGTACAAAGTGACATTGCATATAGATTGTAATGTCTTTGACAAGGTACAAAGTGACATTGCATGTAGAATGTAATGCCTTTGACACTGTACAAAGTGACATTGCATGTAGAATGTAATGTCTTTGACACCGTACAAAGTGACATTGCATGTATAATGTAAAATCTTATTTTACATCGTACCAAGTGACATTGCATGTAGAATGTAATGTCTTTGACACTGTACAAAGTAACATTGCATGTAGAATGTAATGTCTTTGACACCGTACAAAGTGACATTGCATGTATAATGTAAAATCTTATTTGACATCGTACCAAGTGACATTGCATGTAGAATACATGTTTCTTTGTTAGAGAGATGTTGCTCATAGTTATTGTTTGTAAAAGTATCCCAAGGTTTGTTCGCCACCAATGTCTTCTATACTGTATATCACTGAAAGTTTTCAAAAGTTCTGACGCAACTAAAATTCATTTGTTGAGTTGGCTTTATGATCTTTCTTTAAAGGTTTCTTGCCTCTGATAAGTTTAACAACATTCCTACAATATAGATTTTAGTTCTGGAAAAGAATATTTTTGCAACGATGTCTTCGTTTTCGTTATTACTAACCTTTGCTGTTGTCATACCGATGTTTTTGTCTTTCGTATTATTATAATTGTCCAATGGTGACGGCTAAAAATGTGTTGGTCTAATTTTTGTGAAGTGCTTTCACACGTCATTTTTATCATCCTGCTGAATCTATCTACGACAGCTACTTTACCTTCCTTGAACGTGGACTATTTATAGATTGTGATTTCTTCAAGACAGTCTTCAGAGGTATTTTTTTATAAAATTTCTGGAATGGTGGACGCACTACTTTGCTTGTATACATTTCAAAGATGCAAATGCGTCTCTGATAGCAGCGCCTTTTTTAGTTTTTAGTGGGGGCCCCGAGTGGCCGAGTGGTCTATAGCGCTCTACGTTACGGATCACTGCCATCTCACCTCTGTCTGCGTGGGTTCGAGTCTCAGATTCGGTCAATGTGGGTATGTAAGAAAGCTTGCCAGTAGCTTTTCGTGGGTCGGTTGTTCTTTCCGGTGTTTTCCGGGTTCTTCCACCATTAATTCTGGCCGCCATGTATAGTTTATCGTGTGCTGAAAAATGGCGTTAAACCATACAAAAACAAACAAACAAAACCTTCACCGTTTGTTTGTCACTGAGAGGATTGTTTCTTTTACAATGAAAGGAATACGTCCGAATCCTATTTCATTCACTCCATCTTTATTTCCTCCCAATTCCATTCATTCCATCTTTATACGAAAATACACTCCGAAATGATTATATGTCATTAAGTGCTTTCTCAGTATCAAAATTAATTAGCAGCCTTGTCTTCCCGGCAGCATCACGTGATTGCTCGGTTTTCTTTAACTGCCACCACGTCAAATAATTTTTCAAATTCAAATGAATAACAATTTAGTACAATTCAATAGTCAAATGATAGTACTTCCCAATCACTCTTCTTCCTCTCGACCAAGTGAGACTCTATTGCATCATTTGATTTATAGTGTGAGATAGGTTTCTACTCATCTGTATCTCTCATATTCTGTTAATCCCTTCTCTCCTTCCGACTTTCCTCCTTCCTACTTCTCTATCTTCGCTGCTCCTTCTTCAGAAGTTTTCCTCCTCGACTCCTTTTCCGACTATCCTTCGATTCACAATCGGCGTCACTCCTACAAAATGTACACAAATACCCATGCTCTGGTATATCCTTACATCCATTTTCACTAATTTTACACACTGAAACCATTTTTTCAAAGTTAAATTCAATAGTTTCACAATCTAGAATATGACATGAATAAATGCATGAGTCTACTACTAAGTAACCAACTAGCGAATTACAGTATTAATTATGACCACGGGGTAGCATTCTACATAGTTCTTTACATAATCATAGCTCATTTCTCAAATACGCATGTAAACTAAACACTACAAACGTAATTCTACTTACTAACGAATCTAGTAATGAAGTATACATACTGCACATAATTACAATTACAATGCAGTAATATTCGAGCAAATAACTTACCAACTTTTACGAAGCATTGTCTTTCTTATAATGTCCTAGGTTTCCCCGCCACAATACGAGTGGCGTCCCCAGAGAATTGCTTTATAACTTTCCATCACGATGTTTGGGCATTTACTAAGTTCCTAGCTCGAAAATACTAAATTAAATTCGGATTGAAATGGTACACTGAGTGGATGTCGATTCTATCATGTTCTATTCAGCTTAGCAGAGATTGTCACAGGGCCGTCTGTCAGCGTGGTTAGTTTTACGACGCCTAAAACTAGGTGAATTTGTTCTTTAACAAAGCTTTCAACGTCAACGTGCGACTTTTCACACTTAACAAAGCTTGGTTCTCCTATATGTACGAAGACTACCAAGTATAGACGCAGTGTCTAGCAAATGTACATGGCTTTTCTAACCATTTCTTTCTTCTCCTTGCTTACGCAGTCTCGAGCAAGGCAACGTGATACAAACCAAGCGCCGGGTGCCAGGCATCAATATATGTATAGCCTATCTAGTCTTCATCCTATACCATCACCTTCTGCCAAGAAAACTTTGGCGACCTCTTATAAGTAGTAGAGAAAATTGCGGTTGCCGAGTGTCACCCCGTGTCGTATCAAAAGCTTTTCATGACAAATCTATTTGGAGGCTAAAATTTTGTTTCTTTATATTCAGCTCATGACGAGATCGACATTTATTGAGGAAACTGATGTAGTCTGCTCATTTCACTTTGAAAAGTGAGTTAGACATGGATCTGACTTATGTCATATCCTACTTTTCATATACTACTACCAAGCAGAGTTCTTGTTTTTATACCGGGGATACTTAGAGTGATTTTTTTTAGCTTTATAGTTCTATTATTTTAATTACATTTTCAGGTGAGAATAAAGATGTGATTATTTATAAGCTTCCAAAACTTATAAATCTTCACAACAGATTAAAGTTCTAATAAAGCAACACTAGATGAAATTAAATTTTTTAAACAAACTGTTTAACCATTCCTCCGATTGAATATCATCGAAATAAAAACGTGAACCATATTTTGTATCTTTAAAGTGATCAGAAGTTGTTCAATTTATGATTTAAATCTGGTAGAGAAAGAAATGAATAATTAATTAGTGTCTAAGGGCAAGTAAACACGCGAAAGGTAATATCGTGACGCTCAAGTTGGAAAAGAGACACTTGGTGGTCCATCCAGCCTGGTTTTAGCAAAATTGGAGCACACACCCGACTGAGTCACTCCGTTGAAAGAGCAAGGGTCGAACTAACTGATCTTTTCCCTTTGTGCTACATCAACAGGGAGAAACAACTTCGTGCGCGAGGTTTTTTTTATCACGTTTATACTACGAACTATTTCTCATATGTTTTACTTCTGTGGAGTATTTTTTAATATTTTAATATTTATAACTTTATGTTCCGTAAGATTCGGTTTGCGAGTCAGTTTATAAAGAGATGAGATTTCACACTTAAGGAATTACGTGTTGTTTAGTTAAAATTGCTATACTCAAACTCACGCGACCTTCTGTTTTTCAGTAAAGCAATATGTAATTGAAACGGAAGCAGCATATACGATTTTAAAAAAAATGAATGGCACAAACATTCCATGAAATGAAATTGTTCCTTAATTATTGCAAAGCTTCCCCCATCCTTTTTTTTAGATGGAATTAAGCGATATTGAAAGTTTTCTCGTTAATGTTATTCAAAAAGACTTTATATTCCTCTAAATGTTCTGTTTGTTTTTTTGGGGGTTTTTTAAATTTAAAATTGGAAACTCATAGAATGAGAAGAATATGCACTTGTATAATTCGGCCCTCAAAACCCTTAAAAAACAATATTCCTCTGATTTGTAGGGAAAACAATATTTTCTTCCATCTTATTTTCGAATTGGTCGAAGAAAAAATATCTTCAGATAACAAAATAAAATCTTGGTTGGAAATAAATCATATCTCTTACCGTCACCCCACACACCCCAATATAAAGGAAAAGAAAAAAGAAAATTACAATCAAATTGTCTGGCCCTTACATATCGAGGCATATAAATTTGGCGGTCTGCAGGGTCTTAACTTCGCCCAACCATTTAATATATATTTGTTATATATCCATGCCAATATCGTGAAGTACTTCCTCTCTTTTTGGAAATAAACAATTTAATTTAATTGTATTTTGTCCATCGTTTAATGAAGTCTCATTTATGTTGCGTTTGCAGTGTAAATGCACAGATGTTAAAAGTAAACAGCTAGTCAATTGTTTGTATTATGGTGTAGCCATCGTTTAATCCTGAACTTACACTACTCTTACGGTTTTAAAAGATCAAAAAGCCACAACCATCCCGTACATGACTTGAAATACCGTGAAGTACTATAACTTACGACCGCTCCGGTGGCCTAGTGGATAGAGCGTCCGGCGCGGAAGCGGGAGGTCGTGGATTCGAACCCCGGCCGAGTCATACCAAAGACTTACACAAATGGTACTAACAGCTGAAACGCTTGGGGCTCAGCATTAAGATGTTAGTGTTAGGACTGGTCGGCCTGGTGTCAGGATACTATGACTGGGTGGGACATGATGCTACATGTCTGCGGTATGATGCTCCAGTGCTAGACATCACTATAAACTGTCTCATATGACTGAATTTCTTTTAAAGCTACGTTAAACATCCTAATATATATATATATATATATATATATATATATATATATATATATATATATATATATATATATATATATATATATATATATATATATATATATATATATATATATATATATATATATCACACACACACACACACATTAAAACTTATTGTAAACAAACACCAGAAACTTTCAATGACACTAGATCCTCTGAACTATTGTACTGTCTTCCATACCATTGATCTGACTAATGATTATAGACTGGATCTGAACTTTTCATCGGGCTAACCAGTCTGTTTACAGTAAATTTTATTAGCCTTGACTCCATGACCGCTATTATAATTGAATCAGCAGCAGCTGGCGGAAAAAAGAAATTTTATCGTTTTGTAACAGGGAAAAAAATTCAAGTGATGTTGTATCGGTAAACATCTTTATACAGATATTTTTTTCGGCGAAATTCATCGTTCATCAACAGTATCGTTCGCCCAAATGTTTCCGGAACACGCAGCCAATAAATCTAAATCATGCTTGACTTGATGAATTAATATAAACTTTAGCTTTGTAACAAAAACAATCGGAGTTGGCAGTTGTTAAATACTAGATGGTCCAAACTTGCAGCGTCAACTGCTTCGCAAGTAAGGGTGGAAAAAGACCATAATTACAAACCCACATACCGAGACAGTTAATGAGATCACTCTCAACTTCGTATGACCTTGCCATTCATAGTTATGTAAATACGGCTAAGTACGTATTATAATGCAGATATCATCAATATCAAGACATGATCATTGTAGTCTATTTGACATGAACGAAGTAGAATCGATCATTTTCTTGAATTAAATTATGTATAGCGCTCTGCCAAATATTGTTTTTTATAATTACCTAATAAAACATTCTCAAAATTTATTTTAAAATATTTGTAACATAAGGTTTTGTGTTTTCGAAACTATTTGACCAACACGCGCAAGTTAATTGTCTCTGAACCTTGAATGTCTAGTAGTTTAATTAGAATCAAATTAGATTCACACTGTGTTTCAGATTTTTCTGTGTTTTTTTTTTCTCTACCAGACTGCCAAACTTGTATGACAAAGGTTTACCCTAAGGGTATCACAGTACAAACTGTTTTTCCACTGACCCTCATTGCTAATATTTTGTGATATAAATATACATTCTATTCTACCTCAGCATGCATGTCACAGTCATAGAGAACAATGTTAGATTGTCAATTGGACAAGGACAAAACCAACCGCCTAGTTGGCCTAGTGGATAGAGCGTCCACCGCTGAAGTGGGAGGTCGTGGGTTCGATCCCCGTCCGTGTCATACCAAAGACTTACAAAAGTGGTACTAACAGCTGCCTCGCTTGACGCTCAGCATTAAGAATTTAGTGTTAGGACTGGTCGGCCTGGTGTCAGAATAATGTGACTGGGTGGGACATCATGCTACATGTATGCAGCATTATGCCCCAGTGCTAGACATCACTATAAACTGCCTCACTGCAGGCATCGTAGCGATATGACTGAAAAATTGTTAAAGCTACGTTAAAAATCCTAATAAAACAACCAAACAAGGACAAAACCAGGTACTCCATTGATTTTAAGAGATAACTATGCTGGAAGTAGACAGGGGTAAGAGTTATCTAGTCCATAATCAGACATATTTTAAGCCATGTGTACCGCATTATAAAAAAAGATCATAACAAATACAAAATATAATCTAGATATGAATTATAATCTCACATATTGCCAAGAGGCTTAACGTTTTTAAGCCTAACATAAAGTACAACCCTTACATAATGCGACAATCACAGCTAGTGTTGTTGTTTATTTCTGAATGCTATGTTATATCTAAATATATAATCGGGGCTGTGGATTTTCAACTTCATCTCCAGTTATTTTATCGGAAAGTTTCAAGAACACGTGGTCTGTTTTATTCATAGCCTGTACATAAGATAATCTAATTGAAATGAATACTGATAGTGTGTAGAGATCCACCCAGTTTCTAGCGTGTTTATACTTTTAAATTTTATCTTTAACGATGCACTTGTTGAACTTTTATTTGTTTGAGCGTCATTTGCTCTTCTTAGTAATAAAAACAACTTTTATTTATACAAATCAATGTGAATCAATTCTCATTCGTGTGGTCATGCATATTAAATGAATATAACAATTGATGGATTACGGAATTTTCGTCTATGTTCATGTTTGAAGTGACTGACGAATATGAGCACCGCTTAACGGATATGCTCAAATATGCCTTTGATTGACAACTATATCCATGTATGCATTTATTTGATGGCTATATGCAAATATGCATTTATTTGACGGCTATATCAATGTATGCACTTGATTGACGGCTATATGCATGTATGCACTTGATTGACTATATCCATGTATGCATCTGTTTGACGGCTATATGCATATATGCATTTTTTTTACGGCTATATTAATGTCTGCACTTGATTGACGGTTATATGCATGTATGCATTTGACGGCTATATGCATATATGCACTGATTGGCGGCTATGTACGTGTATGTATTTGATTGATAGCTATGTGCAGATATGCATTTGAATGACGGCTATTTGTATTCATGCCTTGACTGATGGCTATATGTAGTTTTTTGCTTATATTCTTATCTTGATTTGAGATTTAAATTTTCCATTAGCGGAAATAACGAAAAGAAACCTGCAATCGACAAAGCAGAACTACGGGGTGAAGAAGTAAGCCAATCGTATTTGTTTAAATGGCATAGAGGCAATCATTTATTAATGGTGATGGGGAGTGGGATTTTTTTTCGAACCAGAATTTAGCAAATATTTCATTTCAAGATACACACTTTTTTTCTTCGAATAGTATCATAACTGTAATTATGTTTTATTTCTTCTACAAATCAGAGTGATACTATTTTTTCAACCTTTTTCGGGGTCTATTTATTTTCATTAAAAAGCTCATCACAATGTAATTCTCCCTACACCCCCAAAAGGGAAGATCGCTAAAATTATGATTTTCTGCTCGTCACGCTTTTCATCAACGATGTGTACGACGTTACTATGGGCCGATTCGACATGTATTCAAATAAAATAAAATAACACAAAACACGTGTGTTACTTTAAGAAATCATATTTTAAATGTGCATATATCATCATTATATAACCTAATTATTTATGACGCGAAAAACTAAAGGTGGAAACACGACGGAATGAGATCATTGATTGATTAGTTCGTGTGGAAGCGTTTGAGGTGTGGAGGCGTATATTAACATTTCGATGATCGCGCTAAGAGCCTCGTAAATTGATATCTCTCTTGGTGTCCTGAATAGATGATTCATTAGGCCACTTTATAGTGCAACAACCTTTATGACATAAAGTGGCAAGGGAATTCTTTAATATATGGACTTGTATTTTATTTGCACTTCAACGTATATTTTGCGTTGTAACTTGCACTATGAATGCTACCGAACGTTTCTAGAAAATACCACAGAATCCCTGAGGAACTTTTAATTCCGCTGAGTCTTTACTGAAACATTTTCTGTTACTGAGATATTTTTAATGCGTCAACGATGTAAATTATGGTTTTGGCTGTTATTTTTGTAGTTTTTGTTAACGTTATCTTTCTTCTTCTTCGTCGTCGTTGTGTAGGTATTGGTAGTAGTAGTGTTATCTTTTGTTATCATTGCTATGGATATGGAGGTGGAGAATTTACTTAAAATTATCAATATAAATCAATTATGCCAATACGAGTGAAAACACGACATGATAATTCTTGTCTTAAAGTATATAATAGAAACCTTGCACATCTCTAGTTTCTATTGCTGTTTTTGGCGGGAAGGGGAGGTATTGTGTTCCACAGCAAAAAAGCATTACCTTCCAGTGAGTTGAGGAATACTGTAAATTTACTACTACTACTGCTTCTATAATAATAATAATAATAATAATAATAATAATAATAATAATAATAATAATAATCATCATAGATTTACATTTGTTTAATAGCCATCTGACTGCAAACAAAATATACATAGATCTGATGTATAATGTGCCTTAAAGCGTAGTAGCCTCTGGTCTTTTTGCATACAAATCGTCAGAAGTTTTTTTTCTGCTGCTTATCGATGAGGGCGTTTATGGTAGTATATAATGTATTTTGTATCGGCAGTCAGAATTTGCAAAGTAATCTATGCACACAATCATTTAGAGTTCAGATATAAAAAAATCTGTACGTTACACATGCGGAGATCTTATTTTTTATAGCTGCTTGTTAAGGTCGATAATCAGTTACTGTTCTTCTTTGCGTGACTGGACAAAAATACAAGATTCTCACAACTTTTAGATTTCATATTTATTAATTCTGACAACATCAGTGCTTGAATAATACTGTTCATGTAATGGAAAAATAGCACATGTACAAACTATGGATTTTTAATACCTGACGTGATAGTACTAGTGGTCAGTAAGGAAAGCGATAAAATGTATATACAATAGGTCGAAAAATAAATAAAGAGAAAAGAATGTATTGTACCCGATGGTCCAGTTTCTCCAATACACTTCATACTACCATACAAAAGTAATAAAATACAATTTACCCCAAAATGGACGATCTGTAATCGGCTCATCCTCAAACTAGCGACATAGTTTAGTATGGAACGGCATGACTGTCTTCTGTTTTTGACTTTTTATAAATGCTGTGCTTATTTCATTATACCTGTTATATATTTCCTTATACCTGGTTTATAAGTGGTGCTTTTTTCATTATACGTGGTATAAATGCCCTTATTCCTAATGCAAAAGCGGTGCTTGTTTCACTACACGTGGTAAATATGCCCTTACACCTGGTGCATATTGCGTTAGCCATTATATGCAGTGTATTTTCCCTTATGTTTGGAACATATTTCATTATACGTGGTGCACATTTTCATTATAAGTTGTGCTTATTACATTATCCGTGGCGAATATGCCATTGTCACTTGGGTAGGTGTCACGCAGTGCGGTAACTCATGGTTTCACCCCATGAACCCCCATGGACCTCCTTCCGTAACAGACCATATATATATATATATATATATATATATATATATATATATATATATATATATATATATATATATATATATATATATATATATATATATATATATATATATATATATATAATCCTTAGTAATGTCATTTTAGTGTCAGTCCCTCTGCTAGTGCCTCTTACCATTTGTAGCACCATAGAAGGTGGACAATTAAAATAGCTGCCAGTCCCCAGTCAACAATGGCAATGGTCTAGGTGTATACAAAATCTCAAGGTGAAAAGTATAACAATTTAATAAAATATATCAAACTGATTCATCTATTTCATCGACACAATTCTCAAACGCAATTTCTTACGAACCAAAGCAATGATCTATTTATTCATAGTTGCCAATTACTATCATCATAAATAATGAAAGTCTTAAGTGATAGTTTCCGTAAGTGTTGATTCAGTCCTCCTCTTGTTTCTATATGGTACTTCCGATAACCTTGACTTCGTGACATCCTGATACTTTCTTCTACTCTTATGGACGTTACCGAATATCCCCGAAGACTGACTGATTCCTTGCCTCAAAAGTTGACCCTCGCGCTATTTAAAAATGTCGTCTGAAATGTTTGTATAAGCGATCAATATAATGTTTGAGTCGCTGTCTCTTGTAGACATGATAAGGATGGGCGTTGACACGACTGGGGACAGGCTTCGATTGAAGGAGAAAATGAAGACCACCATCAAAGTGCTAGGTCTACATCAGGCAGCGACCCGAACATTATATTGATTACTTTTGACTTACCTAGGGGTCAACATTTTCACACAGTGTGCGGGTAAATGTTTGATACATGAGAAAGACCGTTTTCAGAGTTACTCGGTAACTTCCGTAAGTGTAGCGGAAAGTATCATCTTACTGAAATAGTAAAAAGCAAAAAGGACAGTGTTTATTGGAATATGGAGTATAATGGAATATACATCATATATAATGAAAAAAGCATCGCATACATAAAAAGTTAATCAACAGAAGACATGGCATTCCATTGTCTAAATGAATTACTTCATACTTATAGAAAGCGTCGAGGTTTAGTGAATTTCTGCCGAAGAACAAATGATGTTACAGTTATATACGGCTCTGGCAGAGATAGTTGATGAATAATGAAATTTGTCTTGGTATCAGGTATTCCTAAAAAAATTTGCCCGAACGTTTCTCTGGTAACTGTCGAAGACAACATAAATACTATTTACTATTTACAAAATTTAAACAGATATCTGCCCAAATTGTCGGATTGGCAAGGATATGTGCACCAAGAACAAAAAGAAACTAACGGCACTAACGTATTGGTTGTTTTGTTGTCGTTGTTGTTTTGTAGTTATATGGTACAACAGTTCAGTGAGTATTGGAGTAAATTGCCTTTCCCAATGACACAACGGTAGGTGAACAGGCCTATATGATAATAGGATTCGTGTAAACAGACATTTCGAAAAAAAATGCTGTATAGGAGATAATCGTTTCATCTGAAATGGTACTACAAAAAAATAGCACAATACACCTCAAACAAATGCACATTTATAAATATTGTTTGTTATCGAAATTCTTTGTTTCAAGTTGGCATTTGATTTATAGAACACTGCATAAATCTTGTTTGTAAGGAATGGGAAGTGGTATAAAACACCCACCCCTACCCTACTGATCCTGCTACCAGCAATTTGAACGTTAATGGACGAAAAATGGACGTCAATAATCGATATAAAATATTTTTAAAAAATAAGCAAATATTGTTAATAAAGTTTGAATAAAATGAAATCAATAGAAGAAAAGTTTACAAGGACCTATAAAGTCATGACATGTTTTCCAGAATTGCGTTAAAATAAATTATCAGTTTTTATTAAATAAGATTGATGATATTTATCATAATATAATAAATGTTTGATTTATAACGAGAGAAACTAGTCGTCTCGGAAGTCTTATTTAAAATTCTGATAGTCCATACCACAAAAGATTTCCTTTGTGTATGATGTAAAAGCGCTTAACACCCACGCCTAGCAATAAATTCGGTTTATCTTCGGCCTACACATCGATGCACTTTACTACATCTTACGCCTGTGTCTATTCATTAACTTAGACTGATAAAAGAGGGGATGTTTACTGTAGGTACAGCAGATACAAGTGCTTTCAAAAGCATACTGTTCCATTTTAGTTACGAGATGAAGTTGAAATCATGAGTTTATTGTGATGTAGAAACAATATACAAAATACAGCAAAATTAATCTATCTATAAAAAGGGTACTACTGTTGTTAAATTGGAGTGAACTTTTTTCTGGATACGTTTTGGCGTATTAGAGAATCGTGATTCACATACGTGAAATGAACATAAACGTTTGTGAATAAACCTGCCAAGGTTCAACTAATATAGTCCTGTTATCAAGCAACGAAAATCATGTGGCAATAATAAGGTCTTTACGAGTTGGAGCAGGGTAGGAGTGGTTTAATTTTTTCCCTTTGAATCAGTTATTCCTTCTTTATAATTATAATGCAACAGTATGAATGTTGCAGAGATGTCATTATAAAATATAACATACTGAATTTTGCAAATGTTCTTGTCTCATCTAGTGATTTTAAGTTGATGCACGTGATTTTGCACCCGGGTCGAATCATTGGCACGCGTAAGGATACTCTATTTGAATACACCTGGCAGAACCATGATTGATAACAGAGTCAGATGAAACTGATCGAAGGGTAAAGCTTTGTTTTGTTTTTCGGAATGCGAAGGTTTGAAATATTGCAGAAACAGTTTTCTTACTTGCTGAATATTTGCCAATAGTTGATCATTTGCATCGTTATACAAATGGAAGCGGTAGAAAATATATAATTTTCTATGCTCTGGAGGGGCATGTGTTAGCAATATTTAGATATACCTGCATTCTGATTGGTTATTTCAATAAAGGTTTACGAAGCAGAACACGCAAAGGCTTTGCGCGAGGCGGAAAAAAACCTTGGCTCTGGTGGAAGGGCGTAATCCATCGAAAAAAATACGTCCAAGGGACTTGTAGTTGATATTCTATGAGAAACGCGTAACCAGGGGTATAACGAGTCGATTCTGCTAAAGAAAGAGAGCAAACGTCAAAGCAAGAAAAGAGCTTCCACGACTGTTATGAGATTGGCCTTTTGAACATAAGAGGCAGGACGCAGAGAGGCCACTAAAAGCAACGAACGAAGAGTGAACGACCAGAGGGACCACATCAACTCCAACCGGCTCGAAGCATTGAACCTGTATAGTGACTGCAACATAATGTTATGCAGACATGCCGGATAATTCAAGTTGTCGTATCAATGTAAATGGAACTGCTATTTGCATTCTAGAATGTGTTATTTTCTTTCAGGTAGAGGTGCATCCTACACATGATCTCGAACAATTTCGTTTTGTTTTATCAAAATAATTAAATTGTTATATTCTGTATAAGGAGGCTCGTGTATTCTATATCTCTGCGCAGATCTCCATTTATACCATCCATCAATTTTTTTTATTGTATTAATAAACGCTCAATCCACAAGGTAATCATCCTCTAGACGTCGATAACTGTAATAAACCACTATATATTGTTACGTGCTTAGGCTCGAATAAGCAGCAACACAGAAAGAGTGCAAACTAACAAGCTTGTATAAATTGAACTATGAATTTTATTAAGTACAATTATTTTCATAAAAATAAATAAACTTACAGTTTTAGAGAATCAAATCCAACATTCATCCAATATAGAATTCACAAAAAAATAATCCACTAATGGAATTGAGAGAGTCCTGATAAATAAATGTTCTAATAGTTCCAGGTTCGAATCTTGACGATGTAATCCAAAATGGCTGACAATGTCACGTGATGCAGTTCTTGCTTAATTTATCATCCAAATGAATTATGAGCACATGTTTTCTCCTCCAAATAGATAATAAATCCTCTTTCTTCAATGAATTGACACAAAGTCCAGAACAAGATAATAAAAATTTAACTCAAACAGAAAATACACAACTAATATCTTAAAGCCCAAAATTCTACTGAACTCTTCTATCCAAAACAACAGTCTATATAAGTTTTTTTAAGTAAACAAGTGATCACGTGAATTTCTAGAAATTGATAGAGGTTCATGGAAGGTCACAGAAAGAGACTGCCTTCACTAAAAATCATATTTAGTGATATTTACTACCCCCAATAACTAAAAATAAAAATGTTGTCCTTGAAATTAACCAATAGCTTTAAAGACCTGTTTATCAATCTGAAGCAAGGTCAGATATTGAGGTAACCAAGCCAAGGTCAGCCTGTTTACAACTGGAATCTAAGTCAGTCTGAATTTTCTAGAAAAAAATCTCCCAATCAATTCATCTTAAAGGCAAAATGACAAATTTGGATTTAACATTTTAAAAAAAAAAAATTAAATCCAATAGCCGTAACAATATAACAAAACTATGTTGTTTTTTTTAAAGGACTTCTCTTAAAAGTGAATATTTATTCTACGTGACACACTTTGAAATGCCATAAAAATTTAAACATTTTCTAATCATGTTTGTCCTAATTAGACTACATTGCTAAGTAACAACTCTGGAATATGCATACTATTATTTTTGAATTTCAGGATAAACTTATAAAGGTCTACGAAAGTCTTAAACGAATGAAATGTTCTTTACGAACTTCAAAATCGGAAATGTACGGATCCTCCATGAATCGTGATCTGGTCAAGATCGTGTTGACCAGAATCCATTCGAACAATTTATAACAGTTCCAGAATACTATTATAGTCCAAATAATGAACGACTATTTCCACTGAACAGTCCAAACAAATGTTATGCCTCTCGAATAATCTCTAACATAAAACACGTTAGCAGACTTAAAACAGGAACATAAAAATGTGAATGACTCCAAAATCGGAATAAAACTGATTGTTCAGTATTCTCTTGATATAAACCGTTATTGCATCTCTATTGTGCAATAAACCCCACCTGACAGATCACACTACATTTTTGCTTATTCATATGACCTAGCCCAAACAATGGGAAGTTACTGAATTCTTCTAGAAACGTCGAAACCTCATCAGTCAACGAGAAATTAAGCCAAAAGCGCTATTTAAGTCTTAAAACTTTAATTTTGTTGAAAATTGCTGAATTTAAATTGAAAGTGTGTATTTTCACTAAATTATTCAATCATGCTTTGTTATTATTTGTACAAGTATGTAGTTGATACGTAAACAAGATCATATATCTTAAACGACATTGTTCCATGTAACAGTTATTCTTACATTTTAAAAGTAGAATTGTAATCTCTTCACAAAAATAAAATGTACCCATGCATGCACATTTTGACTAGTCTGTTTTAAAACACGTAGGTATTTAACTCTTAAAGACCATTATTTCTTTTAAACTTAAGCCAGTAATCATTATTGATGTGCGGATCTCACCACGGATTGTGTTTTGTATGATCAATGTCCCGCCTCAAAGAAACCGACAGGACCAGACAGTGATTTAATTACACTCAGTTTTCAAGTTCACAAAATATGAAGTATACAAGAAGAAAAAAAAACAACAACCTGCAAATATTTTTCAAGTATGTTACTTGTATTAATTAATCGATAGTTATAAACGTTAGCTCTGGAAATATAAAATATACGAATAAGTTAAGTTTCTTAATTCGTCATTAAACTAAGAACATGAAAGGAAAATACGATATTCATCACCTACGTTTTTCGATAGAAAACATACGATTTGTGGTTCTATAATTAATTAAGCTGTTTGACGTTTAGTCTACTTTTAAGAGAAGAAAGATGTGGGTTTGTTCCCCTCAACTATATCAGATTTTATAAATACCAATCTTGATAGCATTACCTACAGATAAATCAGTCATTCAATTATTCTCCAACTCAGCATAGATATTATGTACATAATAGACTTTGAAGGTTGAAAATTTTAATAAATATTACATCAAAAGTGTGAACAGTTATACATATCCAAAGACCGATTAGATCCTTAATCTTATCTGAAATCATAACCTATCATCAATTGTATCTTAAATCATTACCATATCATCAGTTGTATCTAAAATCATTACCCAATCATCAGCTGTATCTGAAATTATTACCCTATTATTAGTTGTATCTCAGATCATTATCCTATCATCAGTTGTATCTGAAATCATTACCCAAGCATCATCTATATCTGAATTCATTACCCTATCATCAGTTGTATCTGAAATCACTACCCTATCATCAGTTGTATCTGAAATCACTACCCTATCATCAGTTGTATCTGAAATCACTACCCTATCATCATTTGTATCTGAAATCACTACCCTATCATCATTTTGTATCAGAAATCATTAACCTATAACCAGTTGTATCTGAAAGCATTACCCTATCAACAGCTGTATCTTACCCTATCAAACGTTGTATCTGAAATCATTACCATGTTATCAGTCAACAGTTGTATATGAAATCATTTCCCTATCATCAGCTATATCTGAAATCATTACCCTATCAAACATTGTATTTGAAATAATTACCATATCATCAGTTGTATCTGGAATCATTACCCTAGCATCAGTTCTATCTGGAATCATGGCCCCAATCATCAGCTGTATATGAAATCATTACCCTATCATCAGTTGTATCTGAAATCTTTACCATATCATGGGTACATAAATTCAAAAATATGTGTAAATACTCAAGTAGTATTCCTCTATTAATACTGAGATTAAAGTATGTTCGAAATCCGCCACAAAATGTCTAAGTAATTTTGATGGCATTACGTCTCTTTGCGTTATATGAACACAATCAATTTTTGTCAAAAATGGAACAGGAGTCATTATGCCTAACACACATGGTTATACACTGATTTAATACATATTTTTATTTTTGCTACAATTTGTGGAATTTATTAAATAACATATTACTCACCGAGTAAACCTTCTGCTACAATGTAACACTTTTTTTTACATTTAGATATTTAGTAACCCCACACTACGTCAGAACGTAGATTCTATTTCTCAGTACACTTTAAGTGACTATTTGTTTGTATATGTG
This sequence comes from Unio pictorum, assembly GCA_030141615.1. Lineage (NCBI taxonomy): Eukaryota > Metazoa > Mollusca > Bivalvia > Unionida > Unionidae > Unio > Unio pictorum. Next base: position 20,418,898 of record JARLTB010000021.1, read on the forward strand.
TAAACAACTTTGAAAACAATCAACAGGTAGAAATACCATGACAATTATTAACATCACTTGTCAAACTGTTTTGTTTTTTCAAAGATAGAAACGATAACTCTTCGGACAATCCTCAATGTTCTTGTGTTTACCATGTTCTTTTTATAATTGTTTAATGGAATATTCTAAGTCTTGTTAAGATAATGCTAATTGTAAACGAGGTAAAGTATAGGGCTTTATATTCTTCTTTATTGGAATAATTTTTATTCCTACGATAACACCAGGCGGAAATCGTTTATATTGTTGTATTCAGATTTTGATTTGGGTGAAATTATCTATGATTCATTTTTTTTTTAAAAAACGCTATCAGAATTCCACTTATAAAATGTATTCATATTTATGTATGTCTGAATATGTAATTTATATGTGTCATTCTATGATTATATGTACGAGTGTGTGAGTTATATATGTAATTGTAAGTCTTGTCCTTGTCATTGTCGTGTCTGCATCAGTTATCTATGTTATTAATCTCCGAAAGGAGGACATAAAGATGGAGTGAATGAAATAGGATTCGGACGTATTCCTTTCATTGTAAAAGAAACAAACATCTCAGTGACAAACAAACGGTGAAGGTTTTGTTTGTTTGTTTGTTTTTTATAGTTTAACGCCATTTTTCAGCACACGATAGACTATACATGGCGGCCAGTATTATTGGTGGAGGAAGAACCCGGAAAACCCCGGAAAGAACAACCGACCCACGAAAAGCTACTGGCAAGCTTTCTCACATACCCACATTGACCGAATCTGAGACTCGAACCAACGCAGACAGATGTGAGATGGCAGTGATCCGTAACGGTCAGCGCTTTAGACCACTCGGCCGCTCAGGGCCCCATACGGTGAAGGTACAAGCCAGCACGAATTCTTGTGTTGTAATGCAGCGCGATTCACTGGTGGTGCGAAAGAAAACTAAATGTTACAACTAATAACATTTAAAAAGTCTAATTGCTATAGATTAATTAATATTCATCTAAATTTCAGAACTTTTTCACATTGTCACTAGTACCAGCAGACTGCCCCATATATTAACCTGATAATATAATTTTATGGTAATATAATTTGATTTTAAAAAATCGTCGATATAATATAGAAATGATGTCTTGAGTAGACTTGGTTATATTCCAGTGGCAAAGCAACCACCAAAGCAATCCATGCAAGTGTGTGTGTGTGGAGGGGAGGGGTCTTGACCCAGTTGGGGCGCAAAAGTCTAATCAAACTAATATCTTAATGAGTAGAGGGCCCAGAAGAGGGGGAGAGGGCAACTGTTGCTGATCTCACATTGTTGCATCTGCTTTGGCGAATCGTAAATGTATCGCTTCAAGGTGCATGTAAGGTGAATATTGAAGCAAAAACGACAACACACAAAAAAGCGAAGAACGTAGAAAAAGATAGTTCATTTTTCTTCTGATGCGAGAAATGAGAATAAACTATGCATAAAATTAACATCTATATATAGTTCTAAGATACCTCTTTCATTTGATTTTACATTATGAATATGAATCCAGATTTTTAACAAATGAATAAAAATTATTTAAAAACAGCCCAGACAAAGCAACAACATAACCTATCTAATAGTTGGGCCATGAGGAAAACACATTTAATTCTAATGCAATCAATCAATACAACAGAATTACGATATCCTTATTTTCTGGTTTTCTTGTATTAAGGGAGGGTGTTTTGATATTTTAAATATATTGAAATAGAATTAAAGACATGTGAACTAGGCATATGTTTTAACGTCGAGATAGTAATCATTGTCAGATGTTTTCAAGTAACGATGGTTTATTTTAATCCATGAAAAAAATAGGTTTGTATTCATTTATATGTTTAGTCAGGTACATTTAATGTCATGAACTTATCCTGAACACATAACCAGTGCTTCCGACAAATGACCAATCAATCCCTAGTGCTAGTGTTATGTGATTTCAGAGTTAGTCAGCCATCATGGTCTATTTCATGTCTATTTTTATCCACGACAGGATATTCCTCTGTAAATTCAATGTAAATTCCTTATTGTAAAGTATTTTGCTAGACATTAGCTTGTTTTCCATATTTAGTAGTTTACAAACTGTCTTCACAAATATACCAATGTCTATATAATTAAGTTTCAACATGATCTTATTCCATTTAAGTAACGACTGTAATAATGCTGTCAATCTGAGTTATATTGCAATTAATGTGGAAAAATAATCTTCCATGTCTGATGTATATGCATGCTATGTGAAATACTAATATTTTCCTCAAATGTTGCGTATTGTAACCTGAGTGTAATAAAGAATTCTTATTGTCTTGTCATGTATTGTAACCTGAGTGTAATAAAGAATTCCTATTGTCTTGTCATGTATTGTATATAGTGGTCTGGTGCTAAATAAACAAGCGAGAGAATGTAATAAAGATGTGAGAGAACGAATGTTATTCGGATAAGTGGAGAAGCTCTCTATCTCTCTCCATGTATGTATGTATGTATGTATGTATGTATGTATGTATGTATGTATGTATGCATGTACGTACGTACGTATATATATATATATATATATATATATATATATATATATACACACACACGTGTCTGTGTGTGTCCGTCTGTTTGTGCATGATTGTATATACAGAAAAGTTAAGCCTAAATGCAGTTTGTTCTGTTGTAAAGGTCATTGATACACTCAGAAGAGAAAACATACAAGCAAATGTTTTTGTATTCGTTATCACGATTGAAATCATACATTGTATACTATAATCCGTGACAAAAGACCTATTTTGTGTTTATTTATAATTTGTCGTGCGGTACATTTAGTTGGCAATGCACTTCGCCCCCACTGGTCACGATACATTTTCATTCGTAAGGACAGTACACTTATATAGCATTCCGTTAACCTGAGAGAGAGAGAGAGAGAGAGAGAGAGAGAGAGAGAGAGAGAGAGAGAGAGAGAGAGAGAGAGAATAAAAGTTAGTAAATATGCTGCCAGAACTGATTTTAGTATAATACTCAATAAAAACATATTTTTTGAAGAGGATACACATCCTAAAGAATTTAGACGCTGTCACACGTATGACATGTATATATAATGGTTCTCAGTCTCATATGACCATTTTGTGGGTGTGTGGTTCAAGTGGATTTTCAACCAGAATTTATAATTTTGTGTCAGACACTATAACGTATTTACAAGAAGGCCATGTTTCTGAAATTCGATCATGCCTTGTCTTTGTTCGAAGATTGAAAATAATTTTATAAATGTAAATATTAGACATTGTTTAAGGAATGAGATAAATCCTATAAATGAAATTATTTGAGTTTCTTTAAAACTTTGAAGATAGGAAAAATCATCCTACTACTTGCTTACCATATTAAAACTAGGATGGGCCAAAAGTGAGTTGCCCCGGCGATTGTCACAAACGCTGATATATAAGACACGATAGAGTCAGACAGTGCACCATGCTGTGTCTAATGTTTGATACTCTTGTTTTTGATTTAAAATGCATGATCTGTACCTACATACGTCAGTTATGTACTTTTATTCTCGAACCCATGTAACACCTTCAAGGTGCAGAATAATGTAGCAACTAGTCATGTTTACCTAACGGTATAAATATTTTAGCTTATTTCCATACTGGATGTACAGCTTTCACTCAGCATTGTTAACAATGGTATTTTGTGTTTGAAAGTATTTGATATTTCGTGTCTGAAATTACTGGAAAGTTTCCGGTTATTAATTCGTTGTGTATTTATATGACTAATTGTTGTTTTTGTAACATGGAGGAAATAAAAATAGCGATCAATTGATGGACTCCAGTCCAGCATAACTACCTGGCCTCACCCATGTGTACACATCAGCAAGATACTTACGTTATTCTTCAGACAATCGTATACTCATTATTCCCACAATGAAAACGAAGTCATACGGACAACGTTTTTTTGTATACCAGGACCCAGCAACGTGGAATGAATTGCCCAGTGAAATCAGACACAAAGACACAGTGATCCCTTTCAAGATTGCTCTTAAAACTCACCTTTTTCGACTGCAAGAACATACTTAAAGACTTACTAATGTTTCCTACCTTAAATATTTTCAGCAGTTCTTATGTTTTCTAATTTCATGGTGTTTTATGTTGTTGTTGTAGTCATATCATTATAGATGTTGCAAAGCGCTTAGAGCTTCTAAAGGTTAGGCGCTATACAAAGTCCTCATTGTTCTTCTTCTTCCTCTTCTTCTTCTTCTTCTTCTTCTTCTTCTTCTTCTTCTTATTATTATTATTATTATTATTATTATTATTATTGTTTTTATTATTATTCTTAGTTAAATTTTAATTGGCAACAGTCTTGCTCTGATATTTACTCCAACCGTACAATTATAATTTACCCACAGAAATGACAGACAAAGAGTTCTATGTTGCTTGCACTGTATATTTATCAGTGTTTCTGCATCCAATGTTACTGGAAACGTCACGTACCGACGTGTGTGCCATTTGAGAACTCTGCATGTATCCGCACGAGTAGAAAAAGTACACTAACCTCATTAAAACGAAATAAATGTTATCAATAAATCAGACCCAGGGCAAATTGCAAAGAAAGCAAAATACGCATGTCACATGGGCAGCGAGTAAGCAATCCGCAAAAGCCGTATAGATACAAAGTCAACAAATTACACATACGTATGTATACAGAGTAAGCAAGCCACAAAGTCCATGTGGATACAGCTTAAGCACACCACAAAGACCGTATGGATACATGACAAGCACACCACAAAGGCTGCATGCATAAGGATACACACCTCCTAAGACCATGTTGATATAGAGTAAGCAAGCCACAATGGCCGTATAAATACGGAGTATCCGTAAGCAGATGTTGACTATTAAACTGATTTGTGGAGGCATCAATCACAGTCAACATTCCTTTATACCTTAGTTTGTATCTGGTTGCTTTACGTTGTAATATTGTATAAAAATGATACAGGATATAATATTGTATATAGATGCTTCAGGCTGTAATACTGTATAAAAATGTCACAAGATATAATATTGTATATAAATGTCACAAGCTATAATGTTGTATATAAATGATTCAGGCTGTGATATTGTATATAAATGATTCAGGCTGTGATATTGTATATAAATGATTAGGGCTGTGATATTGTATATAAATGATTCAGGCTGTGATATTGTATATAAATGATCAGGGCTGTGATATTGTATATAAATGATTCAGGCTGTGATATTGTATATAAATGATTCAGACTGTGATATTGTATACAAATGATTCAGATTGTAATATTGTATATAAATGTCACAAGCTGTAATATTGTATATAAATGATTCAAGCTATAATATTGTATATAAATGTCACAAGCTATAATATTGTATATAAATAATTCAGGCTGTGATATTATATATAAATGATTCAGGCAGTGATATTGTATATAAATGATTCAGGTTGTAATATTGTATATAAATGTCACAAGCTATAATATTGGATATAAATTTCACAAGCTGTAATATTGTATATAAATGATTGAGGCTCTACTAATAGGTTACTGCATTTCTATGGGAAGATATTAAAGAGTTTATCAGATAGAAATAGTGTACGACATTGGAAGTACACTAATTAAGTAAGAAAGTACATTTTGATGACATTTAGGATGTAAAGATGTAAGTATATGTTTTGCCATTCTTATTACCAGCTAAAGAAGACAATTTATTCCTCGTCAATTGCATGGTATTTGCAAGGACCCGGTCTGGCGTCCATAGCTTGCCTAAATCTAAAATATTGTATCCAAAAATGTTACGCTGTGCCAAAGCAGCTGGTATGTGGCAGTCCAAAAAACATCTCGTTTCGTTCATTGAGAAAACAAAAATAACCAAAACGTAAAACGTCTACTACGAGAGTGTACATGATTTGTTTACAAAGTATTTACTAATGCACTGTAGGGCACACGTGAGTTCAGTATGAAGTTGAGCGCGAGTGCAATATTGTAAAAATACTGAACGATTCAGCTAAAATAAAGGTAACGGAAAAAATGCGTTTCTAATAATATTGTACATACATGCTTCATGGTGTAATATTGCATTTACATGCTTCGGGTTGTAACATTGTATTTAAATGCTTCATGCAGTAGTATTCTATAGAAAAGCCTGAATTTGTCATGAGTTTACTCTCATCAGTCTCAGTGATTGCCTGCGGATTCTTAACGTCTGAAACGATGTGCCAATATTCTAAGGGTAAACAGCGCCCGATGCGAAAATGATGGTCTTGCCAACACTTTTCCTGTAATTTAATGTTTATGAACTGTTTAAGCGCCCCAAACCTTCTGGCGCCCAGGGCAGCCGCACTCTCCCTTACTGTTTGTAAGTTACAGAGAATACAGCTCACAACTGGCATCACACTTGTTGTGATCGAGATCGAAAGCAATTACTGGTTTACTCACACATATTAGGAACATTATGAGCTTTTCCTTATCTGTGCTTAATACTTTGGACTTTTTGTGGCTCGTTTGTCGTTTCCGAGAATTGTACACTGCACTGATGTTGGCACACACGGCGAAAGCTCAGTTTGCACTTCAGTACAAGATCTCACCCACGACTTCCTCCCTTGATTGGTTTAATACTATTTCTGACGTACACGCTTGGAATCATTTGATCTTCTCAATTTTATTTCTGACGTCAATGACTACACTTGTAGCCTATAAGTGGGTTTCAGAATCGGACCATCAATGATTGATAATATCGTTTCTGTTAGACCACGATTTCACACCAGGTGAACTGGTTTTAAGCTTACAACGTAAATAGTACTGCTGAACTGCCATTGCCGACCTCGTTTCCCATCCGCAAACAAATTTCATTCCTTTTTGCGTCAGTGTTATCTGGACACGTCACGATGTGGTGCTTCCCCAACGTCCAGACTTAAGTGTCCAAGAAATCACTATTAATTATTATCAGAAACAAATGTTTGACATATAACATTAAGCTGTAGGCTTACACATTATATGGAGTTATTCCTTTGTGTCTACGAATGTGAAGTTAATAAATCATATTGGTTGTACCTTTGTTGAGTATACCATCAGTCCGATCTCCGGGGGATTGTGTGGCGGGTGAAAGTTACCGATAATAAGCAAACAAAAGCCATTTTGATATAAATCAGCTAAGGAAAGGAGATGTGTGGTAGGGCAATTCACATTTATTTTGATAAGAAACAAAGAAAATGTTCTTCAAACCCCTGTACTTGAAAAAGTAATTTCCCTTTCAGCGGTGTAACAGACGTTGCAAGAGGGAAATAAATTTAGTTTCAATATCTCAAAATTTGATATTAATGTCTTTATATACCTTTTTTGTATTGATAATCACAATATTTTCTGACAACCCGTATTCTTTATTTAAATTAGTAGACACTGTAATCTACCTTAAATTTTGAGAGGAAACAATGGGAAACATAACGTCGGGTCATGTACCCTCTCCATAGATGATGCCGAGTTTCCTAGGATATTTTCACCGATTACTGACTCAACAATACCTTCGATTGACCCATTTAACTCTATCTTTTACAAGAATCTAAAATACCATAATAATAAATTCTAAAAGCTATGTAGAGACACTCAATCTACATAAATGGTTAAGGAAACGAATCAGACCGAACTGCGTGTGTTCCACTTGCAGAGAATGATTTCACCCTCCCCCTAATATGTATCTGCCACAGTTTGTACGGCTCAACAAATATACATATGTTGCTCACCATTTCCACATTCCTATGCAACACTTAAATATGCGAGACGTACATCTCCATAAATAGCATTAAACAATCGAATTACCAAATACATCTTAAATCAGCAGGCATCAGGGTTGCGATGGCGGAAACAGTCTAGCGCCATCATATCCTGATGATAATCGTCTAACAGCCCAGCATGTAAGACTACAGTAATATGTTTATTGTATAAATTACAATTTATACTGTTTTATGTAGTCTAATAATCCAGCTGTCTTATCTATACAATAAACGTGTTTTCCCTTTCTTTGTCTCGAGGAATTGGTTCAGATAACCAAGAGTGTATTGTTACGATTGAATATTAGAGGAATTTTCATAAAAACCAACAATGTATTGTTACGATTGAATATTCTAGGAATTTTCATAAAATACATTGCCATGACTTAATTTTTGAAACTATTGAATAAAATCAAATTATTGTATCTGGATACTACACTACTTCACATTAAAGAAAGATAGTAAGCGATATATTGTACATTCCACGCTCGGGAAAAACATAAAGGTGCAGGAAAAATAACTTATATCCGTTCACACCTTACTTAGGTTGAAGACATCTGCTAGTGGTAGGAAGGTCGTGAACTCAGGTGAACCGCTACAACTGGCGGGAAAGAGAATGTTACAAAAAATCACGTAACTTTCCGTAATTACCAATCTTGATTTCGGTTAATTAGGAATGCATGGGGTAATGATGCATGAAATGGAGGAGCATGCAGTCATGCTTTGAATATTTTTTGAGAATAACTAGATATGCAATATGAACCAAAGTTTGGTTCCAAAGAATTCTTAACGTAAGATATTCGTGAAACAGTCTAAGAATATAATGATTGTTCCAACATCTAGAAGCTTTGTAGAAAGTGAGACATGACACGTTCACTATTCTACATTATTCATTCATCACCTGTCCTGTATTATTAACTTACGAACTGACAGAAACTTTACTCGAGTTGAACAATTTCGGCAATAGGAACCAACCATTTATTTGGGCACCACGGAATTTCTAACAAACGAGATTTTTTCTATTACCTTAAGATAATTTATATATAATGGAGATTTTGTGTCCTCAAATTAGAACGAGAACTTTTTCAAGCTTTTAAAAGGCTGTAAATGTTTTGCTTTGGGGCTAAAAAGTCCAGTCCCACATCCTCCTTCTGAGAATTGTATGAGCAATGCCCGAGTATTACGCATATCTGAACCAGTCGTAACCTGCAAATTATGATGAGTTGTTTTTAATAATTTTACTTTTATTTCATTGTTAGCAGAGTAAGCCATTGATTCTTTGAAAGTATGAGTTATTAATTCAATAAAAGTCTCTTCATTTCTTAAAAACTAGTCAAGAGTTGTGACTTATTCAAATAGTTCGTTTATACTTTTGTGTCAGTAATCTGGCAGTATTTGTAGTTTATTTATTAAATATATGTGTGTCGTACGAAATTTGTCTTTCATATGATACAGAAACTCCCATATAACTTCACTTATTAACATGAAAATTTAACTGTGGGTGAACTTAGGATTAACATGTGTTTACCGTATAGATAAACAGAGGGCTCATATTTTTATTATTTTAATTTACGAGAGAGAGAGAGAGAGAGAGAGAGAGAGAGAGAGAGAGAGAGAGAGAGAGAGAGAGAGAGACTTTCAAACGGTAATATATTGAGCGAACATCATGTTCGTATTACACAATGAATGACATGATTTGTTTCTGATATAAAAGTGCATATAAAAACGTTTATTTCAAAGATAGATATATTACTATGTGTTAAAACGTTTTAATCAAATCTGAAAAAAACCGTTAGTTTGGTCTAGAGCGTCCGCCTCGGATGCAGGAGATCGCGGGTTGGAATCCAGCCAAGTCATACTAAAGACTTATGAAAATGGTACTAAGAGCTGCCCGCTAGGCCCCCGTCATTAAGAGGTTAGTGTAAGGACTGGTCGGCCTTGTGTCAGGATAATGTGACCGGGGGGGGGGGGGCATCATGATACATGTCTGCGGCATGATTCCACAATGCTAGACATCACTATAAACTGTCGCACTGCATACATCGTTGTGATATGACTGAAAATCTGTTCAAGCTTTGTTAAAATCCAAATCTCTCTCCAATCCGCAATAGCAGTAAATAGTATCTTTATTAACACATGAATTTATGTATGAGCATATGATTGAAGGATGATAGACCACGGGTTTATTGCCCAGAGCGAGTTTAAATGATAAAATAAAACATGAAACCTATAGATGGAATAAACAGAGACCTGAGCAGAGATATAGAATAGAAAAACACAAGCTCTGTGTGTGAATTTTACAATTTAATCAATCATACAATAATAAAATGAAATTGGACATGCTATTTGAAGGACACACTTGTCTTAGAAATAATAAAAACTAAGTTAATTTCAAAAATATAATTAGTCGTTCTGTTTAATACGATAAGACATATTTCGTTATGAAATCAAGTGAGCGATCGAACTCAACTGCCCAGCATGCTTGCATAACCTGGTCGCATGTCGATTACTCTAAATGCAGCGTTAATGGCAGGTTAGCGTCGTCGTATTGCTTTTCCTCCCTCCCCCATATCTCTCTCTCTCTCTCTCTCTCTCTCTCTCTCTCTCTCTCTCTCTCTCTCTCTCAGCGTGTTTTCTGGTCATCAGTCTTAATTTGTTTGTCTCTTCCCTTTGCTCACTTCTTGGCTGTAGACAAGGAGCAATTACCTTTGTGCTTTTCGAGACCTATACTCGCTTCTACGCCGCAGAATCGCGCTGTACCTTTAAGATTACGTGTCCCTTGAATTTCCAGATACCCGTCCCTTGAACACATTTTGGAGAAAATATACTTGCTATTTTTCCTCGAAGCTAAGAACTTCTTGTCTTTTCTCAGAAACTTAGACTGACTAGATTTTCGAGAGAGAATGCTTTAAAGATTCATTTGCGTCTGTGAAACCTTCCCCCTCCTGATGTAGTTTAGCCAATCAGGATTAGATTATCTAACCGCCATTATTAATACTAGCTTTCGAAGTTAGAAAAGTTCTCTCTATTTCGCACTTTTTAATAACGATGTCTAGAATTTTTTAAAAATATTGTGACACTTAATTTCAAATGACACAAAATAGTCTTTGCACAGTCTCAACTTAGGCGTTTTCCGATGCTTGGACCCAAATTCACATTGCCTCGTTCATGTGTCTAACGTTGTCTTGGTAGATTATAATTAAAAATCAATAATGCCTTAAGCCAAGGACATTGAACATTATATAGCCTAGCGACTTCATACTGTAGCAAAGCCCATTTATAAATTTTATTTGTTACGTGTCACACTGACCACGGCAAGATGCACCCAGTTATGTGTTTACTTAACATCATACAAAATTCACACCGCTACAAATATATTTTAGTATTAGTTGCATATAACTGAGTTCTGCATAATTTATCAAAATACTTATCAAAAGAAAACGTGTCTTCATTTTTGCCCGTAGTTGTCTTGGGTAATCTGTACATTTTCAAGACTTGTAAACGAGATTATCATATAAAGGTGACAATGGATACAATTTATTTTTTTTTTTTTAATTTTGCGTGCGCGAAGATTTAATACATATACCAGCGTTCGCGCACTAAAATTTAGAGCATAAACAGAACCTAAAATTAGTGCACATAAGTTATCTGTCCCTGACGTTATAGTGCGAATTTTATTGCTTAATTTACACTAGCATCACATAAATGAAATCGTGGGAATCAAATCTCAAACAAATGTTCCATGAGTATGACTGCGGTATATTTGCATACAGTCTTCATCATTAATACGAACTGATGTGTCAGTCAGTAGATTCGACATGGAAAAATGGATGAAAATACAAAACAAGATTACACACATCAAGATTTGGAACTTCAGTTATCCCTTACTTCCAAAGAGATTACAACATGAAGCAAAACAAATATCAACGTATGTACTTGATAAATACAAGCAAAAACGGAATTGAAAAACAACAGCAACGACGTGGAGCAATTAATTTAAACGATTTGAGTAATCAGATAATTTTTTCAGTACGTATAAAATAGATTGGGATTGTATAGGCGGATTAGAAACAGACTTCAATGTTAATAGAAATCATACATTTCTAGTTATTCAATCGATTAACCAATAACTTGCCTATAGTAGTTCTAATTTGCTGCGTTGGTGTTGACGAGTTGACTCGATAATAATGACGACAGTTAAGTACCACTTCACTCGTCTTTGACGGATTGACATATAAACTACATGCCGTATCAACACTTCATGTCTCTCTTAGTGATTAAAAAACCCGTTAATACTTCAACGTTCTTGCATGTCTAATCCATGTGAACCGACTCAAGTACACGACGTTTCATATTCGATCACAGTATTGAAAGAGTGGTACAAAAAAGTATGTCACTCGTATTAATCAGAGCCGAAATTATCTGTATGATTCATACTTCATCTGCATTAATCTTTATCTTAATTAAGACAGACAGACAGACAAACAAACAAAGATTCTATCTTAGCCTCTTGTAAACAAATATAGACACGATGTTCATAAACAGATGCGTAGAATGAAATCGATGAAAACATTAAGAAGGCAACGTTCAACTGTAAGCATATTTGGCAAACAATCAATTATATTAACACGCTAGAAATTATGAGTCAATATGAGATCATATCCATGTTGAATATATCATATTTACTGTTCAGATCGTTAACTTGAGCAAGTCACGGTGATCCCTGTGAGATGAAAAATAAAATGGTTCATGACTACGTCTGCTTTTTCTAATAAAACGATATTGCTGCTTTTGATTGTTTTTAATTGTCAATCTTCATTGTATCATCGGGGGATCGAAATATATAGAATGCGTAGAAACAGTACATTTAGAACATACATACATACATACATACATACATACATACATACATACATACATACATACATACATACATACATACATACATACATACATACATACATACATACATACATACATACATACATACATACATACATACATACAGCTCAAATCACCCATCAGTCAATGAAATTAAATAGCTTGATAGGTTTAAATCTAGAAACAAGTTCGATGAAATTGAATGAAAAGCTTCAATATTTATTTATTAATACGTTAGACTTTTCTTCAACAACTTTGGAAACTTTATCCTCGGCTATATGTGATTCCGAATGTTCTAAATTATACTATTTATCCTGGGTAACTCGCTCAATCACGCCGCTGTTTCTACTGAAGCGAAACTATTGCGAGTGGTGACATGTTTTTGGCGTTTGGAGAAAGTAATACTGATTGGCTTAGAAAAACGTGGGAGGCGTATTATACGAATATATTAAACAACAAAATAAATTGCCTCAATGTATATGTAATATTTTTTTATCTTGATAAAGAATGCAGATGAACTATGCCAAACAGGATGATTAACTCGTTTATCACATATACACTGACAGAATCATTGGTCATTCACCATGAACAATACCGGGTCGGTGTTAACAGTACATAGATGGCGTTATTGAACTAAGAAATATTTATGGGTACGAACCATTCTTTGTCATGGATTAAAATAAACATGAAATCATTTGTCAGAGAATACCAAAATCGCTCTGCCTACTTGCTATCCATCTAATATTTTTTCAATTATTCTCAATATCACAACGTTCTCCGTTATGCCAGAAATTCCAGGAAATAAAGATCTCGTATATCGGTTGTATTTCTTGATTTTAATAATTCTGAGCATCAGTTTGTTAGGACGTTTTAATCATTTTGGGAGACAGGGGTATTTTAAAAGGAAATACAACCTTTTAAGCATGTATCAAGCGTTATTTTAATTTCTTCGTACCTGGATAAGAATTAAGTATCTCTTTCTTTGTCTTTTGTCTCTCAGGCAATATATTAACGAACCTCTAACGCATACGTAAAATTGGCGTTGTATGAAATTATGCCCCTCTCCCAGCAAATATTAATTGTTGGTCTCCCAAAAAATCAGTTGTTTGATGATACTTTTGGGACCGCATAGCCATGTCGATCGATCGCACTTGGTGGGATTGCTTGGGCGGTTACTACGCCGTTGAGATTTAACCAAGTCTACTCAAAGCAGCATTTCTATAATATCACCTTTTTGAATTTAAAAATAAAAAACGAAAAAAAAAATTGCCAATTTTATATGAGAGCGGTTTTGAGGTAATGGCGACAATGTTCTGAAATCTGCATCAAATAATAGTGAAGTCATGCCAAGAAGATTTCTCATGTGTTATAATATTTAATTAACTGTTACCGCCAGTGTAGAATGCTTTCGTTTCTTATTTACACTTCGTGTGTGCGTACGCAATAATTCACATACACATCTGCATGAGAGTGGTCGGTAGAAGATTTGAATTTCAAATAAAAACAAATATTATATTTTAGGGAAGTAAGGAGAGAGCTGCAATTCGTCAGTTGTAATGAATAAAATCATGAATGAAATCATAGTAATGAAAATGGGAATATTATAAAAGTTGTGTTTTGCATCCAGACTTATTTTCATAACAATTGACTCCATGCAAAGTTAATTTCTAGATAATGTTTAGGACTCAATTTGTGGTCCAGTAAGTGTAGATCGCAATGCAGACGTCTTGCTATATATCAGTCAGTTATTTTGCCTTATTCAAATATACGTATTTTTTGTGGTTAAGTTTGGCTAAAATCGAGATCTACAAATATTGTCATTTTCTAAACAATTCCTTTATTATGAAGGAAACGTTTGGCTTTCATGGACTGAACGGTCAATTTCCAATCCTGGCAGTGACCACCTTTAGTCATGAAAAATCACTGGTCAGTAGGCAGACGATCATTACATAAAGTACACTTTATATGAATATGTGTGCATGTGTGTATCTATGTTCCTCTTAAGTTAGAACCCTTATTATTAAACAAAACTGGATCATACAGCCTTCAAATACTAGTGCCTACAATGGCTGTCTTCAGCTGTAGACATAACCTACACCAAGAAAGGCAAACTGCAAGGTAGTGCCTTCTAGCGACTTGCAGTTTAAGACATACTCATTCAATTGTAAGGTTCTTACAGTTAAATGAGTATATCTTCTTTCTTTTAGGCCAACCAAATACTTGCTTAGTTTTCGGAAAGGTGGAGAGATGTGAGAGATCCACCACTCTTTATGGTGCATTGATAATCGTTATTCGAGATAATCGTTATTGTTCGACCAAGGTGGTATTGCCTGGATCGAGTTAACAATGAAATAAAATATGAAATTAAGGGATGGCTCTGAGAAGATATATATAATAGAATAAATCGACCGCCAGTATAAGCATACACGACGCAAATCATTTAAGATAGATTATTTACTCCTCACAATTCGTGTCAGAAGAAATGCATGAAATATTATACTACATGCTTTATATTCCATACAAACGACAAAATCCCAGCTCATTTATATGATACGTGGTTCAAATATGATATGAGACAAAATGCATGCAAACAACAATTTAATTATGTACTCTTAGAAAACATGAAGTATGAATCTAAAATCAATATATTCAAAAAACTAATTATAAACTTACAATCAATGAACATAACTTGCATGCAATTTTGACAATCTCTTTATCCCGCCCCGAGCCCTTGGACGCTTACCATTTGAGAATTCTCTTTCTCTTCTCTGGTTTTGGGTCTCACGAATTTCCAGACCCCATTGTCCCTTTGACAATTTACTTAAAGAAAGAAATTGGTTATTAGTTTTCTTCAGAGTTCTCAGACTACCCCCCCCCCCCCAATTGGCAGAAAAACTTGGACTGATTAACATCGCGAGGGATATTTCTTCAAAGCATGAATTCCGTCTGGGAACACAAAACTTCTCGTTTAGTTTAGCCGATCAGGATTACTTTCTCTGAAAGCCAAAACCTTTACCAATGCCATCGAAGTCAGAATATTCCGCTCTAGTCTGTCTTTGTTAATAAATATTATTGATAACCATTCTATTAAATATCATCGTATGACACCTCTTTTAAATGGCCCAAGTCTTCCTAACATGTTCCCTGCTTTGTCTCAACTGTTGTCACTTTCCGCTATTGACCTTCCATCAACATTGGTATCTTCCAAGTGTCTGACCGTTATTTATTGAACGGACATAATTGAAAGTTTAAATGTATGCCTCAACAAAGCAGATACCGTCTCTCGCAATCAACCAGTTATGGCGAGTCAAACCAATACGTCAAACTTAAAGTTTACAATTCACGCTGACCAACACAGATTGTACTGCGAAATTATTCTGCACAATTGTGCACCTTCACACTTCCATCCCCCGAATGTTAATGATGCAAACGTGCTAAGATATATATTAAGCAGTGTGTGTGTGTGTGTGTGTGTGTGTGTGTGTGTGTGTGTATGGTGTGATGTGGACTGCCCGAAATCTAGAAGGCATGGATGGAGATAAAGTAAACGACAATACTTTTAGGAAGTAGGCTTTCAGAGATGCGGTACAGTGTAACACCGTCTAGCAACATTTCTCAACTTGAAGGGAAACTAAATATGAAGTATTAAACATTACTAGATATTGCCACTGCTTAAACACCAGTTACTAAGTTTATATTGCATACCGTATGCGGAATTAGTCTGAAATGTGTATCTTGGCTATGAAATATGACGTCATGATCAGAATAGGTTACTCTTTGACTTATATTTGTTTTAATAAAATTTTTAATTTTTTTTTTTTACATTACTGTGCCCTTAATGCATTGTCGTTTTGTATGCACACATGCCAGAGTGTTTGCGTGCTATGCGGTTCTGTAGAGATTGTAAAATCTTCTGATGTTCCTTTTTGGTAACATTTTTTGATGTTCCTCTTTCCGTGTCTGTCGCAAGAAACGGCCTAAATATTCGTAGCGTCAGCGATATAGTCCGTTAAATCAACCTTCCAAGTCTATGTATATATGCCATAAACAATAGTATAAGGGTAAAGAACAAAACAACTCCAAATCACAAGAACGTTGACAATACTCTAATAGGATGTATGAAAACACTTATTTACAAAAACATGGATATAGTACAGAGGAATAAAGTTGCAGTAATTAAGCATAAATTTATAACAACCAAACTCATTAATTTATCCTGATGAACAAATAGATCATAGGTGAGAAAAGTATTGTTTTAAATTGCCAATATCAGCAGTTTGTCTCTTTAGTACACCCACAAACTGGTTGAATACCCAATTAAAAACACTAACATACAGTTCGAGAAACAAGTCTGACGTTATGTGTGATCCGGAAATACCGGGCATGTTTTAAATACATAGGTTTGAATAAAGTTATTGTGACCTCTGGGGAGGAATATTTTAAACGACTAGTAATTCAGAAAACTATTCTAAATTTGTAAATATAATTAAGAATGAATACGCATGTTAGCATTTCTATCATTGCTTGCAAAATAATATAAGATTTATATATGCAAAAATATGAATAACTGCATTCCTCTCGCAAATAAAAACCTTTCACCTTAACACATTATCTTTCATGCTATATGCATGCATAATTAGGAAGAATCTACATACACTAAGAAACATTTCGTGATCACGTATTTAAAAGTAAAAACATTTTTTCCCTTTCACCTAGTATATAAGATTGACAAGATTTGTTTCCTTTTTGTGCACATATGATATTAAAAATCAAGAAATACTAAGATCAAAGAAAACAGTGCGATGTAAAAATAATCAGCTTTGATAGAAATAACCATCCCTAATGAATAATTAAAATAATGGGATTGAATTTATATAGCTAATACCGCTTGTGTACAATATTTCAAAGTAAAGATATATGTTAACACACATTAACTATACGTCAGATATCAACAAATCTCCGATTTACCTTACAAGAATCGTGATGAAATCGTTTTTCATTGATCTAATTGTGTTCAGTTTTGTAAGCTCATTGTTTGAGATGGCGTGATCATTGCATTATAACAGCAGCTCAGTCTACTCCATACAATGGCGTGATGCAACCTCTGTTTCTCATATAATATTAAAATACATGTTTTTATAATCAATTTAATAATTGTAAGATAAATTTTTAATTAAAAAAATAAGTCTCAAAATGTATATTACATCGTAGGAAAGCATCTGGCGGTTGACGACTTTATGACCTTCGTTGTCAGAATTCCTAGGTGAATTCAATAGTTGACTCAGTGACATAAATTAAAAAAGGTCATGAATACACACATCATTCGATTCATCTGGTTGGAATTTTAAAACTTGATAACTACTTAATCATATATTATTTGAAGAGTTTGTAACGCAACACTCTTTCCGTTGCTTTTATATATAATGACTATTATCTGTTGGCTAGAGACATTCACTGAGCAAAGTATAACAATATACAAAAACCCACATGAAACTATATATTTGTCGCATGGTTAATGACAGCTTGAATTTTAACTGTAAAAAAAACAATATCCGTTTTTTTCAGAAAGCGGATTACTCAAACATTCCGCTTAATAAGGGGGTAATGAGGTGTGTAAAGTCAAGGTATGGTTGTGTTCGTACAATTTCGGACCGATTACGTTTCAATTCCCATAATATTACATTTCTGTACAATTACTATACCTTTATTGTAAGGCTGGTAAAACACGTAGCCAACCTATACATGACCTCACCAAAAGGAAGCTCGATTTTGAATAAAAGATCTTCCTTCGAAGAATATCAGTATCGTTATCCGACACTGGAGATCTTCCCATTAAGACTACATGTATCTAGAAACTGTGCATCGATATTGAAACAATGAAATTAATTTGGTTTCAAGCCAATTCATGCACGCAATATAACCAGGAGTTTTCATTCATTTTATTTTAAATAAAGAAATGCATAAATATTTAATATGCACGATACATGGGCATGTTCTGCAGCTCGTGTATAAAAAAAAAATCAGACGCATATGTGCATTTGTTCTACAAAATAGGAAAATCACTTCGCAATTTCGGTCCAGTGTAGAAATAATATCTGTTGTACTTTTAAGAATACTCTCAACTTTGATAGATTTTGTGATTCTCCCCTTGCGGAGTGTATAAAAGTATCATGCGATAGAAAAGGACGAGAATGTACCAATTGTGAGTTTGTCTCATTCCGCCGTCATTTTGTGCCATGTGAAGAGTGTTGTTCTGAATATAGTTCCCAATGGCAGAGAATTATACCTGATGTTTCATTCTTTACTCGACACGAAAATCGAGATGTTCCCATTGTCGAGCTACTTTTTGTAATGCCACGTTCCCGCTGCTGTGGTGTTTGAAAATTGACATGTAGTATAATTTGGTACATATATGTATGGTATCTTACATAAATAAAGACTTAGCTAACGCTATACGTGTGCAAAAAATTTGAGGTGCTCTCCTAACACATTTTTTCGTGGACAGCGTGACAGGTAATCGTTAATTTTGACGCATTGGATAGGATCGGAATATATTCTGTCTTAATAAGATGGGATATGCTCTGTTTTGGGGGGAGCGATTCGATTTTAAGCAACCGCCAGGATAACGGTTTAACAGAAAACAGGCTAAAGTTGATGAATATGACAAAAATTGAGACAAGCCCGAGACGAATGTTGGGAAATCTTGAGCATTTGAACTAGGTATGAAATTAAATCATCCAATAATAGTTATAAATAAAGGCAGGGTATAGAGAACTGTTCTGAATTATTCTGGGCGTATTAAAGTTTTAGCGGTTTTATAAAGCTACTCCTGATTGTCTAGCTAAGGGGGGGGGGGGTAAGGGGGTCCCTGAATAAATTAAATGTTTTTACGTAATGATTTTACGTAATTCCCTTGCAAAATTCAGAAGTCCGTTTTTCTATGAAAGGGAAAGTGGCTTCGAGAAAAGTTCAAAGTATTTTTTTTGTTAAAGTGCCCAAGGGACAAGGTCCAGAAGAATTTGAGAGATCCGGGAGCAGATAGAGATTCGGCTTGATAGAAAAGGAAGTGAGTCTCGGAAGAGCACAAGGTATTGTTTTAATATACAATATATATATATATATATATATATATATATATATATATATATATATATATATATATATATATATATATAATAACGAATTTAATCATATAGAATTGGATTTTTTTTTTGTTCAACACTGAGTGGCCTTTTGTGTACATGTAACCTATGGTAACATGAAGATTTATAGTACGCCAGCATGTATATGTTTTATTTTATAACGGTACAATACTTATCGTTTACTTGCATTGTTCTAATATTTATATATATATATATATATATATATATATATATATATATATATATATATATATATATATATTCTCTCTCTCTCTCTCTCTCTCTCTCTCTCTCTCTCATTAATAACTATTTTATCATATATCGTCATGGAAGGGAGAAGAAAGAGGACGGAGTGGCTGACTGAGTTACAATTTTATCAATATAGCAAATAACACACGCATCGGTGTATAAGCAATGTTTCTTTTCTTATAAAACAATATAAATTAGCAAAGCCAAACAAGCTTTCTTGTCTGAGATCACATATATACTTTCCCTAGCCATTGACTAGTAATCGTGACCACTGGGTAGGTTTTCATAATACATTTATAACGTTATTGAATCTACCTGACGAAGAAATATAAATAAATATGAACTTTTTTTGTCATGAATTAAAACGAACCATCGTTACTTGAAATCATCTGACAGTGAATACCATCATCAATGCAAAATGTCAGCCTTTTGATTGGACTGTTTGGACCATCCTTTTCAATGCTATCACTTTCGATGATTGCTTGCATGGTTGCTACGTCATAGAGACTTAGACTAATCTAGACAAGCAACATTTCTATAATATCACCAGGGGTGGGGTGTATATTAAAAAAAATCAAACACATTTTTAGAGACCGTATTCGGCTTAGTAGTGTCGATGTGTTTGAGATTTGGACGAACAACAGTGAATTTATTATAATTAGAATTAAAGTTGTGGCATTTGGTAGATTGTTACACCACAAGGGAACCACACTGCTTTACATCCCAGGTATTCGTACTGAACAATTCACACATATATCGGCTTGAGTTGAGAGAGAGAGAGAGAGAGAGAGAGAGAGAGAGAGAGAGAGAGAGAGAGAGAGAGAGAGAGAGAGAGAGAGAGAGAGAGAGATAATTGAAAATAAACACAGACTGATTATTGGTGGGAAGTAGGTAGACATCTGCGATTTATGAGTTGTAATGAAATGATGTTAATGAAAATCGGATTATTACAGATGTTATGTTTTCCATCCAGACCATAACTTATGTAATAATTGATTTTCCTTGATAAGTTCATTTCCAAGCAATGTTTGGGTCTAAATTCGTGGTATACTTAGGGTGGTTGGTGTGGATCGCCTTACAGACATATAATATGTTTCTCTTAGTTATCTTTACCAACTACAGTACTAAAATCACGGAAAGTTTCAGCTGCAAAGAGCTCTTGGAGATTACTAACAAGCTAATGTTAGCATCAAATGTACACCACTACCTTCTCTCCAGTAGACCTTCCGGACCTGTTTACAAATTTCTTCCGTGACAAAGTACAATCCATTAGAGATTCGCTTGAAAACACGATTTCAATTGACTCATCGTCACCATACAGTTGCGATACAGAATTTCAGTGGCAACCGTTAGCAGCATTTGAACCTGTACTTACGGACCTACTACATACAATCGTGATGAAGAGTACACCAAAGTCATGTGAACTTGATACAGTTCCGACATCACTGCAGCTTGAGTGCTTAGATACAATATTTTCTTCACTAACTGCTGCAATTATTTCCTCTCTCTCATCCGGAAAATACCCATCATTTTTAAAAACTGCCATTGTAAAGCCTCTGCTGAAGAAACCAACACTCGACCATAACGATTTAAAGGACTACCGCCCAGTTTGTAATCTCCCGTTCATATAAAAAATCTTAGAAAAAATTGTTTTAAACCACATTGTATCTGATCTGAATTAAAACAGTAGCAAAGTACTGACACTACTCATCTAAAAGTAGTTACTGATATTCTCTCTGCTTTGGATAGCGGAAAGTTCTCTCTGCTTTGGATAGCGGAAAGATTACAGTCCTCACCCTCCTGAATTTGTCTGCAGCACTGGACACAGAAGACCATGATATATTACTTCACCGTCCCCAGCTCTATTGTGGTTCAGGTCCTACTTAGTCACCAGGACACAAACTGTCCGCAAATGAAATGCACTCCAGCCCAGTTGATCTATGCTGTGGTGTTCCACAAGGGTCTGTTCTTGGACCTGTTCACTTTGTTCTATACACTCTAAAGTGTCATAGATCATTCTCCAGTGTCTCACAAATTATACGCTGATGACACCCAAATATACAAATGCAGCAATCCGACTGAAGTTGATGTTACCATCCAAGGTGTAGAGAGGTGCATTTCTGATGTGAAATGATGGATGACATGGAACAAGTTGCATACAAATGATGATACAATTGAACCCATTCTGATTGTTACAGAATTGTATAAACCTTTTCTATTGATTAAATACATGTACTTGGATTTCGTTTATTGTACGACGACACCCGAGTGTGATTTATAAATTTATATTTCGAAATAGAGAGTTCGGTTGATCCTATGCCGCATGTGCGAAGTGCTTTTGATGGGAAGAACCGAATGATTCAAGTGCACAGACGATATCTGAATATAAATGCGACACCGTAGATAAAGATCTTTACATTACGAAACGTCTTGGCAGTGAGCGCAGCTACTTTAAGATTTACACATCTTCAGCTGTAGAGGTATGTGAGTTATTAATTTCATACGTATGAGTTAAAACTATTGTACTACAACGTTTATCACTGTATAATTTCAATGTAATTTCTGTATATACAATTTCACTATCTGGGTGAATACATTTTACATTTTTCTGATACGAGTTAAAAAAAAATACATTTTTTACTGTTTGAGTAAAACAATTCATTCTTTTCGTGTTGAAATCATTGAATCATTCGCCCTCGTATTTTATTTGTATTTTCATTATTTTAAGTCCGTGCATTTTATATTAATTTATTCATCATTTGGATCGGATAGACACATATATTTTTCATAATTAAGTTTTCATTTATATCATTCGTCATTAAACTTTGTAATTGTACGATCATCAATTGTGTTGTATATCCGAAATCCCACCCGGTTATCGTCTTACACTGATTACAACACAAATACTCTCAATCACATTCTTTACCTCAAACAATAAATATCATCGACACCGACATTAAATTCACATAGTCAGTATGAAACCTAGGTGTTACTCTGGACAGTACTCTCACATTGCACCAACATGTCATGAACATATGCAAGGTTGCATATCATTTGCTGAGTCATATCAGCTAATATTTTTCCGTTGATGCCACTAAAACGCTTGTGTTTTTTTTAGTACTTTCAAGACTGGTCTATTTTAAGTCATTTCTGTTTGGTACGTTTTAATATCTACTCCAAAAGCGTCAAAATATTAAAACACAGCTGCTCTAGTCATCCTGAGGGTACCACGATAAGAGCACACCTCCCTGCTGATCTCCACCCTACACTGGTTGTCCATTTAATCCAGAATCAAACACAACAGTTCTTCTCTGTGAAATGTTTCTCACCTGACATATTTACAACATGGTTTTTATTTTCTAATTTCATGGTGTTTTTGTGATCATATCATTTCATATTTTTTTTATAGGTGATGTCTATCTAACGTTGTAAATCGCTTAAAGCTTCTAGAGATGAGGCGCTATACAAAGTCCTAAATATCATCATGGTTATTAAATGTTGACTAAAATACGCAAATATATAGGGTTGCATTTTAACTATTATTTTAAAATAAATGTTAACTTCCTTAAAGAATTCAAAATACAAGACATTTACTTGATCAAATAGCTCCTTCTTGTACTGAACTTTGTAGTAACGATCGCGTGTAGACATCGAAACAACATATCATTAACTAAATCACGGCCGAAGGGCTCATTCAGTTAGGTCTTTGCCCTTTAATATGTTGGAATTTGTTATATAAGTGTGGCATATCCTAATTCTTGCTATCACTGCCTTTCGTACAGAGAGAGAGAGAGAGAGAGAGAGAGAGAGAGAGAGAGAGAGAGAGAGAGAGAGAGAGAGAGAGAGAGAGAGAGAGAGAGAGAGAGAGAGAGAGATTGTGTAGTTCTTAAACTCGGAGAGGCGATCCTTAAACAAGTTTGGAAAAAATGGAAGGAGTTCTCATTTGTAAAGCTCATAAAGTACTTTGGTTTATGTAGGAAGCCATATAGATGTTTTCAGATATAGAAGACGTTTGGGACTTTTGAAGGTAAATTTGTAGAATGTTATTAAAATTATTTACATTGATGTTTTATAGAATATTTCAAAATATTATTAATAACGTTGTTCAAGTCATATAACGTCTGCATTGTTCTAATTCTAAACCCTTTTTGGTTTTCACTATTGCACTTAAACATATTTGATAGCATCTGGTGGTATTTACTATTACACCTAAACACATTTGATAGCATCTGGTGGTATTCACTATTGCACTTAAACACATTTGATAGCATCTGGTGGTATTTACTATTACACCTAAACACATTTGATAGCATCCGGTGGTATTCACTATTGCACCTAAACACATTTGATAGCATCTGGTGGTATTCACTATTGCACTTAAACACATTTGATAGCATCTGGTGGTATTTACTGTTACACCTAAACAGATTTGATAAAACTGGTGGTATTTACTATTACACCTAAACACATTTGATAGCATCTGGTGGTATTCACTATTGCACTTAAACACATTTGATAGCATCTGGTGGTATTTACTGTTACACCTAAACAGATTTGATAGCATCTGGTGGTATTTACTGTTACACCTAACCATATTTGATAGCATCTGGTGGTATTTACTGTTACACTTAAACACATTTGATAGCATCTGGTGGTATTCATTGTTACACCTAAACATATTTGATAACATCTGGTGGTATTTACTGTTACACCTAAACATATTTGATAGCATCTGGTGGTATTTACTGTTACACTTAAACACATTTGATAGCATCTGATGGTATTTACTGTTACACTTAAACACATTTGATAGCATCTGGTGGTATTTACTGTTACACCTAAACACATTTGATAGCATCTGGTGGTATTTACTGTTGCACTTAAACTTATTTGATAGGATCTGATGGTATTTACTGTTACACCTAAACATATTTGATAGCATCTGGTGGTATTTACTGTTACACTTAAACATATTTGATAGCATCTGGTGGTATTCACTATTGCACTTAAACACATTTGATAGCATCTGGTGGTATTTACTGTTACACCTAAACAGATTTGATAGCATCTGGTGGTATTTACTGTTACACCTAAACATATTTGATAGCATCTGGTGGTATTTACTGTTACACTTAAACACATTTGATAGCATCTGGTGGTATTTATTGTTACACCTAAACAAATTTGATAGCATCTGGTGGTATTTACTGTTACACCTAAACATATCTGATAGCATCTGGTGGTATTTACTGTTACACTTAAACACATTTGATAGCATCTGGTGGTATTTACTGTTACACTTAAACACATTTGATAGCATCTGGTGGTATTTACTGTTACACTTAAACACATTTGATAGGTTCTGATGGTATTTACTGTTACACTTAAACATATTTGATAGCATCTGGTGGTATTTACTGTTACACTTAAACATATTTGATAGCATCTGGTGGTATTTACTATTGCACTTAAACACATTTGATAGCATCTGGTGGTATTTACTGTTGCACTTAAACATATTTGATAGCATCTGGTGGTATTTACTGTTGCACTTAAACACATTTGATAGCATCTGATGGTATTTACTGTTACACCTAAACACATTTGATAGCATCTGGTGGTATTTACTGTTACACTTAAACACATTTGATAGCATCTGGTGGTATTTACTGTTACACTTAAACACATTTGATAGCATCTGGTGGTATTTACTGTTACACTTAAACACATTTGATAGCATCTGGTGGTATTTACTGTTACACTTAAACACATTTGATAGCATCTGGTGGTATTTACTGTTACACTTAAACACATTTGATATGTTCTGATGCTATTTACTGTTACACTTAAACATATTTGATAGCATCTGGTGGTATTTACTGTTACACTTAAACATATTTGATAGCATCTGGTGGTATTTACTATTGCACTTAAACACATTTGATAGCATCTGGTGGTATTTACTATTGCACTTAAGCACATTTGATAGCATCTGATGGTATTTACTGTTACACCTAAACACATTTGATAGCATCTGGTGGTATTTACTGTTACACTTAAACACATTTGATAGCATCTGGTGGTATTTACTGTTACACTTAAACACATTTGATAGCATCTGGTGGTATTTACTGTTACACTTAAACACATTTGATAGCATCTGGTGGTATTTACTGTTACACCTAAACACATTTGATAGCATCTGGTGGTATTTACTGTTGCAATTAAACACATTTGATAGGATCTGATGGTATTTACTGTTACACTTAAACATATCTGATAGCATCTGGTGGTATTTACTGTTACACTTAAACACATTTGATAGCATCTGGTGGTATTTACTGTTGCACTTAAACATATTTGATAGCATCTGGTGGTATTCACTATTGCACTTAAACACATTTGATAGCATCTGGTGGTATTTACTGTTACACTTAAACACATTTGATAGCATCTAGTGGTATTTACTGTTACACTTAAACACATTTGATAGCATCTGGTGGTATTTACTGTTGCACTTAAACACATTTGATAGCATCAGGTGGTATTTACTGTTACACTTAAACACATTTGACAGCATCTGGTGGTATTTATTGTTACACCTAAACATATTTGATAGCATCTGGTGGTATTTACTGTTACACCTAAACATATTTGATAGCCTCTGGTGGTATTTACTGTTACACCTAAACATATTTATAGCATCTGGTGGTATTTACTGTTACACCTAAACACATCTGATAGCATCTGGTGGTATTTACTGTTACACTTAAACACATTTGATAGCATCTGGTGGTATTTACTGTTACACCTAAACACATTTGATAGCATCTGGTGGTATTTACTGTTACACCTAAACATATTTGATAGCATCTGGTGGTATTTACTGTTACACTTAAACATATTTGATAGCATCTGGTAACACTATCTCATAGCATCTGATGGTATACACTATTACACTTAAACATATTTGATATCATCTGATTGTTGAGTGCTTTATGGAGCATGCATACTCAAGAAAATGTTCTAAAGTAAGCATTCAATTGCAGGCACTTCCGTATCAATGAAATGTGCGTATCTGCATTACCGTCATTTTGGCTGCCCCATTAATGCTAGCTCTACATAGTTTCATTAGTAATGTGATGCTTTTTGTGTGTAGTTTTTAAACTACTTCATTTTGGTAAGGGTCTAGGGATCATATTTTCGGAGTAGTAGTAGTAGAAAGCATCAAAATAAATAATTTATTTATGAAAGCTATAACTTAAGAACATGAGAGGAACGTACAGTAATAGGAAGTGTATCCAAAATAATCATAATAAAGTTCTATGAAAGTCCAAATAAATGAAAAGGTCCGCATAAATTCAAACCTTGAAATGTATTGGACCGCCAAATATCGTCACGTTGTCAAAATGGCGTTGTCCGGAACAATTTTGATTAAGTTACAACAGTTCCAGAATAATATTATATTCAATATAACGAGCACTTTCTATTTCCACTGAACTTTCCAAGCAAATGTTTTTCCTCGCGAATAATATATAAGTACAACACAAAACACGTCTGCAGACTTACAACAGGAACAGAATAAACGAGAATGCTACCGAAATAGGAATTAATTCGATTTTTCAGCTCTCTCCTTATATGCACCTTCTGCTACGACTATATTTCACAATATCCTCCACGTGACGGATCTTACTAATAACGTTATATTATACTGCCTATTCATGCTACCTAGCCCAACCAATGGGAAGTTACTAAATTCTTCTAGAACTGTCCAAACCCCATCAACCAATGAGAAATTAAACCACAGCCGTCATTATAGTTTATTATTTAGATTATTATTAGTAATTGTGAACACATTCGAAAGGATTTATTTATAGATCCTAAGTAACTTTACGCGCTTGAAAGACCTGTCCTGTAGGAAAATCTAACTGAAACTAAACTGTACGAGTTATAGCCATGAATGAAATGATAAAATATCATGTAACATGAGCTACACAAAATATAGATATAACAAATATTAATTTACATAACACAATCAAGAACTTATTTCAGTATCTGTAACGATTTGACCAACATTGGAACGGTACGAAGACGGTACAGTAATGTACACAGACGAGACGGTACAATTATTAAGACTGTCTGAAACTCTACACAACGGTATCAAACAATGCGAAAACAAAATGAGCTGAATTAGTAAATAAATTATTTGAACGGTTGTTTTGGATGCTATTTTTGTTGTGTTAATAAAATGTTCCAGGAATCGGTTAACCTTGTTACAGCAAAATTAAAGCAGAAACTGCATTTCAGTAACTACTTGTGGCGTAAGACGGGAGAACTATTTTAATATGGATGGTACGAAAGAGCGCGATCTGTTATGAAGCAGTACGGAAAGTTATGAATAATATACAAAGACGACGAAACAATTGATGGATATGGAAAGTTCGATAGGTACGATGATGGGACTGTGGAGAAGGAGACAAAGACAAGTTAAATAGGTACGAAACAGAATTGTAACATAGGCTATTGAAACGATACCACAAAAAACAAACAGAACGGTAAGGACGAGGTACGGAACATTTATTTCACAATACGGTACAAGTACTGCAAGAGCAGAATTGAATAGATGCTTCGTACACTTGATCCCTCCTTATAGACTGCACAACAGAGACATCAGCCACTTAACCAGCCTATCGAATGCAAAATACTGCTGACAGATTGGCCACGAGGTGAACATTTATAGGTTTAGAACGAGAAAACAATCACTTAGAGTAACCAGTATACACGTGAAGGGCATCCAATATGTTTATATTTGAACGTTTAGGAAACGGTTTATCGTGTTTTCTTCTTTTAGTACGTGCTCTCTAGTTATTGTTCTTATGTATGAGCAATTTCATCTTCGTCAATACTATTCTCTATACAATATTAAAAACTGACAGCAGTACATCAAAAATCTATTCGAAAGATCCATAAAACTGGATTTTATAGTCAAAAGAGATGGATATTAAGCGCCTCGATGGGCGTAAAACTTTAACTTCAAGCACTGTGTGGGTTTAAAAGCACTTTAAGATATAAGTCTGATTTACAGCAAGTACTGCAAGTAGATTTCTAACTCTTACCATTCCGGTACAGCCACGCACAACCCTGACTTTCAGGTACAGCAGTACCGGCAATAGTAATACAAAGCGAATAAAAATCTTCCACATAGATATAGTGAACTTGCTGGGAAGCCAGTGAGATAGCTAGTGAACTACAGAGATATTAGGATTTGAAAAACCTGGTACCATATGGTATCTACCAGTAGTTTGAAAGCATTTTTTTTCTTCATCATTTTTCATCAGATTTGTGAAGCAGGAAAGTAAATACGTCGGAATTAATCTTAGACAGATGTTAAATGAATTTGCTATATTTGTAACAGCGACACACACACACACACAAGTACGTACGTACGTACTACGTACATACATACATACATACATACATACATACATACATACATACATACATACATACATACATACATACATACATACATACATACATACATACATACATACATACATACATACATACATACATACATACATACATACTGACAACACGAATGAAGCATTTTAAAACCTTTTATAATTATGGATATAATGAAATATTACTTTTAAAACTGATGATATGGCGCATTTTTTGTCTGAAATATCAAGATAAAATGGCTACTTTGTTGCATTTGACCCACAAAATATTAGCAAGAACCTCGTCTATTTTACAATATAAAGTGATTTATCCGCAAGATTATATCACGGATAATTCGTTTAATAGTTATGACCAATAACCACACCAATAATTCTAATACAACAAAAGTAGTAATTAACGGTAAGTTAATAAATAATGAATTAAAGAAACCAATTAATTACTTAAAAATATAGACTTTAAACAGATAATGATTTTTATTTAATTTTAATTTTATTTTATTTGTGTGTGGCCCGCTTGGCCTCTTCGTTCCCGGTTTCGTAACTCCAATTCAGCGCATTATCAATTACAGTCACCTAAGTGTGGCTAGGAGAAAAGTATTGTTTTGCTACTGGGGTTCTGTCCAATTTCTTTGTCCTCCAATAAAATCTGTAAAGATGGATTCTTTTGTGAAGTTTCCTGTTTGTTGGAATTATAAAGGCTTACATCACATATATGGTCTGCGGCCTTCAGTACGTCGGATAATCTCGCTAATAATGTGTTGCAAGTGACTTAAAAAGATAAAACAAACAGCAGAAGTACTGCTGCGAGATGACAAGGTAAACGATTTTAGATAGCGATTTCATGCCATTTAAAAACCCTATCATGTCAAATGACGACTGCATTTTAGTATTCTATACATATGATATGATTTAAATGACCTACCGATGACAAAATCAATCTCACCATCTTGAACGCTTTCTTGTTTTAATATCTGTTCAAATTAAAGCAAAAATTAAACAGCTCACAACGTATCGATCTTAAAGCCAGCTCTCTCAATGTATGCAAAACGTACAGCTGAAATCAAACTATCAATCAAAGAAATTAAATAGGTTGATACTTAAATCGAATCACAAGTTGAATGAAAATGAATGACAGCCTTCACTGTTTTGCTTCTGTGATAGTTTTAGATTTAGCTTGAACAACTTTTTTAATTTATTATCAGCTCCATATGATTATGATTGTTAAAAATAATATTATCTTTCAGAGTAACTGATTTGATATCTCTATCCTATTTCTAGTGAGGCAACTAGTTTCATACAGTTTGTAAGGTATACGTCACGCATGATCGCTACAACTACATTTCATTGCATATTGTGACGGCTCTGGTGTATTAAGTGGTTAGAGTATCCACCTTTGATGCGGTAGGCTGTGAGTTCGAATCCATGCCGAGTAATACCAAAGCCATATAGAAATGGTACTAGCATCTTTATGAGGTTACAACTGGTCAGGCTGGTGTCAGGATAATGTGACTTGGTGGGACAAGTGGGTGGGAGATCACGACATCATACCAAGTCGCCACATTCTGACAAGTAACTGTACCATCCAGTGTGTGAAACTGACCAAAAAATGTTACAAGTTATGTCCATAACCAACTAGTCCTACCTTTTATCATAGAAAAATACAAAATATACTCAGTGACTAAATAGTAAATTTAGTCAGATATAAATATCAGTCTTTGATAAGGTTGTTTACATAATGAAACATGGAACATGAAGAAAAACAACAAAACGAGATATTTGTATCAGATGTCAAATTTGTTTAATCTTATTAAATTCGGTACAATATGTCCATTATTTACTGACCAGGACAATGATGCTTACTGTCCAGCTAATTCGGTCATCATAATCCAGCCATTCATGACCAGTCGGACTAATCTAACCAGCAGCTGAACAATTATAGTTTGTTCAAATCGGCATCGTAAATGATATCCGTGTATGTTGCTCTGTAAATTTTCATATCAGCATAAATACCTAATTCAAATACCATCTTCACAATCCAGCTTTATTTAAAACCAATTTAAATGTCTTCATGTATGCTTGTGGTCTAGTTTGTCTAATGGGTGGACTATGTTTGTGTTGCCGTTACCAAACGACAGCTCCTGTATCTGGTTAGTCTATTATCAGAAAGAAACTCTTCCATACCTTCAGGGCCAACATCGCTAATTACATATACACCGACCGCTCTTTCTCAGATATATCGTACCAGCAGTGTTGTTCTGTATATTAATATAAATATTGGTAAAATCTTTCGTGGCCGAACCGAGTCAGGTATCTTTAGTGACATATTAAGAGAATCACGTGAATTGGTGGTGAAATTATTCGTGTGCAAAACGAATCAGATAACTTTAGCTGCTGTTGTTGTTGTAGGGTTTAACGTCATTTTTAAGCACACGAGAGGCTATACATGGCGGCCAGTATTATTGGTGGAGGAAGAACACGGGAAAACCCCCTGAAAGAACCACCAACCCACGAGAAGCTATTGGCAAGCTTTTTCACATAGCTACATTAGCCGAATCTTAGACTCCAACCCACGCAGACAGAGGTGAGATGGCAGTGATCCGTAACCGTGAGTGCTTTAGACCACTCGGCCGCTCGGGGCCCCAACTTTAGCTGCATTTTAAGAGTTAACGTGAACATCCACTGAACTAAAGGTTCGCGTATCATTCGGAATATTGAACTAAATGAACCCTAACAATACTGTAATGGTCTTATCATCCATGCATCCTGTTTTTTTCAAACCGAATTAAGCATCAGAGAGGGCGAAATGACCAACTTTCAAGAAGTCCTTTTTTTGAAAACTAAAGCGGCTTATCAAAATGAAAATATAAGGCCAATGACGTCAAACCGAAGTCTCTAATTAACTGAGAGTTTCTCTAATTGGGTTTGTTTATTTCTTGTATTACTGTATCGTTGTCTTGGTGCTTGTCAACAAGTACGCACGCGAATTTACCCACTGCGACACTTATTTGTGGTCGTGTCTTCTCTACTGCTGTGAATTAGATCAGTCTCTCATCAAAGATTTTATCAAGTCTTATACAATTTCTTGATCTATGGTCACGTATTGTTATAAATCCGTGTGAGGATGACTTGCTCGCGATAATATATATATATATATGTATGTATGTATGTATGTATGTATGTATGTATGTATGTATGTATGTATGTATGTATGTGTGTGTGTGTGTGTGTGTGTGTGTGTGTGTGTGTGTGTGTGTGTCACACTACACCAAGCAGGGTGAATATTTCTTAAAGTATGCGTATCAACTTCAGTAAATACAGCTACAATATTTCAGTTATATCTGATCACCTGAGGTATCTGCATGTATCGCTGAGTTATATGAATTATATAATTATTTTATGCCTGCTTCTGGAAATAGTCTTGCTGGATTTGACTAAATATCCAGCATCACATCATCGTAAACTACAAGAGTATTAATAAATCAATCAAGGTCATCCACAGATGGAGCTTCATCAATATCGGTGAGAAATTCAAAAAAATTATTGCCGTTCTCGTCCAACTAAAGTGCAATTTCATTAATATCTTTTAGCACTTCGTATCATCGCTGATCATCTACGGATGGAGCAACTAAATACAACGTATCCTATTTGGTCCATTAAATTAAGTACCAATTGTCTTTTACCATGCTCAGATGGACCTATCATTATCATTCTAATAAAATGCGGTAGCACTGGATGATGCTTGACTGGTTCTTACTTTCGTGCCGCTGAAAAATCAATTGCATCAATGTTGTAGAAATATAATACATAATATGGATCTATATTGTGTGTAAAATGTAGAACGCACACCCCTACTGATTGAGTAACAACAATCACGATTAAAAAGGTCAGAAGCAAGTGTGTGTGTGAAATGTGATACAAAGATATTATTCTATCTCCGTGACAAAAGAGAAGGTGGTGATATCGCTACTTCATTAGACAAATTGCCATGGAAATACAATGGCCAAATACCCAGGAGAAAAACATCTTCCGAAATATAATTATTGTGGTTTCATGATTGGAAATAGTGAATGAGAACATGTACTTTTTATCCTGTAGGTTTAGTATATTGGCAATTTTTTTAATATGTTTTCCAGGTATTGTTTTATATTAATTGATGATAACAAAATATTATATTCTGGCTGAATTATTATAATGTGCATTTACCCAATACAACCCGAAGGTTCTTTAATAAAAGTCAATTACTGAAAATGTATGCACCATTAAAGTCCATAACATTTGATTTTTAATAAAAAATTTCTGGTTCAATAAATTCATTCTATAATATTGGTTTTGTTCTTAATTATTTATGTTTTATTACCTCTTTGCTTTATGTTGTCATACTGTTTTCTGCACTGAAGCACAGTTTTTGGCTCTGAGGAAATGCTACAATATGAAACACAATTTATTAGGATTTTGACCTTATGATTTATCTTAAATGATTATTATATGTACTTATAAATGCTTTACAATCTATTATATCACCTAAAGAAGTTTTAAAAAATTAATATTCAAATTTATTGAAATGTATATCATATATACACTGGATGGCCATCAGTTACTAATTTAGCATTACTAGTTTTAAATATTTAAAATGTCAGAACTGCTGGTGAGTATTCTATGTTAAAAATAGATGAATTTCACTATTTCAAATCAAGGCAATACCCATGTGCTCACATTTAATCTGTTTATCCATAAAATCAATTTTGCATGTACTATTCATTGTAAGTCATACCGTTTTTTTTTTAAAGTTAACTACATGATATGTGTCCCTATCCAGGACAAATACAAAAAAGATGAATACGGCGATACCGTAAAACCCGCGATATCGTATGAAGAAATTACACTTTAAATTTTAGTACATGTATTTTTAAGTATTTGACGTATATAACTGATACCCATTTTCGAGGTTACATATCATATATTAGTCAATTATAGTAAGTTTCAATAAGTGATAAATTATACTAAGCTTTTAAAATGTTGGAATAATACTTACGCATTAACAGCCTCTGTCACTTCAACCCACGCTCTTTCCTTGTCCGTGTGTGTAACTCCACCCACCCCACCACATCCTTTCAGTTTTCCAAAAATAATCTTTTCCTTTTCTAATACTTTCTGAACAAGTATAATTTTTTCTTTTTCGTTCCAATTACCGGATCTCTTTATATTTTCTTTTTGCTCCATGTTTGAAATTTACCTAGGAAGGGAAAACTTAAACCAGACGACAAAAATACTTACAGTTAGCGGGAGTTCGCACGTGAATCCATAGAGATGAGCATATGCTTAACTTCCAAGGTAGAGAGTCTTCCGGTGTGGTCGCTTAAGAGTGTAATAAATTATCTCAAACTTCGTCCTTAGTTGAGGATCCTCAAGTGTTGATTTGAGGAAGCATAGTGAAACGGTACCTGAGAGAAATCTCAGCTCAGCCAGAAACTCACGGATCTGAGGTTGAGAATGTCCTCATACTTAAGATGTTTAGTGAAACCGGGCCCTGGATCCAGACTTGATATCCGACGCAATAAACAAGATCAACCAAGACATAGTGAATATCGATAAATTAAATTGATAAAGCCTGTCATATTCATGATGTAGCTTAAAAAAGTTAAGATTTACAATCAAGACATTGCATATGTAAAAAATTTTTAATTCACTAAATTCTATCAAAAAAATATCTTTCAGAGAGTCATTAACTAATTGTTTAGCAAGATCAACGATAATAGGTAAAGTAGCATTAAGGGGGGGGGGTAATTAATTAATCGATTATTAAAAAATGGAATCTATATATTATAGCCCAAGAGGATATTGGAGAGGTAGATGCAGCAAATGTTACACGTTTTGTTGCTGCAGATTGGTTAGCACGAAAGGCAATATGTCAAATGCATCTACCACCGCCGAAACAAATCGAGTACGCACATATTGATTGGTAGACGTCATTCAACATACAAATACACGTTGACTATCGTTGACGTTGCGAGTAGATATGAAAAAGAAGAGCCGTTATCAACAAAGACAGCAACAGAAGTTGTATCTGAGTTTGAACAAATTTATCAACAACGATCCGAACCACAAGGTGGTTTACGATGGCCACAACTACTACTGGTTGATCCTGGCAAAGAATTTCTTGGTGCATTATCGTCGTTGATGAAGTGACATAACATCAAAATTAGACGAGGACATACCGCAATACATCGTGATCAGTCAGTCATTGAACGATTTAACCGAACATTTGTTGAACGGTTATTTCGATATCAAAACACGAAGGAAATATTTCAGAAACATCTGAGATCTCGCAAATGGGTTACAAGATAACCAAGTGCGATAGCTGCATTAAATAATGAAAATACTCGTGCAACTGCTATGAAACCCGGTAATACAATTACAATAAAACATATACCAATACAACGACATGACTCTGTAAAACAACCAATATTAGGTAATGTAGCCGTAAGATATTTATATGAACCCGGTAAACTTGAAGGTGGTAAAAAAAAGAGCGACTGATACTATTTGGAGTGTAGCTACCCATAACATTTCTAGCGTAGTAAGATCCACGGGTAGACCTGTAGTAAACATATTAGATTTAACTGCTAATTCCTGAAGATATACAATTACGGCCGTCTTCGCTTAACTAGCGCGTCGACTTCGATTACACTCTTGACAGGTCAGCATCACATATAACCAAAGCTACTATTAATTCTGTTTACGGTAAATCGTCTGGAATTATTATTTGAATCCTTGTATTTAAACATGGGCCACAAGTTCGCACAATGATTATTCTGTTGTTGTTTCAATGACATGATACATTCGGAGTCAAAATCAAAGTCGCGTTTATTATTTTATCAGATTGCTTATAATTAATTATTTTCTTACTATATCGTTGCCAGCAGCAGTTTGAGTCTGTAGTCGCGTATCTGCTGATCGATAACACAAAGGTGCAGGTAATTCTCGTCTTATGTAACTGAAATAATTTCCACTGAAGTATATCACGATCAATCTTTCTACTTGCAATTATGAAATGATTTGGTCTCTACCAATCCCAACAATAATTTATAAAAGTTTTGGAAATTATCTCACCCATTATATCACACTGAAATTTATTCGGTTGTAGTCTGATTCATTTCTTAAACTCTCTTAATTTTGGATCAAGCGCTCTATAATCATCAGTTACCTCCTCATAATAATCTACACACTTTCTATGCCATTCGTGCAGATACAATCCAACAAAAAGCCGTTGATGACCTTGATCTCTACATTAGATCACAATTGTATTCTTAAAAGATAATCAATCTTGAAATATTTTTTTTTATACTTAGAGACTGTGCATGCTTCATCCTAAATGATGATCCTTGGCATATATCCGATCGGGAGTCTATGCGTCTCCTTTCCATCGGAATAAGTTGTGAGTACATGAACTTACTCATTGTTCGTTCATATTTCTTGCGAGTCCGTGTGTAGGTGTTAAAACATCCATATCAATTGAACTCTGCTGAAACAATTCTATAACACTAGTTGTTTTACATTTACATCCGGTTCCGTTTAGATATACTATCTTATGTCTTTTCACAGGATTATACACGGACGCAGCAGTTGATAATTTTGACTTTTATGTTAATACATATGTTTGATTTCAACCTCAGCGGATTCAGAATAATATGTAACATTTATTATTTTATTCTCCTTTCGCTTCATGATACGTTGTAAGCAGTCCATGTACTTATATACAATTGAGTCAGCAATTCGGAATATTTTCTTTCC
Source organism: Unio pictorum (assembly GCA_030141615.1). Classification (NCBI taxonomy): domain Eukaryota; kingdom Metazoa; phylum Mollusca; class Bivalvia; order Unionida; family Unionidae; genus Unio; species Unio pictorum. Next base: position 20,456,205 of record JARLTB010000021.1, read on the forward strand.
ATATAATATGAATCCGTAGCGATTCTTAATTTAGCAAATCTGTTCACCATCGATAATAGATTTATCAAAACCTACTCGAGCATTGGAAATCTTAAATGTGTGAACTGCGGTGACTCACCATCAATGTAACCAACAAGTGTACCTAATCGTGTTCTGTTAGGGGCAAGTAAACGTTTTTTTGACTTACAAATATATTCGTTACGTCAGCGATTATAACATCGAGTTTAATATCGTCTAATATTATTCTTGTATAATGTCGCTTATGATCACATCGTCCTCTTTGCGTATATTTACAGTATATTCTTTCGCCAGGGTCTTATGCGGTTTTATTTTCTTCAGCAGTTTTATCAGAATAATTCTTTTGTTGTTGTAACCAAACTTCGGTTTTGCTTACGATATGATATAATTGTTTCACTTACAACCAACGATATAAATAGTTTTAAATCGAGCTTATATCGTAATAATTCTATTGATATCCACTTCTATTCTGAAAATCTTTGACACACGCTTTTACTTTTTCGTTAATAAAATCAAATATATCACCGTCATAAAATCTTAAGGTTCTATTTCTTGGAAATATTGTAACTTCGTTAGTCCACACATGCGCATTATGATCAATAATTTAAATCGAAGCTCCTTTCCATTTATATTTTGATTCGTACAAAATCTATCCGGTTATCATAGGAAATTTTTAACGGATATATCCCATAAATAACCGCGGTTACAGGATACGCTAACGTATAATACGGTTTGCCACTGCCAGTTAATTTTCCTGGTTTAGAGTTTGTACTTAATAGGGCAATTTTTTTATTTAGCAACGACAGGGTCATGTTTGCCACGGATAATCTAAGTATCATTGTTTGTTTCGGCTAATACGATGAATTGTATTTTGAGACTATATCTTTATCGTTGAGAAAATTAGTAATCATTGCTGCTCGTTGATCGTTCATTGTATCATTGATACCATCGTCAACACCTTTGGTGTTGCGTATCATTTTGAATGTTGACCACATATGAGATGCACCATCGTTGCGAAGGTCTTTCTAGGCTGCGCGAATACGTTTCATCAGATCATTCGTCGAATTAACCGAAACTAACCTCGGCAAGTCATGTGTTCTTCTGTCAAGATCAAATCTAGATTTAGAAAGTTTGAATGTAGATAATTTTTGCAACACCTCCATATTATAATTTAGGTAAATATATATATTTAAATTGGAATATTATGGTATATATAGTGATTTAAAAAAAGAATACATGTAAGTGGCTAATGATGGGTTCTACAACCACTTGTGACAGAGCCTGTGGAAATGAATTCCGAGATATCATTTACAGGGTGTACGTCTGGAAGTCTAGGACCAAAATCGTGTTTACGATGTGGTATTTGAGTTAGAAGAGAAACACAATTGTGTGTACGATGTGGTGGTAAACAATACAGAGAGCTGAAGCAATATTATGATAAAAAAGAGAACGACAATAATGACTAAGTTATAAAAAAAAGGCTGAAGATTATATTGTAAGATTTCAAAATAATGATTTAGACAAATAGTATTATATATAAATGAAGCAAAACGAGTTTGTGAGAAATCCTATGATCGAAAATTACGAAGCATCTCGTAATTTTATCATTAGGTAATGTCGACTAAAAACAACAACAATCGCTGCTGTCAAAAAATACTGGTTAAATTCTGATTTAATGTAGATGTATAAGATATACCTGTATCACTGATTTATATTCGAATGTTTCAACGGACCAATCGAAAAGTGTCTTATGATCGACCATATTAATGTCCAACAACTTGATATTTTGCGTAATTTACGAGTTAGCACGCAGTCAAAATTCTGTATCTGATGGAATTGAGAAATATAACACATGGGCAGATGCAGATGCCATTATGTGGCTGGGGTATGGACGCATCACCCATCCACGAGTCTCCTGCTGTATTGCAGGTCGGCTATGGTTAGCCAAAGACTAAGGGAGTAAACCTATAAGAAAATTCGGAGTGGAAAGTATAAGGCAGCTTCCCCTTATGACAACTTATTGGTCTAAAGAGGGATGGGTTCCGACAGACGACTTTTGCCCAAGGTATACTAATAATTCTGAATTATTAGGAAGCAGACCAACATCTCTATTCACGCGAGCTCTGAAGTGAATATCAACTAAGACTGTCTAACTAAATCAAGATGTTCTAGCGAAAGGTAATAGATCGGATGTAGGTTTTGAAAATCTAGTTGTAATATTTGCAAACCAGTATCTATATTTTTGATCACGTCCCTATAAATGTCATAAAAACAATGATATGCACTTGCCATATGATTTTCTTCAAAATTATGTAAAATATCTTCAGAGATGGTTCTTGATGTCAGTTTATTCTTAAAGAAACGTCGATAACTCCAAGTTTTTCATATATCATTTTACTTTTTTCCTGATTATTTACTCGCGCAGCATTTTGTGAAAATATGTCGAGGTGCAGAAACAACTTGCTGTGATGCTATATGCCATGTAAATAAAGGATTAGCTGCTCTTTTAACACTATCTGTTGTCACTGTTAACAAGGAAAATGCTGATTTACTGCCTTGATCCATAAAAGCGAGTAATGTTTTTTCCAATGCAGTTGTTGGAGTTATTATGGGCATCCATAATGAAAGTTTGACAATATTACTATACCAGCATTAATACCGGCAGGTAGTGAGATTGCATCTTTATCATCATCTTTTCGTACAAGTATAAATGTACGCTAGGCTCCGAAAATAACCTTTCTGACAATTCTGCAAAATCCAAAAATGTGAGACAGTGGAATTGCACATCAAACTCTCCTATTATCCCCTCTTAACAGTAATTGGCGCGTTGTGAATCCTAAAATGTGGGTGGGGGCTACCCTTGTAAATAAACCTGAAGTACATCACAGAGTCCATCCATGTTTTAAAGGTTGGTAATCGCGCATTTATCACTCTGATCATTACGGGTCCCCGTTGAGCGTTATGTACAATCATCTTATTTGTTATTCATTTATTTATTTAGTCAGTGTTATACCCATCAACAATTTCATCAATAAGAGACCGATACACATTAATATCCATAATTTCTCCTGTAAATAATCGCTGACAAATATCAGCTGCTTTAAATTAATGATTTCTGGACAATTATTACCGGCTCGTTATCTTATAAAAAAGATTTTTAATATATTTACGTCAGAAAGAATAATATTAGGACAAGCAATAAGACAACTTCCTTGAACAGAAATAGTAGCTCCAGGAGGAATGTCAGGATCTACATCATACAATTCTTCCTCTTCAGTTTTTGTTTCTTCTGTTTGTTTCCTTGATGTTAAAGGGTTTGTGTCTGCTCTTTATCAAGCTTCTGCTTCACTGAGGACATAATACAGTAAAGAAAATAAACTAACCCAATTAGAAAAAATCTATTGGTTACTTAGAGGCTCGGTTTGACGTTATTGACCCTCTATTTTCATTTTCATAGGAAGCTTCGTTTTTTATTAATAAAAAGGACTTAAAGAAAGTTGATCTGTTCGCCCTCTCTGCTGCTGATTCTGCAACGCAACTATCGTTTTTGTTTCATAGTATCATATTTCATTTTAATATGTATTTTCTCCTTGTAAATGTTATTTGGTTACTATAGACTTTGGTGCCGTACAGTTATTCAAATGCCTCAACTTGTTGATGTTGAGAATGGGATTAGCATGTGTCATCAGACATCGCACTGTTACAGAAAGTTTTTTTATTTCGAGTTACAAGTATATATTGATTGCAGATTAAACGAGTCTTACTTATTTTATCATCTGACAGCAGATTGCATTAAACTCCAAGTGACCATCCCTGACTGGCTACAAATGGTTCTTGACTTTGAATTGTTCTGTAGTTACAAAAATAAGAATAACATATTCTTTAACATCTATCATAGTTCATACATACATACAAACATACATACATACATACATACATACATACATACATACATACATACATACATACATACATACATACATACATACATACATACATACATACATACATACATACATACATACATACATACATACATACATACATACATACATACATAATACATACATAATACATACATAATACATACATACATACATACATACATACATACATACATACAAACAAACAAACAAACATACATACATACATACATACATACATACATACATACATACATACATACATACATACATACATACATACATACATACATACATACATACATACATACATACATACATACATACACGTCAGAACTGTTAGTACAGAGAGAGAGAGAGAGAGAGAGAGAGAGAGAGAGAGAGAGAGAGAGAGAGGGGGAGGGAGGGAGGAGGGAGGGAGAGATAGACAGAAAGACAGAGAGACGGACAGAGAGACAGAACCAGACAGACAGACATAGAGAGAGAGAGAGAGAGAGAGAGACAGACAGACAGACTTGACAACAAATGCCTCAGTGCATACGTAATATTTTCTTATCATGAAAAACAGTAGAGATGAACTAGGCCAAACGGGCTAAGCAGTTATCGTCATCACTGAGTAGGTGTGCACAATACGTTCATGACTTTATTAAATTTGCGTAAGAAATATTAATAAATACGAACCATTCTTAGTCATGGATAAAAATAAACCAATCTTATATAAAAGCATATGCCAATGAATAGAAAAACATTCCTTTCAACTTCACATCTATAAAATAATAGTTCACTTATTTCTGAATATTACAGCACCCTCCTTAATACCACTACATAAAGGCATCGTGACACTGAATCATTGACTGATTTCAATAACTCGGTATTTTTCTCCATTTTTTTCATTTATCACCTCACATGTACTGTGAATGTATATACTAAAGAATTCCCAATAAAAGAAAGTTGTTGGATGGGATTTTTTAAACCCCACGTGGTCACATCGACCGCCCGCATATGCTGTGATTGACTGGCCGGTTACCACGCCACATTGACATACATAAGTCTACACAGAACTAATCTCACCGATTTTTGATTTAGTTTGGCTTAAATTCAGATCTATTAATATTAAATCATTACTTTTGTTCAGAAATTTTATCTTTGGGAAATTAATTAATTCGGTTATCACGAACTTCTAAACGGCAGAGCCCTGAAATAATCTCTCTAATGTTTTGATTAGAAATAAACATACTGATCGGCATCAGTTTTCAATTAAAGACAAGGAAAAAATGTAAGAAAAATCAGAAACCAGAATCAGGATGTGGTTTTCAAATAATGCGTATCGAACGATACCCGTGGACTGAAAGGAACAAATCACGGAAGTTGGTAAACCTGTTTGCAAAAGTCGAAAGCAAACGTCTGTTTCTGTGTGAACCCGGATGTGATAATTTTTCCAATTACTTAATGAACAATTCTACCAACTTAAACGACAAAATCAATATCAAACAAGAAACATGGTCGTTTTAAAACTTATAATTCCTTCGAATAACATTGTAATTCATATATTGGTATGGGTATAATTGATTCTTTTTAATTTGTTTCTCATATACTCAAATTTATAAATCTTTGTATATATATATATGTATATGTATATGTATATATATATATATATATATATATATATATATATATATATATATATATATATATATATATATATATATATATATACCTACCTACCTACCTACATACCTACATACATACATACATACATACATACATACATACATACATACATACATACATACTGAATTTCTTTAAAGATTAGAGCATGGAAAAAAATTGTCTGCTAAAACAAGAAATGCCAAAGGATAAATTAGTGAATGTATATTTTCGTCAATGTAACTAACCATGTGTTTACATAATAAATTAATCAAACCAAGCAAAGCACAGATCTTGGTCCTAGATTACAGCGAGAGCCTCTTATCAATTTAGAGAGAATCGATTATTTTACTGGGGCGTGTGTAAATACTTCAATGATATAGACTGCAATTGTTCGCTGTCTGCATTTCCTAAAAATAGCCAATACCTCCTACTGAGGCACGCACATTAAAATAGAACTTACTACATCGTACCACAAAAATCGAGGAGGGGTGCTGACCTTAATACATTATCGTTTCTATTTGTGATTTTGTAGTTTGGGACATTCTGATTTATAAATAAATATAGCGTGCAATATGTATAATGAGTCATGTGTAGATTATCGAATTTGAAGAAATGACAAAACATTATGCCAGTGTAGACCCGGTATGCTTAGAACAGAACAGTACAAAATTCTTAGTAATGAAAGTAAATCTGAGCCTACACATA